>JBAMAW010002764.1:0-225315 GCA_037043295.1 Amiota minor
GATTTCGTATGTCCAAATTCCTGACAATTTGTGCATTGCACAGGATTTACTCGTTTGTGAGGCTCCTCCACAGTTACCCTACGGTGAAGTAAACATTTAAGGTTGTAAATGGGATGCACTTCATTTTTCTTTAAGTGCTGCAACTTTGGAGCCAACTCAATTTTATACAACGGCTGAGGGATTTTGTTTTTAATGAATTTGATTCCATTATTGACTTCATGCTAACCAGTGTGCCTGCAGCAATCGACCAAGCAGTACCTAAATCTAAAGTCACTTGTCCATTTAACTACAAAATTCCTGATAATATTATTGAGCTTATTAAAATAAGAAACATTGCACGAAGACATTGGATACGATCTGGGCAACCAATTGTCAAAGCCAGATTAAATTTCTCAATCATCAAATTAAAGTACTAATGTTTGAACTTAATAACACTACCTGGAATAATAAACATTCCTGTTTAGATTCAAATTTCAAACCATTTTGGAAAATAATCAGGAATAAAAAACTCCCCCATACAAACCACCCATTTGAATACTACAATGAAACATTTACTTTGTCCCGTGAAGAGTATTTCATCTTCGGCATAGTCTTACTAGCTTTTTGTTTTTGTATTTTTTTGTAATTGTCACTACATCTATAATAAAATCGTAGAACTGAGTACGCACAAAATTATTTCCTTTCTTTCTGTTAATGTTTGTAGTCGTCAAAAGATAGAAGGCAGGACAACGTCTGCCTGAGTCAATTATTTACAAAATACAATTACAAATTACGAAATACATATATAAAAAAAAAATGCGCGTGTGCCATCGTACACGTGATAAAAGTGAAACTTTTTAAAAACAGACAGAGAGAGAACATCTCAAAGCCTGTCTGTCCGTCTGTATATTGCTTTTGGTTCCTTTGGCGTGTCTGATTGTTGTTGTGTTTACGTTTGTCGTCAGTCCCCTTCTGCACATAAATTAGATCATCAACGAGCTTCTGTGTGTTTCTCGTTCTCTTCTTCGTACATTCGCTTGTTTTTGTATAACACACAAGGTAATCTCTTTTTTGAGACCTTTCCGGTAAATTTTACAAAAATTTACTATTCCTTTGGGATATGGCAACAGAAATACACATTCTGTGAAAATTTCAAGTTCCTACCTTTCCAAATACGATCGTTGGCTCATAACGTTATGCATCGGCTTGCAATACAATATATTAACAAGTGGGAAGGAACAAAAAAATTAATATGATCTAGTAGGGAGGTCAACAGGATGGAATTTATTCAAAAGCAAGGATATTGGGTGCCGTACGAATTGAAGCCGAGAGATGTTGATTTTTCGCTTCAGAACTGCTTCTTGAAAGACATCAAAGGAAGAGATTTTTGCACCAGGTCGTGACTGGAGATGAAAAATGGATATACTTCGATAACCCCAAGAAGAAAAAATACTATGCCAAGCCTGGTGAACCCGTTCCATCATCGTCTAAATCGACGCCAAAGTAAAACATCCACGGTTCAAAGGTCATGCTCTGCATATGGTGGGACCAGACGAGTGTGGTATATTATGAACTACTAAAACCAAACGAAACCATTAATGCGGAACGTTTTCGACTCCAACTAATGCGTTTGACCAGACCTTGCTCCTTCCGACTACTGGCTTTTTCGACGGATGCAAAACGATTTGGGGGTCACCGGTTCGGGTCTTTTGAAGAAATCGAAAAATGGCTCAATGATTGGATCGAGGCCAGAAAGGACTCATTTTTTAGAGGTGGTATTCGAAAATTACCATAGAGATGGGAAAAAGTAGTCGCTTCCGACGGACAATACTTTGAATGATGTATTTTTTACTTTATTTCAATAAAAAAACACTTTTTTGAACACAAAAAAACGGATCGAATTAATTTGTACTCCTAATATGTAACATTGTTTCTTCACTGCAGGACTCAACATCATTGACAAATCAACTAAGTTCATGGCTACGCGAAAGAACAATTCTGACACCACGCAATAATCAGGCCACAATAATTAATGATAAAATATTGACGATTGTCCCAGGAAAAAACACTGAATATCGTTCTATTAACAGAGTAATGGAACAAGAAGACGATTATGCTATAGAGTCTCTGAGTTCCTCCGGTATGCCATGACACAGTATCAAATTAAATATAGGAGTACCCATTATCCTTTTAAGAAAATTAAGTCCTCCTAAATTGTGTAATGGCACCAGATTAAAAGTGAAGACTTTACAACCAGACGTTATTGAAGCAGAGGTTTTGACAGCTCACGGCAAGGGAGACAGCGTTTTCATGCCTATGATTCCTCTAATTCCCAATAATTTCCCATTTCATTTCAAACGAGTTCAGTTTCCAGTAAGCTTATGTTACACAATGACAATTAACAAAGCCAAGGACAGACTCTTCCGGTAGCAGGCATAGGTTTGAGTGTTAGTTGCTTTTTGCATGGTTATACGTGTCTAGCAACTCTAATAATTTATATGCACACATTAGCAACTCTAATAATTTATATGCACACATTCCAGAAGATTCCACTACAAATGTTGTGTACAGAGAAGTGCTATTTTAGACAGTAAAATATTTTATTTACATTCAAAATCGTCTTTTATTGCGCAAGTCCTCTATAATTCTTCAAATCATATTGCAAAGACAGTCCCTGCTGACTCTCTAGATAGTTATCCCGCCGTCAGACTTGTGTGCGGATTCTCCAAAATATTTGAGCGAATAATTAATTAAGGTTGAATACTTATATTCAAGAAAACAATATTCTTCCGTCTTCACAGTACGGTTTCAGGCCTACTCTCAGCTGTATTCATTCAATAAACTTAAGAAATGTATGAAAAACAAGTTAAATTCCAAGAAATCCGTCGGAATGGTCACATTGGACATTTAGGCTGCTTTTGATACTGAGTGGCATAAAGGACTCATTCATAAGCTTTTACTCGCCCCTTCTATCTAGTTAAAATAATAAACAGTTTTCTATACGACAAATATTTTTGGGTTTATATGGATGGTGTTAAGTCTGATAGAAACTTATAACTGCAGTCGTTTCTCAGGATTCTGTGGTAGGTCCCACGCTCTATAATTTGTACACATGTGACGTCCCAACGCTCAACCATTGTATAGCTGTAATCTTCCGAGACGGCACTGCACACTACTGTTCTGGCAATAGCTATAGTGAGTTTCAATAATCTCTTATAGAAACTTTTCACAGCTTTGCGAGTTTTTTCACAGGTGGAAAATTAAACTAAGTTCCAATAAAACAAATACTATAATAAAGGTGTTTTTTTAGGGTTCCGTACCCAAAGGGTACCAAAGGGAACCGTATTCCAGAGACTTCGTTGTCCGCCCGTCCGCCTTCGGGTCATATCTCATGAACCGTAATACCTAGAGAGTTAAAATTCCAAATAATGTGTAGTTTTATCCGGGCATGAGCAACAAATACTAAAACTAAAATATTTTCAAAAACTTAAAGGGGTCCCCATACAAAAACATTTTGCTTTGTATGGCAGCTATACTATCCCGTACGCCCAAGATCTTGATTTTGGTTTATTGGTGGCTATACATCAGAAACTTATATTGTCGAAATTTCAGTTTGATCAGACTATATATATACAATAGTAAAATTGAACTAAGTTGAGTTGAGTTGAGTAAAGTTGAGATTAACAATGGAACATCATAATTGAATGTTGAAATTGAAATAAAGAATTGAACATGAATGTTGAATGTTAAAATTTCATTTCCAAGTTGAATTTAGCAATTGAAAAAGAATGCTGAATATTAAAATTGAATATAATATTGAATTGAATTAAATTAGGCAATTTAACAAAAAATTTAATATTAAAGTTGAATATTGAGCCAATTGAACATCACCATCGAATATTACAATTGAATATCCAAATTAAATTAGGAAATGCAAAAAAGATGAACATAAAAATTGAAGTTGATAAAATAAATTAATCAATAGAACGAACAGTAATAATGAGTGTTACAATTGAATATGAAAGCTAAATTTGTTCCATAAAGTAAACTTCAATACAATAAAATAATTTAATAGGAAATATATGTAGATGATGGTAGATAATACTAGTATCTTTAAGATCTGAAGACTTATTTTTGTCATTATTATTATTCTTTTTACCAAAACTTAGTATGCTATTTGTTCTGAGCCCAATAATTTTTACTTTGTTTCCAGAGTGAAAGGTTTGGTTTTTTGGAACAACGTTTGGCTTTGGAAAACTCACGGATTTCTTTCTCTCATTATTCTCTTACACTGAACGTGGATGCTTCTTTTGGGTTTTTCCAGAATTTTAATTCATTCTTTTTAATTTCAGATATTGTGGCTACAGTGGCTATAGGGAGTTTTAAGTATTCTTTTACTTTACAAATAACATTTGCAGTGCAGTATGGCGACTTGTCTAATTATTTTTTGTTAGACTTAGACTTAGACTTTTTTTTACGAGAAAAGTAGATGTCTTTTTTGGTTTTATTGTCGACGTAGTAGGTTGATCATATAATTATTGAGTATGATGCGGTCATTTGTTTATCATCACTACCCTTTTTTCTTTATCAGATTTTCGTTGCTTCTTGTGATAAATTTTTTACGATCACTTTTTGAAATGCCTTAATGCGGTGCATTTTGTATTTTTGGTATTGAACAATGCCATTCGTGAGATTGCCTTATCCGTGGTATGCAATATCGATGAATATGGCTCTGTGTTATTCTGAATTTTACTTTATGCAATTCCTGCGTAAGTGCATAATTATAATAATAATGCATTTTGCCGATGCATCTACACTTGGTTCCATTTTTCACTTTGTCAATAAAACAGATAAACATAAATTTTTGTCATAATACTTAGTACTTATTCGGGTCTCCCACTTGATGGTAGGACAACTTTTAAAACATTGTCTATGAGCTGCGTTTATAACGAAGTATTATCATCGGTTGTGCCCATTATTGATGGACTTGAATTTACTTTAATAAGCCAGGTTTTAGCTCATCCATGAATAATGATGTCGAATCCATAAAGTTCAAAGTATTATATTGTCAATGCATAGATCTTTAATAGTTTAACCGAAAGTTCTATTCAAATGATCCCATAGATTCTGCAAAGAACATTTTCCGCCGTCTTGCTGATTATAAACATCCTATTCAAGAATATAATTCAATGATTATTATTCGACAGAAGAATTATACAAATTTAACACATTGTTTTCTTGAATACTGACATAAGTTAGATGCGCATAACGATTAGTAAGATTGGTCAATGACGTATCATATTTTTCACTAAAAAATCTACAAAAGCCTTCTTAATGTAGTTTTTGTACCCCCTACTTTCTCAGCTGTAATGTATTGTATGTAATTATCTTTTTATAACGGGCCAATAAAGAAAATCTAAAATTTAAATGATTTAATAATAAAATTGAACTAAGTTGAGTTGAGTTGAGTAAAGTTGAGCTAAGCAAACATCATAGTTGAAAGTCAAAATTGAATATGCAAGTTAAATTTTGCAATTGAATAAGAAACTAAAGTTTTGCTATTGAACAAGAAAATTGAATATTAGAGTTGAATACGAAAGTTGAGCCTCTGAAAATCATAATTGAATGTTAAAATTAAATATCCAAATTGAATTAGACATTTGAATACAAAAGTTGAATATTAAAATTGAATATGGATTAAATGATGTCACTAAAACATATAAATATAGTGGATTTCAATATATTTGGATGGAACATAATAGTCTCTCAAAATTTGGGGCATTTGATAAAAGTTGAGAGAATCATAGGCCCATTTCTGCAATTGAACCAATTTGTTTACAAGAAATATTCCAATGCCTTGTGATTTACTGCTTGGCTTGATAACCCAACTGCATTGCGGGGGATTGTTAAATTCTTCAACAAACATATTTTATGCTAAATGGATATGCTAATTTATGATAATTTTTATATAATTGGATAAATACTCACCCATTGGAAGTATAAACGTCTGTGGCTTACTTATATCTTGTGCCACCAACATCTATCTAACTTTGCATCACATCATCAAGTTTCGCAATTGGATCACCATTCCGTGCCAAGCGTTTACAAAAGTGAGAATTCATAAGAATTGGGAAAATAAATGTCAATTCTTTGGAAGAAAAAATGAAATGTGTTCCAACAATTAGGAATATATACACTCCGCGCCACTTGAATAGGACACCTAACAACTTTTTTTTTAAGCTTAATTTTACAGACACTGTTTAGCCGAGCACTATTTTGTCTAGCACTTTATTAAATCAACTTACAATTTATTATTATACCTTTATTTGTTTCTTTGTAGCACTATTTTACATTATTACCAGTCAATTACATTAATTATTACCGAGTTAATTATATTAATTATTATCGATTATATTATATTAATTATTAACACAAACTAAATTATTCATTTTCACTTGTCTTTTATATTACTAAAATTGTTCAAACAGACAGAACAATCACACATTACATCATTTCTCAGCGTTCAATGACATCTGCCTTCACACAAGAGCCAGAGAGAGTTGCACATCCTAGCATTCTAGCGATGATAACCAAACATACTCCCCCGTTGGAAGGCTGGGGTTACATCTTGCAGAAGCAGTTTGCAACAACGCTACTCGGCAACCCTAGCCAATGGCCACTTCAAAGGTGGAAGATTCTCATCCTTCACAAGAACAACATCATTAACTGCAAGCGTTGGTTAAGGGGTGCGCCATTATGAGCGTGTCAAATACTTCCTCACGCCAACGCGCCCAGATAACTTGTTGAAGATGAGTAACTCGCTGCCAACGGTCCAAGATCAAATTAAGTTGCGCAGATACAGAAGTCAGCTGGAGTTATACGCAGTCACCTTGCATGAGCTGGAAACAATGGTGAATGTGCTGTGATATGGACACGAGAGCACTCGAAGTCCAAATTAGTTGAGCCGGCAGCACGATGATGTTTCGCAGTCTTCTAAGCTTCCGATAACCATCCGAAATGTCGGGGAGGAACACCATCATCGAATGCGGACTATAAACTCAAGGAAACGGACACCTGCTATCAAAGCCGCCGCCTCAGCTCTGCTAACTCTTTATGAATCGTAGCATTATCAGACCAGATCTTTGCTGAAACAGTTGAAATGAAATAGTGCATTTAGGGGTTATATCCACTTGTAAGTCTGAAAAAACGTGTTTTTTTGTGAAGAGATTGTCATATACGATTGTATTTACAGAATTCACGATTTATTCGAAGTTCCGTTGTTCCTGTAGTAGATCTCCTAGAGGACCTCCACAAAAAGGTGTCTGGAGGCTCTGATCCAAATTATCTGAAATAATAAAAAACAAAAGATTTATTTTTAAGATAGATGAATACAGGTAATGATCGATGGAATAGTCAAAATTTTGATTTTTGACAAAATGGCGGCTTCCCAAAGAAAACAACAAAATTTACAGTTTAAAGTGGAATTATTGTCAGAAACCTTATTCCTATCATGTACTTGAGTACAAATATCTAAGAAGATTGTGTGAAAATTTACGGTCCAGCTGTTTCGAGAGAAACCGTTTCGGTAACCATGAAAAATTTTTCTTTTCCAACTTACACAACTATTCCAGGGCCATAAGAAGAACCCTCTGTTTCTTTGCTTAATACAGCCAACTGTTGCTATCTACGTGCACTCCCCTGGTGCGTGTCCCTCCCTTGCGTAGAGATCGAGATGCGCTCTCGTTACGTAGGCATGGGCATTAGGCCCAAGTGATAGTCCCATGGATGAAATATAGAGTTTCCTTCATTGAATATGCCGGCGCAGTAGCAGCAATTTCAACGATCTTAGAGCCACATGATTTTGGAGTTATTTTCCATATCAGCTGATTATACTTCATTATTGTTTGTAAACCACCAACGCATCTTCAATAATTTTTCATTACTCAGATCTGAATTGGGAAGCTTCAGCAACATCAGGTGGTAAGGTGATAATGTTTAGCTTGATAATGTGTTCAAGCTCGCGCTTCTCAGACACCACGAGTCTTCTCCAGTCGGGCATCGCTATAATAGAAGCCCAAATGGCATTAGACATATTTTCAACGAATCACAGTGTCTTCTCATCGCTAAGCCATAATATGAGATAACAGAATACTAGCACAACTTGACAAGGGCATACTTTAAACTGACGAAATGTACTACGTTTATCCCTAAATTTCTAAATATAGCTTACAGGTATATAAACCTTTTATATTCTAATTCTAGAAATATAGTTAGACTATGCCGTTTTGCCTACTTTCATCTCTTACTCAAATGCAATGTGAAGATATGTTCGGACGATATGTCACAGAAATATGCAAAAAAAGTTAATTTTTACATGACCCCTTAAGAAATGCTGCTGATAGTTGGAGTTTGCACAGCCTTTGTAGCAAAACAATGAGACTATGGCCGTTCACCGGTAACAAAGGCAATGCCAGGACCATGAATGGGTACGACGATCTGATCGAGGTAAATCTTCCATATATGTCAGTTTACCGGAAACATATTTGCGATAGTTTGCGACCACCGATGCGATCAGTATCAAAGTGCACGTGGTCCAACATGTAAATTACGCCAATGAAATTAGTTGATGCTTGAGTTACAGGATGACGTCTGGATGTTGAGCTTCAAAATCCATGTGTCAGTCGCCCGCCAATGTAAACCGAACTTGTCAAGAAATGGCGCCAATGATGACATCGAACTGGATGATACCTATTTCCACCCTTTACACTCCCGTGCATCCCAAAAGTTCGTCATTTGAACTGCGCGCAGCAGCAAGTATGTCCCATTCCGCACATCTTGAACCATTAAGCTAGAACACCGGATTCCATGTATAAACTTGTAAACGTAAGCGAAAACCCGCTGCAACTTGGGAAAACTGTTGACGAACTTGCAGCCTAACCAATGTCAGTGGTTTTGGAAATTCCCACCAAAATGCTATGCCAAGTTCTGATAATGGTTGACGAGGCAGGAGAAACTGGGCCAATCTTTCCTGTCACCTGTGAGAAATCTTGGGCCATGAGCCCATAATAATGAACGAACAAGTTCAGTAGGCGTTGGACCTCGCGATAAAATATCAGCCGGATTTAACTCTCTCGGAATATGGTGCCACTCCATGTCAACTGAAAGATCTTGGACAACTGCAACCCGATTAGAGACGAAAATGTTGAACCTTGAAGCCTCACTGCGAATCCATGCTAATCTACTGCAGACAGACACAACAGTAACGACAGTTAAATAATTTCATCTGATCTCATCGAGAGTTGAGTCAACAGTACAGCACCACAAAGCTCTAACTTCGGAATTCTTATGGTTTTTACAGGAGCCACACGTTATTTGGCGCATAAAAGATGTACACTGGATTCGCCTTGGCACCTGGAGACCACATAAACACAGGCTCCATATGCACTCAGACTAGCATCACAAACCCCATGAATCTCCAGAGTAGTGTCTGAGGACAATGATCGCCGAAGAAAACTGAACTTGATCAAAATCAGCGCATACTGTACTAAGAGATGCTGGTAAACTCTCATCCCAATGGAGGCGTTCTTTCCAGAGATCCTGCATACAAATTTTAGCTTTCGTTATTACGGGACAAATAAGACCAAGTGGATCATAAAACCGAGCTATGGATGATAAAATTGAGCGCTTGGAAAAAAACTTTGAAGGTGAAAATGAAAAAAGAAAACAATCCGAGACTGGATCCCATGAAAGGCCTAAAGTTTTCTTAATATCACTGCGATCGTGAAACTTGAGAAGGGTTTCTCTTTCATCCATTGGCATGTTTTGAAGCACATTGGAATCGCTGGAATACCATTTCCGTAGCTTGAAATTGCCTTTAGCTAATATACCAGCGGTTTGATGCAATATTTCCACTACTTCTTGAACAGAACTGCCGCCAGTGATGAGATCATCTACGTAAAAATCCCTTCTTAATATTTTAGAACCAACAGGAAATGATGACTGCTCGTCCATTGACAACTGATGCATAGTACGTATAGACAGAAATGATGCCGGCATTGTGCCATAAGTAACGGTGTCCAACCTGTAAACTGAGATTGGATGTTTCGGTGATTCGCGCCACAGAATGCATTGAAGAAAACTATCCTCTGCTGCAACTCGTACATACCGATACATCTTACAAATATCACCTGTGAGAGCAACTGCAACGGTACGAAATCGCAGTAATGTATTGAATAACTTTGCTTGTATGTACCTGCCATCAGTAAATCATTCAATGAATACCCAGAAGAACTTACGGCAGAACCATCGAACACGACTCTAAGTTTGGTGGTGGTGCTTTCCTGCTTGGTAACACAATGATGAGGCAAAAAATACTTGCAATTATTAAGCGATGCAGCATCAACCAGTGACATATGATCTAAATCAAAATATTTCTTTATGAAAGCTGAATACTGAGCCTTTAGCGAAAGGTTACGTTCAAGCTTCTTTTCCAAATTTAAAAATCTACGAAGTGCCTGTTGATACGAATCACCCAATTGATCCAAATCGGACTTGAGCGGCAAGCGTGCCGAATAGCTACCAGTAGACAAACGTTGAACGTTCGTTTCGAAATGCGCCTCACAATCACGATCATCTCTACTGTGTATAGCTTGAACTGCAGAAGAATTTTCCAGCTTCCAGAAGCGGCGAATAAGCTCATCGATACGTTCGTCTTCATTCTCATCCGATTCAATAATTAATCGAGTGGCCACAAGAGTTGATTGACTTGAACATGAGCCTCCACATGATGCGACCCAACCAAAACGTGTTTTCTGAAGAAGTGGTAATCCTGCAGCAAGCTTTATCTGTCCAACGCAAAGCAGCTCGAAAAATAATCTGGCTCCAATTAATATGTCAATCTGTTGGGACTTAAAAAAGTCAGGATCAGCCAACTCAACATTCGATAGTATGTGCCAAGACACAGTGTCAATGGTAAATGATGGATGATTCTCCGAAACGGTTGGTGCCACCAATGCTGAAATGCATGTGGAGTACTCCGATGTACGAGAATGAACGTTCAGATTTACAGAGTCACCATCAGAAATGAACGATGCATTACCAATGCCAGATACTGTTACAAGTGATTTAAATTTCCGTAGCTGTAACTGATGAGCGAGGCGAGATGTTATTATATGCATTTGGGATCCGGAATCAAGCAAGGCACGGCAAGTAACAAATGATCCAGCACGGGTTTTAACATTGATAACTGCCGTGGCCCACATCACTATGTCAGATCTGAGATTCTGGTTAGCGAGGGGTGGTGAAGGCATAGATGCGGCCAAAGCAATATGTGATGAAAACAGTACAAAATATCGCCAAATGGCCCCTTTGCAAACAGCGCAGGCAAAGGCGCAGTCTTCTAGCTTCCTCCATTTGAAACCTGGGTGACAAATTTGCAAATGAAGCACATTTGTACACAGTATGACTACTTGCGTCGCAAAATCCACAACGATTTAAAACATGGTTAGTTACAACCAATACCTTCCTTGCTACAACATTCTTGCTAGGAGCATATATTTCCATGGCGTGATCTGCAACCTCTAACCTTTGACAACGCTTTTCAAGGAATGTTGTAAACTGGTCACAATATGGTATAAAGTCTAAAGGGGAAACATCCTCCCAGCTAGCTTGTGTCACCCTGTCTAGCTTTTGCAGCAGCGTGTGAACAGACTGATCTGCTCTTCGCTGACCTTTGACCTTCACATGAGAATCAGCAGTTGCACCCTTCTCCACACTGTTTAAGAATCTCAGCGACATGTGCCTGCAATAGTTTGTTATTAAAGCGTCTATCAAGCTAAGCTTCAATAGTTATCAGAAGTCATTTTGGTTGAACTGTGTTCAGTCCTGATCCTGAAGGCATGATATTAGGTGCTGCAGCTTCTCGTTAGTCAAGTCAGGATCACTGGCTATAATTGCGAACCTGGCAGAAAAGGACGCCCACCTCACCGGTAAACTCTGGAGCAGCTTAGCGCAGATTAGCTAAAACGGCAAATGTGAGTGAGTCAAAACATATTGATTGTAGAATGATGCGTCCTCGCGTTTTCCAAGCTCACGCTGAGACATTGTTGACCAAAATGACTTTTTTTTTTGTCAAGAAATATAGCCGCAATCTTCTTCTTCTATTTCCATCGCCGCGATAAGTACCATTGGTTTCCATTTAGGGTGATAAAAAGTATGAATAAAATGACGAATAACTGCGAAATACACCGACAAACACTGATAAAACTGTTCTTATTTAAGTTCCCGAATTAATTTACCGCTTTTTGTTGAATCATATTTCTTTTTCTCATTAATTTGATCTCTTATTATTTTCGAAAATAAAAATTATTTCTTTTTTTGTTTTCTGTTTTACACTTGCCTTATGCTTTTGTTGCCAATTTCTGAAATATTAAGCCTTTTGTTCTAGATCCATTTAAATTATTTTATTATTTTATTATAATACAATTTATATTATTTCGTTAACACAACTTTAACTTTATTTTTCTGTTTTATATCACTCGGGGTCACCAATGTTTAGCCAAGCACTATTTTGCGCTAGCAAATCAACTTGCAATTTTTTTTATAACTTTATTGTTTTGTCAAGCCGATTTATATAAGTCAATTACATTAATTATTACCGAATTATATTTATTATTGGCGGATTAATTACAAATCAAGCACAAACTAACATTATTCATTTTCACTTGTCTACTGCTTACATTCGTTCAAACGGAGAGCATATGACAGACTAAACAGGAAAGCTTTCTTCTGTTCCCTACATCATTTCTCATACGATGATAACCAAACAGATACAGAAAAAATAACTTGCTTGTCTTTAATTTTGAAAAATAAAATTAATTCAAATACCCTGAAGTACCATTGTTTAACGTGCATAAACGTCATTACGTCCCCTTGGATATATATCCGCAGGTACCAAATTCGATAGATCAACGTCCCCTTTATCCGCAGGTCCCATATTTGAGTCATATTTAAATATGACCCCTGCACCATCTTTAAACTTCTACTGCTCTCTGGGTCACGAGCACAATGCAACTCTACGTCGAGTTATTAAACCACAGTCACCACGATTCCCACAACGGAAACAAGTTCCATGGGCTATGACTATCCATGTAAAAAAAGCTTCAGTTACCCGAGGTAATACCAATTCGAACTCCATGGGTTGGTGGCCCAAATTTGAACATAGCTACAATGCAGGTTTCATATCCACAGATAGCTATCTCATGGATATAGCTTCCTGCTTAAGTCTATTCCTACCTCTTTAGCCAATTTAGTCCCTTGTTTACAACGAATGGGAGTAGGCTGAGAACGCTGACAAACGCAAAATACCTGTGGTCAGGCAGCGTAACCAATTTACCCATGAAGCTCAGGGCCTGGTTACGACACCCAACCCACATTCACACAGGACAGTCCCAGGCTAACATCGGACGACGTACTGCATGCAAACCCATTCATATCCTATTATAGAGCAATCAAAACCCCCATTAACACTCAAAATACCTACTCTTAAATCATAATATAGAGATACGGCCATGTCTCATCCGACGAGCCACTATAGTTAGGCCCCTTGAATGCAACAAGTCAACAGAGAATCCGAGCCAAAAAGTCGGTCGACCAAGTCTGACCCGCCCACACACAGAACTGTCTCATTTGCCAGTCAGAGAACACCGTCCCATTATAACCAATGGCAGCCAATTGATCTTGAAGTCAACGGCTTTCCAGCTCAAGAGGAACCACACCAAGCAACTCAGTGGAGACAGTGCAACATACCGCAATATCATGACCCTCTGGCATTATCTGCCTATTACGACGTTTTGTACCACACCGAAGATCCATAGCTCGAGACCTCCATAACAGCACGCCTACTCATTCACTCCGCAAAATACGCCACTAACCACAAATCGCAATTAAATTATCGTCCATCAACCGAGAAAGAAAAACTGAGAGAATGAGTTGGATACTTGATACAACATTTATATACCATGCAGTATTGTTAGTACTGTTATTCCCATACATTCGAATGCTATTAGATTTTCCAAAAGAGTTTCAATGACATTTTAGCGCTATTGTCTCTTCTTCTCTCTCCCTCCCGCACATCTTCACAAGCAAACGATACTTAGCAATACACATACTCACACATTCACCTCAACTTATTTTGTTTTGACTATTCCATTCTTCTCTCTTCCTCCCCTTGCAATTTTTCAAGTTATAAATCGTTATTATTAAACTTTAATAATTTTATATTCGCCCAATATGAGTTTTGTTGTATTGCCTTTTATTTGCTATAGTTACAAAATTTAAGAAGGAAAAGAAAACGAAAAAAAAAATTTGTTATCCTGAAAGAGGGGCCGAACCCACTCTCTGTTGTTTTGAGTCATCGGCCGAGCCGACTCTTTATCCACTAGGCTATGCAAGTATTTATATTTGTATCAGTGAAGTGCATGCTTAAAGTGTTTCGCTCTCATTTAACTTAATTCGATTTTCCAATTTATTAATTTTTATGTATTTATTATTATTAAACTTTAATAAGTTTAAGTATATAAACCTAAAATGAGTTTTGTTGTATTACCACTTATTTGTTGTAGTTACAAAGCGTTTATAAAAGTATAAAAACTTTAAAAACAAAACAAAATTTTAAATTTTAGACTCACTTTTTCGGCAACTGTTTCTGATCGGTCCATCATCTAAGCACTACCCAAGCCACGCGTTGCTTAATTTCTGATCGACAAGAAAACTTTAACCAAAATCGCCTATGACGAGTTTAAATTTCACCCTACCGAAACCAAAAATGTTTCATATACATCAAAAAAAAAAAATCCCAGGGCAGGACTCGAACCCCACATAAAAAAAAAACGGAGATTCATTTTTTGGAATTTCACTCATGCCGTAATGCACATAAAAGAGCTACGCTCTAAAACAAAAACAAATATCTTGCCACCAAAAAAAAAAGGCAACAGAAGAAAACCTCAAAAGCAAGACGACATCCGAACAAAAAACAACATCAAGAGCTGCAGACACACCAACCAATGCCGGGACTACTAGAACTTTAAAAAAATACTCAGCAATAGAATTTAATTTTTGTATATAATTGTTTAAATATTGTACATATGTATTGTAGTAGAATAAGTGTATAAGTATTGTATAGGTATTGTGTGTAAAGTATTGTGATACAAAAGGAGAATGAAACGTAAATAAAGTCAGTTTGTGTTATGCCATCAAGGAGAGCGGACGCGTTTGTTTTAGTTCCTACAATCTCAGAAGTGGGATAGAAAAAAAAATAACTTGCGTTATTGTTTGAAGAACGGATCCTGTCTGTGCTGACAAATATTCAGCTAGTGAGTTACGTGCGTGGTGCAAGGGGTTAGGATTGCTCACATATGGAAACAAGCACTCTTTGGCGGCGCGTATTAGCGAAGTGGCGGATCGCGGTGAGCTGATGGATTTCATGAATGATCAGACAAATGAAACAGTACAATTGAAAGAGAAACGGCAGTGGAACGCAAATGAGCGCACAACAAATGCAGATACAATGAAACGCAACGCGAATGAGTGTACATCAGATCAGACAATTGAAAAAGAACAAATGAAAGAGAAACAGCAGTAGAATGCAAATGAGTGTGCTGCAGGTTTGTCAAACGAGAACGCGTCAGACTTAACGCCAGGGAACACAAATGAAATGACAAACGGGAAGCGGGGCCAAGAAAAATATAAGACTACAAAGGAAAAACACAAATAAGTAGCAGACGAAGAATTACGGCGCCAACAAGTAACAGATTATGAGTTCGACCTAATAAACAAAGAGCATTTGTTGTTGCGTTTCGAGAGAGATTTGTTGCGAAGAGAGAACGAACTGTTAAAGGCGACCGGTGAAGTGGCGATGCGATCAATTCATAATCATGATGAACTTACTTTAAATGATTTAAAGGAAATGATTCCGTGGTACGATGGTGAGACTTGTGTTCGAAGGTGGATTTCGCATATTACCGCCTTAAAGAAAACATACAACATAAGTGAGGCCAAGGTGCGGGCAATACTTTTTGGGAAATCAAAAGGAAAGGCACAAGCATGGTTGCAGTCAAAGCCAGAATATGCGTGCGAAGCTGTCGACTATGTTTTGACGGAGATGGAAAAAGTCTTCGGTGCAAAGGAAAGTTGAATTGTGTTGCGTCAGAGGTTTGAGGCGCGCAAGTGGCGTACTGAAGAACCATTTTCAAACTATTTTAATGACAAGATATTTCTGGCCAATAGTATTGAAATGTCAGAAAGTAAAGTAGTTGAATATGTCATTCATGGTATACCAGATCGCCAGTTGCGTGTAAGTGCGAGTATACAGCGTTTTAAGTCCAAGGATGACTTGTTTTCGGCATTTGTCAATGTAAGGTTGATGCCAATGTCTCCAACGCCACAAAATGTTAATATGGAAAAAAAGGCGACCAGTAGATGTTACAACTGCAATCGCTTTGGTCACTTCGCCGCTGAATGCAGGAAACCAAAACCGGAAAAAGGCGCTTGTTTCGTTTGCGGAGAAATGGGTCATCGTGCTGCGGCCTGTCACATCAGTAAGAAGGCGTCCCTTGGTGTGCAGGAAAATTCTGATTATGTAAGGTATTTTAATGTTGAATTTGAAGGTTGTAAAAATGTTGTGTTAACCCTAGAATGCCTCATAGACTCTGGAAGCCCAGTAAGCATCATCAGAACTTCCTTAATTCCAGCCAGCGCTAGGTTGATGTCGGCGCCTGGTGTTAATTTTTATGGTTTAAATAAGAGTGAATTAAATATCCGTGGAAAGATAATCGGGATTATTAAAGTTTTGAATATATTTGTAAAACTGGAGTTATTAATTGTTCCTGATGAGTCTATGAGTGTTTCTATAATTTTGGGTAGAGATTTTTTAAGAAAAAGTTGTGCTAAGATTGTGTGGCAAAATGATGGTGGCATAGATAAACATAGATTAGACAACAAAACAGACCAGTCTAGTGAATCAGTTTGCGAAGATGACTTTGAAAAGAAAATTTTGTTGATTGATTATGTAACAAATGATAGGAATTATTCAGTTGGAGAAGCTCTAACGTTTGAAGAAAAAAATGATTTTGAAAAGTTGTTTAAAAAATGTTACCTGGAATCTGATCGACCAAACGAACCAAAGGTGAAATGTGAAATGAAGACAGTGGTCAATGACACTAAACCATTTAGTTGCAATCCTCGTCGTCTTTCATATGCAGAGAAGGGTCAATTACAAAGCTTACTGGATGAATATTTAAGTAAAGGGTACATAAGGCCGAGTGAATCGGAGTTTGTGTCTCCAATCGTGTTGGTGAAGAAAGCGACAGGTGAACTTAGAATGTGTGTCGATTTCAGAAGGTTGAACAAGTTGACTGCAAAAGACAGTTACCCAATCCCTTTGATTGACGATTTATTGGATAGACTCGCGGGTAAGAAAATTTTTACCAAATTGGACCTTAAGAATGGTTTCTTTCACGTTTCTATGCATGAAGAGTCGGTGAAATATACGTCTTTTACAACTCCGCTAGGACAGTTCGAATTCTTAAGTCGCTGTACGAACATAATGGTGATTGAAACTAACTCGTTTGAAGAAAATCTTGTGATATGTCAAAGCAGGATGATATCGTAAGAATAAAGTCAATGTTAGAAACAGCTGAACATAACCTCTATGAGATGCGCAATGAAATAGTTTACAGGAAAGACAAAAATGGAATATTTCTTTAAGTATCATGACGATTTAGGACACGTCGGTGTAGATAAAGTGGTTGAAATAATTTCAAAAACGTATTGGTTTCCAAAAATGAAGCGGAAGGTGGAACACCATATAAGGAATTGTATGAAGTGTATCACGTTTTCGTCGAAAAACGGAAAACAGGAAGGGTATATTCACCATATCCCTATAAGTACTACCCCTTTTGAAGTGATACATGTCGATCACTTTGGCCCAATATCCGTCACGGGAAACACAAAGAAACACGTTCTTTTAATTATAGATGCAAGTACAAAGTTTGTGAAATTATACGAGACGAAAACGACAAGGTCAAGCGAAGCGATTATTGCACTGAGCAGTTATTTTAGAGCATATAGTAGGCCTTAGTATTTAGTTTCGGATCGAGGCACTTGCTTTACGTCGAAGGAATTTTGTGATTTTCTAGAATCAAGAAACGTTCAGCATATTAAAATTGCTACCGGATCGCCCCAAGCAAATGGGTAAGTTGAGAGAGTTAATCGTAGCTTAGGCCCCATGTTGGCTAAGACCGTGATCTCGGGTAAAAATTTTAGCTTGGGAGAAGCGCTAGAAACAATTGAGTTTGCAATGAACAACACGGTACATAGAACGATAGGTCAGCATCTAAGCGTGATGTTGTTTGGGGTAGGACAGAAAGGAAGCGTAGTAGATTACCTAAAAGAGAGTATAGAATGGGAAAAGGAAAAAGATAGAGATCTAGAGGTGGTGAGGGCTGAAGCGCGCAATAAAGAGAAGCAATTGCAAGATTACAACGAAAGTCTCTCAAACAAAAGGAGGAAAAAACCAACGGTATACAATCCAGGAGATTATGTGTCGGAAAAACTTTGACGCTCACGTAGGTATGTCTAAGAAGCTTGTTCCTAAGTTTAAAGGACCTTACAAAGTCACAAAATGGTTGGGTAACGATAGGTATGTGGTGGAAGATGTTTGTGGAATTCAGCGGTCGAGAACGCCGTACTCAGGAATTTGGTCTGTAGCTAATATGAAACCGTGGTTCGGTTGGTCTAAAGATAAAGATAAGATAGACGGAAACAGGTCAAAGAGAAATGTAAGAACTGTTGATGATAGAAGTACTGGTCATGCTTATAATACGAGAAGTAAAAGTAATTAGACTGTATTTATAGCCGTATGTATGTATATAAGTATATAAATATGTAGCATGTAAAAGTAGTATGTAAGATATTTTGTAACGGTCGGGATCAGGAGATCCCTGTTGTCAGGATGGCCGAGTTGTAGTAGTATAAGTGTATGTAGTGTATAAGTATTGTATAGGTATTGTGTGTAAGGTTTTGTGATACAAAAGGAGAATGAAACGTAAATAAAGTCAGTTTGTGTTGTGCCATCAAGGAGAGCGGACGCGTTTGTTTTAGTTCCTACAGTATGTAAGATTTCACTTTACTTTTATTAGTTCAATTCACTTTAATGCTAGTAGTATGTATATGCTGTTGTATACTTATGTTGTAAGTTGAATATATTAATACAGTTTCTTTTTACATTTATGTAGTTTGGCCAACACCGCGTATCCTTCAATGAACTTTCGAAAGTATGATGTCAACCCCAAAAACCGTTGTATCGCCTTTTTGTCTTTTGGTATAGGGAAATTCTTTATAGCCAAAACCTTTTCTTCACTTGACATATCCTAAAAAGTTCACTTTTTCCTGAAGCCACTGACACTTACTCCAATTTAATCTTAAACCATTTTGTGCCGCCACCTGCAATACTCTTTCTAATTTCATTAACTCTTCCTCGATATTTTTACTTGGAATAATAACATCATCCATGTACACAACTGCATAATCGTCAGTAATTAACTCTCTCAATACTGCCATTACGAACCAAGTAAATACTGCTGGTGAATTAGAAATGCCAAATGGTACATACTTAAGCTCATATTGTCCACTCTGCGTCACAAATGATGTATATTTCTGTGACTCTGCTTCCACTGGCACATGAAAGTAGCCATTGGTTAGATCTAATGTAGTAAAAACAGTCGCGCCTTGTAATTTCTCGATAACACTATCCATATGAGCCACTGGGAAACTGTCTCTTATAATTTTTTCGTTTAATTTCCGGTAATCGCAGCACAACCGTTTCTTGCCGTTCTTCTTAGCTACTAACACTATCGGTGATGCATACTCTGACGTACTTGGTTTTATGATTTTTTCTTTTAACCATTCTTGAAGCTGATCATCCACGACCTGCTGATCACAATACGCTAAACGTCTAGGAGATTGATACACTGGTCTTCTATCCACTGATTGGCGTCAGGAACATTAGAGCCAGAGAACTGCGACACACTTTCTTCTACATCTTTCAAAGTTAACCAGGACCTATTCTGTATTTCCCCACTCAAACCATCACGCAAAGTGAGTAAGCAATCTATTCTGTAAATCCCGTTTCCTACCCTGCGTCACCAGTCCCAACTCAGACAATTTTTTCCGCAGCCCATCAACTCGCAGTGCAAGGATCTGGTCAAGTTCCATTTTACAAATTAATTCTTAAATTACCTTAATACTTATGTTACTTTTCTAATTAACTTTTCTTCTTCTTAATTCACTATGTTAGCATATATATTATACCATTTTTAAAACATACCAACCAATTTCCAAGTTCCAGTCTCGTAGCCTTTTCACTGCTACCACCGCTGTCCCACACGACGTTAACGTTTCGTTCCTACTCAGCTCTCACAACGCACAAATCAGCCGATGCCTTTGCCGTCGTCTTTTCAGCTGTCACCACAACCGCTCTTTTGTCGCTAAACTGACGCCTTCTAGTCGTAGCAATCTGCTGTCGCACACGACGTTCACGTTTCGTTGATACTCAGCTCTCACAACGCACAAATTAGCCGATGCCTTTGCCGTCGTCTTTTCAGCTGTCACCACAACTGAACCGCTCTTCTGTCGCTAAACTGACGCCTTCTAGTCGTAGCAATCTGCTGTCACACACGACGTTCACGTTTTGTTGCCTTCAGCCCTTACGACATACAAATCAGCCACTGCCTTTGCTGTCGCCTTCTAGCTGTCGCTAAACTGACGCCTTTATGTTAAGCACCACACTGTCGCCACGATGATTTTCTGATCCTCAAATTGTCTGCTGGTATCGGCTTGTCTCTTTTCGTATCACCGTTCGCTCTTGGTTAATCGGCGCTAAAATTCTGCGCGTCACCAATACCACTTTGTCACTGACGTGTTTTTTTTTTTTTATTGTCTATCATTTAGTAAATTTAACTATTTACTTTTAGTTATTTTAATTAATTTTTATCTTTGGCTGAGCCTCCAATTTGTAAGATTTCACTTTACTTTTATTAGTTCAATTCACTTTAATGCTAGTAGTGTGTATATGCTGTTGTATGCTTATGTTGTAAGTTGAATATATTTATACAGTTTCTTTTTACATTTATGTAGTTTCTCTTTATTAACATAACTTATCTTATTAATATGATCGAACGCGAGTGACTACGACCTCACTCAAACAACGAACGTGAGCGACTAACTCACTATGGTGAGATCAACAGTCACTCTCGCGCGCTCAGTAGTTCTTACGCTATAGCGTTGCCATATAGGACAATCCGCTCCTAGTCTCCTTGCCAGATCCTACATGTATTAAATAGATAGTAAGTAAGCTTAAGGCCATCGTAAATAGAGCTTCAAACTTAGTTTTAATTTAAATGTATTTTTAAGTACACTCCACCACAGTCACCCATTTCATGAATCAACGTTACCAGTAATAAGTTTATGAAGAAAGCTTATACCAAGAGTTATTCGGCGTTTTTGCAATGATGGGAGATCTATAAGAAGATGCCTGATGAAGGCAAACGTACACTGGGATCCCAATTTAAACCACGAAGTACAAAGAGGAGGAATTGCTTCTGTATGGACTAAATGCGGTCTTGATGTTTTTTATATTGGTTGCTGCAGACACACGAACAGTATTCAAGTACAATGAAGTACCAGTGTTTAACGTGCTCACCTATCTGTGAAGCCTTAAGAACACGATGCCAAGCCCATGGATAGATAAACGTCGGACAATTAGGGAGGGTACCTCCCTTGCAAATCTATCTTTAAAATTCATGTTCCTAGTCGAAAAATTTTTTGGTTTTTGTACCAGAATTTTAGACACAAAAAGTTTTTATTATAGGCACGGTACAGTCTTTGAATCGATAAAATCGGACCACTAGGGGGGGTACATCCTATACAAACCACAATCACCAACCTTCCGTGTACGAGTCTGACTCGCACTTGGCCGATTTTTGAAGCCCTGTAGAACTTGAAATCATAAAAAAAATTGTCTGGGTGTAATGGAGTCTGTAGGGATTGGATTGGTGTTACTCCATATGCGGCAATTTTGCTTATTAACGAATCATTTAAGCCAAAATTGAGTCTCATCGCTGAACACAATTTGTCGATAAAACAACGGATCAGTTGTCCACTGACAAAGCAAAGGTGTTATGAGATTGCTGTTTAATGGGATGAGTGCACAATGGCAAACCGTAAAGCAGTTGAAGCGGTGGAGACAATGAAATGTCATTTGGTTACTTAAGAACACGGTGCCAAGCACATTGATAAACGTGAATCAACGTCATCTTGGATACATATCCGCAGATACCAAATTCGAGTCATATCTATTTTGGTAACTATGACTTACTCCTCGGTAGGGAGTTCGGATCTATCTTAACCCTCAGCTGCTGTATGGGTCGCAGCTCCCGGTTGTATAACACAACTCCACGTCGAGTAAATACTCTACCCGCTTTTGAGTATCAAACCACAGTCACCACGATACTCCCACAAGAGGGCCGTACCCGCTGGCCAGGATGGAAACAAATTCCGTGTGCTCCTGACCACCCGTGGTACCAGAAAATAGCCTCTGGTCAGATTTCGTACCCAAGGTACTACCAATTCGAACTCCAAAAAGTTCATGGGTTGGTGGCCCAAGTTTGAACATAGCTCTCTGGAATAGAATGTAGGTTTAGTAACCCACAGATGGCACAGTATAAAGCTATACTCATGAATATGGCTTCCTCACTGTTGGGACCGAGGTCTATTCCTACCTCTTCCGGCAATTGGCAGCATTTGTATGAGCTAGATCAGGCGCGCATATGTCCCAACTGTCACAAGGACTTTAAGCGAATGGGTAGTTGGCTGAGACCGCTACAAGGCCAAACGCCCGTGGTACCAGAAAATACCTCTGGTCAGGCAGCGTAACCAAGTTACTACCAGTAGAGCTCCATGAAGCTCAAGGACTGAATACCTCGGGGGGAACACTAACCCAACCCACATTCACACACACACATAACGGACAGTCTCAGGCTACAATCGGACGACGTCTCAAAAATACTGCACGTGCACACCCATTTAATCTCCTAACTCTTTCCCTATTGGAGAGCACCTCACTAAAATCAAAACCCCCTTTAACACTCAAAATACCAAACTCATTCATATCCCTTAAATCATCATACAGAGAACATTCACAGAGAACATGTTGCCATGTCTCGTCCGTCGAGCCACAATAGTTGATCACATACAATGAAGTACCAGTGTTTTACGTGCTCACCTGTCTGTAAAAAGACTCAAGAATACGGTGCCAAGCACATGGATTGAAAAACGTCAATCAACGTCCCCTTGGATATATAACCGCAGGTCCCAAATTTAAGTCATATTTATTTTGGTAAATATTTTTAATATTTTTGCTGAATGGGCGCTGCCAAAGTTGAATGAAGATCCAATTTTTCATCGAAAAATTTTGTTCAGCAGCTAAGCTCATTTTTGGTTGAATGGATACGTGAATAAGCAAAATTGCCACATTTGGATTGAAGAGCAACCAGATGCATTGCAAGAACTGCCAATGGACCGGCGGCACCACTGGGCCATACTTTTTCAAAGACGGCGAAGGTCAGTACGTTATTGTGAATGGCGAGTGCAACCTTACGATGCTTACAAACTTTTTTTGCCCAAATGGAAGAGACTTGGCCAACATGTGTTTGCAACAAGATAGTGCCATATGCCACACAGCACACGAAACAATGGCTCAATTGAGAGGCGAGTTCGATGAGCAGTTGGCCAATTGGCCGCCTAGATCATGTGAATTAACGCCTCTAGACTATTTTTTGTGGGGCTATGTTAAGGCTCATATCTATAGCGACAAGCCCGCAACGATTGAAGCACTGGAAGCCAATATTGAACAATTTACTCGTGAGATACCGGCCGATATGTTGTAGAGAGTATGCCGAAATTGGACTCAGCGTATGGATTATTTGCAGCGCTGCCGCGGCCAACATTTACAAGAAATTATCTTTAAACATTAAATTATATCGACTCAAATAAAGATTTCATACATATTTCTGATTTTTGTGTTAAATAATTGAGTGGTATTGAACTCCAAGCTAGTTGGATGGCTTCTATTAGTTCAGGTGTGGTTCCATATTACTGCCCGGCTCCATATATTTTCCGTGTTAACCATCCCCCAAATATTTTCAACGATGTTGTGGAAGAATGGAAAGGCGTTTTTTAAGACGCCATTGTATGCCATCACTTTAAGCGGTCCAAATGATGGGCTTCCTTTCGTAGATCATGAAAATAATAGATGTAGCCATCGGGTCCATCCAAATTGTATTTTTTTCATCTGAGAATACGACACGATGCCTCTATAGTACAGCTCATATGATTACGAGAAAAAGTAAGGCGTTGCTCCGTTCGAAGTGCATTCAGTGACGGTGTTTTTTTTTTTTTTTGTTTAACCTTTTTAAATATGCAGCTTTCGATATTACACGCCGAATAGTGGTTAGGCTTGCGTTAAGTCCACATTTTACCTTGGTTTTGGATATTGAGTCGTGAGAGTTTGAGGCTTTTCTCAAAATAAGTCACCTGTCTGCATCGCAGAGGACACTTTTAGTACGGTCTTTTATATTTTTCCCATATTTTAACTTTGGCTAAAAATGCGGACGGACACCACTTGACACTTTTTTTCGATTTTTTTTTTTTTTTTTTTTTTTGTTTGTGTTGCAGACTGGTTGACCGCAGCCCTTGAAACCTTTTATTTTGCCCTTTTCCATCTCCTTGACCCATTTTAGTTAAATTTGATATTTAATAATTGGAACTCACCTCAAAATAAATTATACAAAAACACGTGTCCACACAGCACATGCAAGAGTCTAACAAAACAAATATTCTATTCAAGTGGCGCAAAAATTTCGACATAATTTAAGATGGTTACCAAAAGAAAATAAAAAAATATATAACGGTTTATTTTCACCGATCAATTTTTTTCATACAATATATTATATAAATATATAAATAGTCGTTGAAGAAAAACCCGTTACTTTTAATGTTAATTTTTGAGGGATTTGCATTCAAAATTGCAAATTGTCAATTTGTAGGGTGTCCTATTCAAGAGGCGCTGAGTGTTTGGAACTGTGTTTCCACTTTTGTAGTTTGCAGTTCTTTGCAGTTTGTTTTTTTTTTTGTTCCTCTTTGCCGTTTACGATCTTACGTTCTATGGTTGCTTGAGCACCAAATTTAAAAAACTGACGAGTCTTTGGAAAAAAAATCCGCGAATACTGCAAGGGATTATTGTTCCCGGATTAGTTAGTATGACTTGGCCAGAACTATACTTTCTCCGATGTCTCACTTATGATTTTGTTCGTTACCGAGTTCTTATGGTTGCTTGAGCACCAGATTTAAAAAATGACGAATCTTTGGAAAAATCCGCAAATTTTGAAAGCGATTATTTTTCCCGGAGTAATAGGTATGACTTCGGCCACAACTATACTTTCTCCGAAGTTTCACTTCTAATTTTATTTTGTATTCTACCGACTGCGCCACATACGATCGTATGAAACAAAAGAAAATATTTAGACGTAGAGGGACATATTTTCTATCATTATTATTTATTTATCCATTTTATTTAAGCACAATAACTTATTTATAATTCTTAATTAATATAACATCGCAATTTTATTTTTTTGATTTATTTGTTAACACTTATGTTAGTCCTTTCTTCTCTAAAGCTTAAAAGTGAGTCATCTTAATAGATAAAAAGAATATACCTATAAAAGGCAATGATAAGTTATTTAAAAGAGAGAATATTGAATACAGTCGAATCGCGATAATTCGTAATTGCAAGGGACCAGCATTTTCTACGAATTATCGAGGTTTTCGAATTATCGAGGTTTCGATTTATCGAGATTAAAAAGAGAAAAATACGAATTAACGGGGCTTTTACATTTCAGTTGATTTTCATCTATTTTTTAACTTTATTAGAACATAATAACTCCATTTACATATGTATTTACATCTTACATACTATTAATTTAATAGAAAAATAAAAACAGAAACATACAATAAAATAATTACAAAGAGAAAGACTAAGGCTTAAAAAAGTTTGTAATATTTGATTGCTTGAGGTTCTTTTCACCTATCTCTTCAATTGAATTTTCCAACTTTATTAAGCAATCAAAAACATTTTTTTGGACGTCATGATTTGAAATATAATATCGAATTTGTTGAATGGCCGATTTAGCTTGTTTATTCGTTATAAGAATTTCTTCATCGGCGCTATCATCGTCATCACTTTCATTATTAATAACAGTAACTTCTTCCAAAATATCGTTGTCTGTCAACATACCGGATACAGCCACGTCATTATTAACATTCACGTAATCATCAAAAATTACATTTAAACTCTTTTTTGTCATCAATGCTATTAACCATATTAATAACCATTTCCTTGCGGTATAATGATTTAAAAGTTTTTATAATACCCTGGTCCAGAGGCTGCAGTTTGGAAGTGGTGTTTGCTGGTAAAAACTTTATTTCTATGTGGCTTAGATCAGGGGACCTATTATGCGCCGTACAATTGTCAATGAATATCAATATCTTTTGATTTGCACTTTTCATGGTGTCATTCAACATCTGAAGCCATTCGTTAAAAAGATCCATTGTCATCCACGCCTTTTTATTATGTCGGTAAAGCATTGGAAAGCTGCGAATGTTTTTGAAGCACCTTGGTTTTGCAGGCTTTCCAATTAATAGTGGTTCCAGTTTTTCGGTGCCATCCATGTTTACAACAAATAATAAGGTAACTCGTTCTTTACTATGCTTACCACCATGACATTTTTCATTTCTGAAGCAATAGGTTCGATCTGGCAAGCATTTATAAAACAAGCCAGTTTCATCTGCATTAAAGATGTCTTTAGCATCGTAATCTTTAATCAAATCCCTCAACTTTTCTTTCCACCCTACACAAACTCCTTCATCAATAGTAGAACTTTCACCGCACAATTTTTTAAATGTGATGTTGTGTCGATTTTTGAACCGTTCAAGCCAACTATTGCTCGCTTTAAAGTTCTTGATCTTCATTGCATTAGCAAAACACAAAGCCTTTTCAGTCAATAACTGGCCGCCAATAGGAACGTTGCTTTGCCGGCATTGTGTTAGCCACAAAAGTAGACACTTTTCTAAACCTGGATATTCAGATTGCTTCTGACGCTTTACGCTTTACGAAGATGCTCCCATAATAAATTCCTTTTTTTGTAGAATTGATGTGAGTGTTGATGGTGCGATTTCGAATTGTTTCGTCACCTCCTTTTTTTTGCTCCATTGTCAATTGCTGCAATAATTTTTTGTTTTTGAGAAATTGTTAAGGTTTTATGCGTGCGTTTGTTTGGCATCTTGACATTACAGCTTATTGTTTTGAATGAAAGAAGCTCTAAGAAAAAACAAACAAAGTCAGTTAGCCGACATGAAGGCGACAAAACGGTAAACTAAATCCCGATTTGTTTGTTTTTTTTACGTTTTCATTACGAATTATAAGAGGTTTTAGAAATGAATTACGAATTATAAGAGGTTTTATGTTCATTGTATTCCAAATAAAAATACGAATTAACGAGGGGACCAAAACGTATGCAAGTTTTACGAATTATCGAAGTTTTTTCAAGGGACCAGCAGTTTGTTACGAATTATAGAGGTTTTCGATTTATCGAGGTACGAATTATCGCGATTCGACTGTATTTATAAAGGAGAGAAAGAATTGAGTGATTATAAACTAATGAGTGATATGCATAAGGTATGAAAAAAGGAGCAGAGAGGTGAAGGAAACGTAGTGAACATAAATTACGCGTGGTATTCGAAATATGTTTGTAATACTTAAATACTCGAAAGAAGAAGAAAAAAAAAATCGGCAGAACACATTTTGGTTTTTGGTACACGACTAACCCGCGACCCTCCCACTTCCCTTATCGACAAACCAAATTTGGTCATTAGCCTCAAACACGAAACACAAACAAAGCAAAGCACAAACAAAAAACATACTGTCTCTTTCTTGTCCCAAAAATATAGAAACGAAGAGCGCAGAAAGTGCGTACTACTCAGACAGGAGAAATACAACAATAACAACAACTAAAGTATTAAAATCAAAAAACGTAAAAACTTTTTATGCTTGGTCTTGTAGTGGTTTTCAAGAAACTTAATGTTTACTTAAAAATATTATATTAAAAGTTAAAAACTGAAAAAAAAAATATTAAAATCGGCTTAGTTCAGTGTGCGCTAGATAAAAAAATGTAAAAAATTTGGTAAAAAATTGCAATATGGAATGGAAACTTCTTTAGCGAAGGAAGGTAAATCCAAAAATTAGAAAATGAAATGTGACGAAATTCAACATATGATGATATGATGCTTCACAGCCGTAGTGGGGAGACGCACAAAACAATGCGCATTGTCTTGTTCGGGCTTGTCTTCAGCGTAGAGAATGAATGCATATGCATGAGTAAGAGAGAGATAAAAAATTATTTACTGATTGTGTTTACTTTACGAAAGAACGTACGGAGAAGTGGCCGAATGACCGAAAAATAAAATAACTCTTCTGTATTGATACAATATGACACTACAATATTCTGTATTATTGCTTGACCATCCACTTTAGAAGTTACAATACAATCCATATTGTATTTGCCTAAATAGCTCCAATATAATAATAACATCGTCAAATTTTTAGTTTCGTCACATTTCGTTTGATAAAGTGTGTCACAGCGGCCTTCTCAATAAAATTATTGACAATACAATACTATTACATATTAAAATCATATTTATCAGATCGCTTTTTTTTTTTCGAATTAAACTACAGTTACTCCGACCTCAAAGAAATTAAAGTGGGCGTTCCACAGGGTAGTGTGCTGGGACCCATACTCTATCTACTTTTCACATGCGACTTACCTAATGATGAGAACTGTGTCACAGTAACGTTTGCGGACGACCATTTTGGCGGTTGGTAAAACACAGACCGAGTCAGTTATAAAACTTCAACGTCACATAAACAAAATTTTTGAGTGGACAATCAAATGGCGAATAAAACTATATGAAGCAAAATCGGTCCATATTGACTTCACATACAACAAAATAAGATACATAAATGGAGTGCAAATTCCATACCACAACACCGCTAAATACTTGGGTATGACCTTGGATACCAAGCTTAGATGGAATGTACACGTCAAAAAGAAAAGAGGAGAATTGGAATTAAAGTACAGAAATATGTGTTGGCTCATGGGTAATCGTACAGCTTTATCTACTTACAACAAAATGCTCTTATACAATCAGGTACTAAAACCTATATGGACGTATGGGACACAGCTATGGAGTTGTGCAAGCTCGAGCAATATTCAGCAAATCCAAAGATTTCAGAATAAAGTTCTAAGATATGCCGTTGATGCTCCTTGGTACGTACGCAGTAGCGATCTTGAACGTGATCTTGGTATCGAGCCAGTTGTCACCGCAATTCGGAAAAATGCCTTATCTCTCATGGTAAGGCTATCTCACCATGCGAATAGCGAAGCCCTTAATGACCCAAGTGAATGATGGGAAAGGCTTAAACGTAAAGTGCCGCACCACCTCGTGCAATAGACAACTTAATTGTATTACTCAAAACCCAAAACAAATTGCTCGTTAGTTTATTAAAAAAAACCTTTCATTTTCATATTTTTTGGATTTACTCCTGTTCGTTAAAAAAGTTTCACTTCAAAAAAATTATCAGAATTGGTCTAGCCTTTTAGGAGATTAACTAGCGTTACCCGGTGTGTGTTGCTACGCCCCCTCTGCGTTACTTGAGTGTTTCTTCTAAAAAGCTTTGTTGTAAAATATATAATTAATAATTTACGTGAATGAACAATATATTTTAATATTCTATGATAACCTAAGCAATTTTAAAGAATTACAATAATAATAAATACAATATATAAATACTAACATCTAGTTTAATGCGAGTGTATAAACTATATTTTTAGTTTTCTGATTTGGAGTATAGATGTATAGAGTTTCTGGAGTTCCTACTCTAGAGCAAGCAACATATAATTGACCATGCGAAAAACATGGGTTCTCTAAATTTACTTCAGCAACACGTAGCGACTGTCCTTGAGCTTTGTTGATTGATGGCGAAGCAAGACGCACAGGAAACTGTAGTCGTTTGAATTCGAAGGGCATATCAGTGGGAATCATTGGAAGGCGCGGAATCAGGGTGTGTTCTCCTTTATATTTGCCGTTAATTATCTTTGCTTCAATCACATTTGGCATCAGGTTTTCCACGGAAAGTCTGGTTCCGTTGCATAACGTGGGCGTGTTCAGATTCCGAAGGAGCATTATGGTCGCCTTCCTGACTTCTGATTAATGTTTCACTATGCCCACTCATCAGCTTGCACGCAACGCAAGCACAATCATAGTGCACGCTGAGCCGAAGCTGAAGCTAAAGCCGAAGCAGAACAGTCACTCCAATACATACCTAAGTTGCATTAGTACACTTGTGCAAAGTTAGTTAATGATAAGTGAGAGGAAAAAATACAATAACAACAATAATATAAAAATCAAAATCAATCGTTTAATTTTGGTCAACCATTTGGGCATGCAGCGCGTCCCCGCGTCCAGCTCGTTCCGATTGAGCTGAATTTTCTTCAAAAATTTCTCATCGGGCCATGATTATTAACGATTATAAGGCAAAAAACCCGATAAATACCATCGACCAGCCGCCCTATTCACCCTAATTCAGGTGACCGTGTGACTTTTTCCTGTTCCCATGTACATGAAATAGTTCAATCTCATCAGAAGCTGACTCTCTTCCATCGTATGAAAATAATACCTTAACCTCTTCTATTCCTTGGCCAAACGCAACCCCAAGAAAAGGACAAAAATAACAAGTAGAAGGAATGCTAAATATATAATTATTTCATTGTAAGTACAATAATCGCATGTAGCCATTTAACTAAATATTTAATACTATAAAAAGTGTTTGAAATTGATGTTGTTGTTTTATGCGAATAATGCGTTGCCTCTCAATCGATAGCGATAGGTTATGTTTGTTATATGGTAAGCATTGCCGGTTCAAAGCAAAAATTTTTATCTCAATTCTCTAACTGTATAAGTCTATTTATAGACTTCTTTTCTTTCTTTTGTTCTTTAATACTATTTAAATTTATTTTTGTTCGTAAATATGGGGGATCCTTCTGATCACCGCTTTGCGGCACATAATATAAGAACTGCTATATTTGCTAGTGATCTACACGCTGGAAGCTCAATTCAGTCTGTCTGAGACTCATCACAAGCTTCTAGAGATGCTTATTCCGGGCGAAATTCACGCGTTATAAAATCTCTAAAACGCAACAACACAAATCACAAAAACAAAATCAAAATTACTTGCAAATCTGGCAACCAAAACTCTGCCTGATTCGGTTAACGCTCCATCTACATCGTCAGAGCAATACAAAAATAAGGATATAGCGCCTACAACTCCTTGCTATTCTGGATATAGAAATCCGTTTGCCTCACTGAGTATGGATTGCGATGAAGCCAATCCGGGTATAAGTAGTGATACTCCATTAGATATCCAGCACAATGGCACTTCATATTTGGTACGTGAATCTGTTCCTAAGCCAAGCACCAACTCGTCTAGAGAACCTAAACCCCCACCAATTATTGCCGATGGTATCATTGACATCAACGGCTTTCGTTCTTCACTCAACGAAGTTGTTAATAGCAGATCATTCGGTTAGAAATGTTTACAACCATCTAAGTCGATCTGACAAGAGGCCACTAAATTTGTTTTTTGTAGAGCTCGATCCCAAAGAAAACTATAATGCTGTGCGTGACGTCAAATGGCTCTGCAACCAAATAGTAATAGTTGAGCCACCGCATCAACGTGCTTCTCCACCTCAGTGCCATAGATGCCAAGAGTATGGACATACTCAAAAATACTGTTCTAAGACTCATCGCTGTGTTACATGTGGTGACATGCATACTACTATTGAGTGTAGCAAGGAGAAAGGGGTCCCTGCTAAATGTGCTCTTTGTGCGATCCTCACACTGCCAACTACAAGATTTGCGAGATCTATAAACATTATGTTAAACAACACGTCCTACACGTAGCCCCACAACTGTATCTATGATTATACTTTCACCAATTGTGGATAGTTATTCTATGCCCTCTTACACAATTGCTGTTAAAGGTGACAAGCATCAGCAAAATCAGAAAAAGCCATATAAAGGGGTCCAGCTCAAACCTAATGACACAATAACACAACAAAGTAAAAGCGGGTCACAACAAAGGATGCATAATCCGTCTCAACCTCAGCAACAACCACGAGAAATGCACCTACTGCAACAGAAAAATCATCAGGTACAGGTTGCACTTAACACCAAATTTGATCTTATTTTATCTAGGTTGGATAGGATAATGGATCTGCATGAAAGCCTGATAAATAGACTGCTCGTCAATTTCCCTCAACAATGTCAACAATAGGGCTCAACATTGGCGTGTGGAATGCTAACGATCTGGCAAATCACAAAAATGAACTGGAATTCTTCATCCAACCCAATGACATCGACATCATGCTTATTAGCGAATCCCATTTTTGCAGCAGGTCCTATTATAACCTGCATAGATTTTCGCTATACCTAGGAAACCACCCCTTAGATCGACACAGGTGGTGCTGCAATCCTCATTCGATCTGCTATTAAGCACCACTTTTTTACGTCTACTGCTGAAGCTCATGTTCATTGTGTCGCAATTAAAGTTCATAGTGATATGTGAAATCTTGTTATTACTTCTATTTACTGCCCTCCAATCTACGCATGGCCAACACTGGTTTCAGTCAATTTTTTTCTCAACTTGGCTTAACATATATTATAGCTCGAGACTGGAATGCTTCATCCACTTTGAGGAAACGCTCGTCGACGCAATCCTAGAAATACGTCTTTGTATGACACTATAACGAAATCCAACGTTCAGGTACTTACAACTTGAGCTCCCACACACTACCTAAAAAATCACCGTACTCCTAGCGCAACCGACTTTGCGGTTTATGGAGGTGTTCCATCTAATCTACTATCCATTAGAAGTGACAACACTGGCTGATGTTCGCGAGCAGATAAGAAACATTAAAACCAACAAATCTCCTGCTTATGAAGGTGTTAATGGCAAGGTGGTTAAAGCCCTTCCTAACCAAGGTATCCTTTTTCTTGTCATGCTCTTCAATATAAATCATTTGTCTTCATCATTTTCCTTCGCAATGGAAGTGTGCTGTTATTGTTATGGTGCCAAAACTTGGCAAATCGGAAAATAACGTTAAGTCGTACAGACAAATAAGTTTGCTGCCATTATTCTCCAAAGTATTTGAAAGAACACTTCTTGGTAGATTGATGGTAGCACTGGGTGACAGGTGTGCTCTCCCAAATTACCAGTTTGGGTTTAGACATGGACATGGTACCATTGAGCAGATTCACCGTGTTGTGAATGCCATCTTACAAGCGTATGAAATGAAAATGTACTGTTCAGCTGTGTTTCTTGACGTGGAGCAAGCTTTTGATCGGGTATGGCACGATGGACTGCTTTGGAAAATTAAGTGTCTTCTCCCTGCTCAATTATTCTATATCCTAAGATTATATCTACAAAATCGATCGTTTTTGGTAGAAGTTCGTGATGATAAATCTTCAATTCAGAAAATTCGAGCAGGTGTTCCGCAAGGCAGTGTCCAGTACTCTACACTTTATATGCACGCGATATGCCACCGCCAACTGATGATAACACCTTTGCTGCTACTTATGCGGAGAACACAGTACTCTTAGCGAGTAATACTTCATGCAATGTAGCTGCCACCACCTCCCAAAAATCACTTGATGAATTTGAAGCTTGGTCTAGGCGTTGGAATATTGGAGTTAATAGTGCTAAATTCCAGCATTGCTGCTTTACGCTAAGATATAAACGCTGTCCACCGGTCACGCTTAATAGCACACAAGTCCCCCGAAAAACATCTAACAAATACTTAGGCATGATACTGGATCGCCGTTTGACGTGGTCAAAGCATGTGAACATGATAACAGCTACTTGCAGAAACAAGCTAAACAAGCTAGGTGGCGCAGTACTTTGAACCTGTCTACCAAGGATACGTTGTATAAGGCCATTGTTGTACCATCGTGCGATTATGAGTCGATACAATGACGCACTTAATGCGCATGTCAATCCTTTAACTTCGGCTCTAATTAGAAGTGACTGCCGGAGAATGTTGAAAAGGATCCAGCCTTCGGACCTTTTACATAGAACAATTAATTAATATTTGATTACTTAAATATTCTGTCCAAAAATATGCCTTAAAATCGTTCAATTAACGATTGATTGAAATTTTAATAAACGATCTCAAAAAAAAAAAAAAAAAAAAAAAGCAACAATTAATGTGCGGTCTTCCATTGTCGCGATTAAATTACGTAAAACACCACTATGAATAATCTGCCTGAGGCTTTTCTTAATATCTGTACCAGCTCACAAGAGACATTTTAATTAGTAGTTTTGTTCTTCGGAAGCAGCTTAAAGATCAGTACCAGTTGGTCCCTTTCAATCTACTTATGTGAATTGACAGCATCGTCTTGTTTTGATGAATATTCCCAATGCCTTTGTTTCGCCGGTAGTTGTGGTGCTATGAGACTATTATGGATCGATGTATCCACATCAGCAAAATTTAGAGCTTTTTGGGCTAATATCCTTTGTATTCTTTTTTTTGTTTATATTTCATATTTATAGTAATCAAAATCTCCAATACACACTTTTCTAATACACACTTTTCCATTCAACTTCCTTATACATATGTTGTAAGTTACTTACGACCAAGTAATTTCTTCATTTCTAAAAAGAGATAAATATCACGGAGGATTACTTTCTTGATTCTTTATATTGTAAATAAATCTAAATTTTCAGAATAGGCGCAACCAAACTACCCATTACATTTAGGTTCTTATTAGAAAAACTTTTTTAGGATTTGCCTTATTGAACTAACATTTTGACACAATAAGTTTCCAGTCAATAAGTCAAATCAGTAATTAAATATTTCTGAATGCTCTATCACAGAGCGTATGCATAAACGGGGGTGCGTGAAGAGTAGTATTTCATCTTCGGTGTAGTAGAAGATAACCTTCCTTTATATTTTCAAGTTATTTTTCTAAATTTATACGAGAGCTGTTCAAAAAGTATCAGGAGTTTTGAATTTACACGGGCTACGTAAGTTTGAGCAAAAGAAAAGTCGCATCAGCATCGCTCAAGAGCTGTCGATTGCCGTTAACGACAACCCAAAATTGCTGACAAGGGTCACAACTGATGACAAAACATTGGTACATGGTTATGACGTCGAAAAAAAATTTAATACAAATTCTTTGATCCATTTTTTTGGAGTAGGCAAAAATCGAGGACGAGCCAAAACACGTGCAAGCAAAACAGCTGTCAAAAAAAAACTAAACTTTAAAAATGGCCCACCTTGATAGCATAAGTGAGGGGCGTGAGTACCAACAGAACGCCACAAAAAATCAAAAATCGAATATACGTAGCCCGCGCATATTCAAAATTCGCGAGATGATTTGAACAGAAATGCGCATACCTTAAAGTATCTACTTAACATTGAACTTATTTCATTGAAGGCCTAACACTACAATCTATATTTTCACTCCCAGGCAACCAATCGAACAGTATCTTGCCTTGACCTTTTAGCAACGATGTTGTTAATTCGATCCATACTAAGCTGATCGTTGACGAAATATAAATAGTTGGTGCAAAAATGTTCGGATTTTTGGATGTCCGCCTCAAACAAATATATAGAACGACTGAGTACCTCGCTGCGGTGTCGATAAACGTCAAGCAGCTATCTCCACACGTGAGGAATTCACCTCAAATGCGAAGAATTCAATTACGTCAGTGAAATGAGTTAGCAACGCATTTTAGGGGCAGTCCAAGTATTCAAAACATCACAAAGAATGTGCTTCAATTTGTTATTCAATACATCTATGTATATGATACTTAGTGATGCCAGTGATGGATTAGTTCATCGGACCATTGGACTGTTGGTGTAGGGTGATCATCAGACAAACGAATCAGAGAGGATTGTTACACTGCTGTGGATAAAATTTTCTGATCCATTTGTTAAAGCTATTGCGCGCTCCAGAAAGGTTCATTCTATTTTTTTTTTAGGTGGAGGTTATCAATTCGACTTACTTTTTTTTTTCTTTACCTCAGAACTTTTTTGTACGTGAACCGATTTGGATGATTCTTTTTTTATTTAAAAGCTGGTGATTCTGGTGTTGTCCTGTATAAATTAACGACATGATAAACGACAACAACTTATTTGTTAATGATTGCTTAAATTATTCACGTTGACTTTGTGTTGATTCGAACACTTACGAACGTGCGTTGGGCACATACACAAATGAAAAGCATAAATGAAATTTGATCTCTCCGTGAGCACAAATACGATTCAATACGATCTCGATCTCCACCGACTGTAAAAATAACAATAATTATAAATTGAGAAGAAGAATTTCATTGTAAGTTGTAGATACAAGAATAAGTAATTATTTTTTAAATTTTCAGTGCATTTTTAGTTTTAGAACATTTTTTTTTTTTTTTTTGTTTGTAAGTCGGTTTTCTATTTTATTAAATTTGTTGTTTATTTCCTATTAAATGTAAAGTGTTCGGTATAACCTTAACTTTCAATGTTCATATTATATTAAATTTAATAAAATTGTATTAATAGAATATGCGAGGTTCTAATTTAATTATCATTAATGGCATACACATTACGATAAGTTGTTGTATTGTAATTGCTTAGATTTCATGTCGTGATGTTTGTAACGCATCCAAGGAGAAGACATCGAAGAACTTGTACTTACTCGTATAAACCGAGTACAGTCGAATTCGGTTAGCAGCAACCACACTTACCTGTACATTTCGTTCAAATGCATAAAACACACAAAATACTGAAGTAAATTACAGATTTTCTTGTTTTTTATTAGCTTTAAGTGCATTTTGTTTAAGTGCACTTTTCGCTTAGCGCCACCTTCTGTTGAGAAAAAAAATAAGAATTTGCTTACGATCATGTGATTTTGCTGCACAAAGCGCTATCTGCAGGGTTTTTGATTTTTTCCTTGTTGGTATTTCTTACTTAGTGGATATTTCGTAAATTAATGTGAGTGGCAAATTAACAGTTATGTGTTTGTGAATGAAACAAAAAAAAGTTATAATAAACAAAAAATGGACAAAGGTAAAAGATTAGCATGCCTCAGTATTAAAGATAGTTAAAAATTATAGCAGTGCACGATGGTCAGAGCAGAAAAGCTTTAGCTGAAAATACAAATATCCACGATAGGCCAAATTTGCAAGAATGAAAGTGAGCGACAAGTAGCACAACCAGAGTCGAAGAAAGCGCCAAAGAAAAGGCGAACACGACAAAGTGGAATCTGCATTGTATGTATGGTTTACACAGGTCAGTAAAAAAAATGCAGTCATTTCTTCGCGTGTGCTTCTAAAAAAAGCGAAAGAGTTCGCAAACAATTTGGGTGATGATTTTAAGCCGCAATCATCCTGGCTATGGCGCTGGCGCAAACGGCACAACATTAAGTTTGGGCAAATTCACGATGTAGAAATCATATTATCCTCACATACTCGCGAAAGTCTAATTAATCAGTCATGTGTATACAAACATACAATACACAATAACCCACCGTTTTATACACCGATTTTAGAAGGAAGTAAGCCTTCAAACCTTACGCTAACAACAGAGGACACAAAACCATAAATTAGTTGGTTATTTTGTAACAGACAAATTCAAAGAAGAGTGAATTCAAAATTTAGCAAAATTTCTGGTACAATTTTTCTTTATATGGCAAAGCGAAACGTTATCTTACATAAATGTGTGTGTATAACAAACAAATTTAAAATGAACAGAAACGAAATTAAATAATCCTGGAACGATTTAAAAATAAATAATTTATGGAGCATTTATTTTTTTGGCAAGGTGGCATATTATTATCATTATTTTTTACAGGTTTACACGAGAACTACATACATAAGTTACTTTTAAGAATATCTGAGGCAATATGAAAAATCAATATTACCAAAATCTATCTCCATATAAGATAATTTGACATGTGCATTTCTATTTGAAAAAAAACTAAGTTTACTAATAAAGTTAAAATGGCAGAAGAACGTGTAACTTAAATTTCAAAACCCTAACATTAATGGATCGAATAGCTCCCATACAAACATCGAGCAAGGCTCGGTCGCCTCATGACAGACGGGCAGACGGACATGGCTTAATCAATTCGTCTAATCTATCTGATCAAGAATATATATACTTTATGTGGTCTCTTTTGTCTCTTTCTTCCTGTTACAAACTTCATGACAAATTTATAATATCGCGTGAAGAGTATACAAATCGGAAGATATAAAAGTTGCGTTAAGAGTATTTCATCTTCAACATAGTCGAATATAACCATCTTTCTTGCTTTTGTTTTGTTTCTTTAGTTATCATATTCTATTTTTGCAATACCAACTTTAAGTTCCAACATAATTGTCTTTTTCATTAAGAATTTAAGAAAATATTGCAAACTTCATAAATATTTATTTATTCACTGAAATCAATATTAAACACATTCACAAATTCCGCAACGGAATCGTCGTCAAGCTCACACTTTTTATACTCTTCACGCAGTAAATATTATTATAAGTTATGTTACTAAATTTGTAACACACAGAAGGAGACATCGGAGACCCCAAAAAGTATTGTATATATTGTATAATCTTGAGCAGCTTGACTAGACGAGTTCATTTAGCTATGATCGTATCTCCGTCTGTATGCATGCAAAATATGTCCCCAGTTTTTAAGATAGAGAGCTGAAATTTAGTACAAAGTTTTCTTTTCACATTTTTCGGAATCAGCCAAATCGGATCACTAGAAGAAGGGTTATTACCTCTCATACAAGCCCAAACCAAATTCATGTTCTTATTACAAAAACTTTTTTGAGTTTTGTATTGTCGAACTGATTTCTGGAATTCGGATAGTATAGTTTCCTGACCCACATTCACCAAGCATGAAATGATAAGACCCTAAGATTACTAGATCCTAAGTCAGACATAAGTCAAATCAATAATGAAAAGATTTCTATGGTTGCGTGAAGAGTGTAACAACTTCGGCACAACCAAAGTTAAACATCTTTTTTCCTGTTTTGTTTTACCAAAGGGCATAAGCATGTTTATCAATAATCATCATTATCATCGTCATGATCATTTTCTTAAACTGCAGCAGTGGCTAAACATTGGGCGACAATTCGTCGCCGCCAAGTAAGATGCCAACAACAACTCATCAGGATGCCATGAATTCTTACAAATTGTACGAGTATTTTTTCCTGTTTTACCTTTCATGACGAAACTTCGTGTATAGTCCAGCTTAAAATGAAAATAATGTGAGACTTGAATACTAATAAGTTAATTTTTATACCTTCTTCACTAGTGGGAATGAAATTATAATTTTTGTCGTGATTTTTGTCACATATACTAGTACCGAGCATCGAAGACCCTATAGAGTGCATAGCATATTGAAATGATCATCGTAACGATTAGAATCGATTAGCAGAGTCTGTTCATTTTTCCATTCCAAAAATTGAAATTCTTTGATTATCGGAATGGGTATTATTTAATGCGCAAACTGAATAAACATCTGGTTGAATATTTTCCCGTACGATAGCTTCTACATTCCAATTAATTTGAAATTGCTTTTTTTATACTCTTCACTCAGTGAATAGTATTATGTTTCTCATGAAGTTTGTAATAGACAGAAGGAGATATCGGAGTCCCCATAAAGTATATATATTCTTGATCAGCTCGACGAGACGCGGTGATTAAGCCATGTCCCTCTGTCTATCAGTGCATCTATATGTATGCAAACTGGTCCCTCAGTTTTTGAGACGCCGTGCATTTGTCGGAAACAGTCAAATCGGGCAACTAGAGGGTACCTCCCATAGAAACCCCCAATTAAATTAATGTTCTTATTAGAAAAACTTTTTGGTTTTTGTACTATTGAACAGACACTATAACTTTTTAACCAATGTGCACCAAACGTATAAATTTCAAGGCCCTAGAGTTACTGGATCGCATAACCCAAATTCAAATTAATATTTTTTTTTTTTTTTGTTATTTTTGTTATTGAACTGAAATTTGAACAGTCAGACCCATATTCAACAAACTTGTAGATTTCAAGACCCTAGGATTACTGGATCATAAAGCTCCCATACAAATTTTTCGGTCTCAGGCTGTATGTATATTGACTTTACCCTAAACATAAGTCAAATGAATAATCAGATATTTCTAAACGCTCTATCACAGAGCGTAGGCATAAACGTTTTCTAGCGGGTGCGTGAAGAGTATATCAACTTCGGCATAAGCGAATTTAACCTTCTTTTTACTTGTTTCTTGGTTTTGTTTTTTTGAATTGATATGAGCATGTTTTTTGGAGTTTCTCTACTCAGGATATGGAGATGGTTCGATTTTCTTTAGAAATGTAATTAATGTTCTTTCTTATTATACACTTCTCACGAGGTCACAAATATATTAGCACTTTAGTCCGAAGTTTAAAACGAGTGCATAGGACCGATCTCAGGCGTGTAAAGAATACTAAGGACAATAAGGAAACACCAGAAACACCTTTTCAGAAAAGATTATATTTTTATACAAAAACACATTGTATTATACATATATATGCAAGTACATATAACGAAGTACGGGATGCTGTGGAAAAACATGAAATTTAAAATAAGAGTACCCATTCCTATCTGGAGTGAATGTCAGTTTCGGTGACACCAATGCTTGCGAGTATTTATTTTATTTCTTTAACGAACTTACATTGGTCCGGACTCAAACAGCAAGAAGTCAGAAATGCCAGTAGAAGCTTAAATTGGGTTTTGTGGTTACAGAACAATGTCAAAACCAAGCATAATCATTATTAAAATTGATGGATGGAAGCTGTTGCAAGAGGAAGGACAACAACAAGAGGCATGCCTCAAGTAATTATTAATTTTTATACATTTCACACTACTATAATATGAACTATATAAGCATTATGACTGTACTAAGATGTTGGAATTTCATATAGCTTATGACTACGAATTTCATCTAGTAATTTCCCTTCTTTACATTATCATCTAATACTGTTAAGAGGTCTGCCAAAGAAATTCATGCAAATACAAAACAAAAAAAAAATTTTAAAGATTTTTTTCAGGGTTGAGACAATCTAAAGCGCTTTTGGAAGATTGTAAACCCAAAAGAGCCAACAAATTGGTGAGCAAGTTAGGTATCGTCACCTTCATGTTGAGTGGTCACTGTAGACTCAGTTACTACTCGAATAAGATGGGCATTGCCTCACACCCCAGTTGTAGATTCTGAAACTTAAAATCAATTTACCTAATAACGGTAAGTGGGACTGATAAACAGAAACTTTCGCAAATACATCCTGAACCGGAAAGAGGCTGGCTCCATCCAACGTGTATCAATTCCTAAATTAAGTAAGTTTGTTTGAAGATGGACTCTAAATTCTACTGCTGAATTTAAGCCACCCTTCGAACTTAAAACACCCGACTATTCAAATGGTTTTTTACCCCCAAATATAACATCCATGCTCAAGGTGTAATCCTAAGCAATTTTACATGAAACATCCCAATTAAGCGAAAATAACTTGTTGCAATTATTGCCAGATGATGAGTTAGAAGATGATTCAGATTATTAAATTATTTATTAAAATTATTATTTGTACAATGAACGAATTTCCTAATTTTCTAAATTAATTTTAAGCTTGTTCTCAAATTTGAGCAAAATGAAGCCGTTTTTATGGAAACTGATCCTCGTATTACGTGGTTTTGGATAACACGGTGCTTTCCAGGAACCAATAATGCCAATAATGATGGGGTTTTATATTCCTACAATTTAAACTTTTAAAAATTTTATAAACACAATATGCATTTTGGTGTAATTACAAATAAAGTTTAAATACTTTTGAAACTATATAGGATTATTACTATTTATACAAGTATTTGTATGAACAATACAATACATACAATATACTTTATACAATATTGTATGGTTTATAAACCACAATAAGTTGAGTTAGCTTTCAATCGGTGGTTTCGTTGCTCGTCTTATCTCAGTTCATATTTAATAAATTTTTCGCCACACAGCAATACAAATACACGTACAATTGTTTGCGGTAGATATGGCTCCATTCATATTTATAACTATACAAACTACAAACAATTCAAAAAAATATACAAAAGTATGTACATACATATGTATGTACTTCATATAATCATATAACCTAACCATAGGTATTATGTGTGGTGGGTAGGTAAGTAGGTGTAGATATCATTGGCTTTGAGTACAAGGTATAAAACAAAAGTGTAAAATACAATAAAATAAAAATGTAATTTGATTCAAATGAGAAACCGCAGACATTTGCTTAATCAAACTGAGTTCAGTTCAACTTAAACACAATACCAATTCATCGAACGTAAGTACATATGTAAATAATTATCAACATATTCGCACATAAATACATACGAGTAGTATGTTAATAAGTAACATGTAAGTATGTGTAATGTTTAATGTAGTCATTTTATAAGTAGCCAAATTCAACTTGCTCGTGTTATGTGAACACTTTTAAGAATTGACGATTTCGAGTTTTTCCATAATCAAAATATAAAATTTGTATAAAAACATTCAAATGCAATAAAATTATTTCATAATTTGTAATTTGTTCTTGCCTTTCACATATGTTATTGGTTGGAAAATTGTTTTCCTAACAAATAATCATGGAGTGCAAGAAGGCGATTGCAGAAATATCTGCTGAAAGCACCTTCAACATTCAACCAAACAAAAATGTTAACCGAAATTAAATTTAATCGCATAGATTAATGCAGGCGCTATTTATCTTTACATTAAAATATCTATTCTCTCATAGGTTCCAGAAAGCAGATGTCGGAACAAATGTATATAAATTGATAAGTCCCATCGTTATGATATTTTCCATACATTACATGATAAAAATGTTTCAGCAATTACAGGCAATTACGTATACCATACAGCCGAATTTCCATCACTCGAATCATCATAATGCACAAAATAAGTTCGACTTATGGAGACTTAGAATTATAGTAGAATTATTCATTAAAACTAGAGAATTTGGTGAAATGTGGTACAATTATTAAATTACATATTGTATTTTTATTTACTTAACATCAAGATTTCTAGTTGCAGTTTCTTAAAATATTCTGGAAGTTGTATTTGAAAATTTCCGTTATTTTTGTTAGTTTCAGTTAAAAGCAGAGGTCGCAAATAACCGTCAACACTTTTAGGTTGTCTTCAAAAAAATCGGTTAGAAAAAAACTGAACATTTTGTTCGATTTTTTGTGCTTTCGTTCAACCAAAGACAATTTTTTTCGATTTCTTTTCATTAATGTTTTCCACGCACACTGCACTGTTTATTCCTTACTATTCATTACTTACTCCTTCTCTCTCTCTTTCTTGCTTCGACATACTTAACTTACGTCACGATATACCAACAAGAAAGAGGATTCTGCATTATACTTATGTATGTATTTTCTCCGTTTTGGTCTTGCAGTAACCATTCTTTCTTAACAGCTCGATCAAATGGCTTTGTTAAATTTTTTTTTGTTTTTATTTTAAGCTGTTTATTTCACATTTTCAATATAATTTAACAATTAAAAAACAAAATATACTTTATAATAACTAACTTACACACTGTCTCTAGCAAGAGCACTCTAGTGAAATTTGTAATATCTTAACATATTCTCTTTTTGGAGCTACTTAATATGTGCTTATATAACTATGATACATGATATACAATATATACTTTTACATACTTAATTGTAACAAAAAATTAAGCAAAAACATTACTTTACTATCCATATAATATAAAAGATTATAAAAGGGTGTGGTAGGATTGAGGGCTGAGTGTGCGTGCTAAGGGGAATACGGCTATTCAAACAGGCACCAGAATCGACTGTTTTCAATTGTTGAATCCTTGAACGGTATGCTTTTATCAAATCTTCAGTTTTGTTGGTGATGCATTAGGTCTGAAGCTACTGCTTTGATATTGGCACGTCTATGTAGGTGGTAAAACACCGGTACACCACTCGGGCTTTGGATTGAACCTCTTTTATCCAAAAGCAGAAAGGCTTCTGGGGGAACGAAACCTGTTAATATGGTTTCGTTTAGATATTCCTCGTTTTCATAATATGGACCCCCATAATTAAATTATTCTCTGAGCAATCCATACAGTGAATTATATGTTGGCGTATTACCTTAATTATGAAGTTATCGATTCTATTGATATTGGCTGCATCATAAAGTCTTTGGTTTGAAATAAATTTATTGTAGTTAGTACAGCTAGATCTGTGAAGAGATGTACATGCTCTTAAGCACTTCGTTTCAAATTTTCTTATCCGATCCATGTAAGAGGGCGATATGTTAAATAAGACATTACATGCATAAGTTATTATTGGTCTAATGAGATATTGATACATTACTATCTTGAAACGTTTATTTATGTAGCGACTATGAAACAGTTTTTGATGTCAAAAAAATGCCTTTCTTGCCTTAACTAGCTGTTCATTTGTATGCTTATTGAAGTATAAGAATCTATCAAGATGGATACTTGGCTGAGCTTGTAACAGGCAGGAGTTCGTTAGAAGTTTCAGAAATTATTCGGAATTTTTTTCAATTTTTCATAATATCCTAGTTGCATTTATTTACTGGGGGTCGAAACAATTTGGTTTTACATTTATTGACATTTATATTAAGTTTCCATCGTTTTATGTAGTCTTCTACTTTACTGAAATCATTTTGTAAATTTGTATTGATATTTTTGATTATTCTGCCTGGTGTATATATGATTATAACATCAGTAAAAGCTATTATATTTTCAATATTCTCTAGCAGATTGAGAATGAATGTAAAGATTAAATAAAGCCGGCGTGTTCACAGTTCCCTGTTGTAAGCCATTTTCAATGACGAATTCTTTACTATTGTACTAGCTGTGTTGTTATGAAAAGTTAAAAACGTTTTATTAGAGATCATATTATGCAACAGAATTAAAGAGTGTAAGGGAAATTTATATTTAATTACATTCAGAATTAGTCCTTTAATCTATACACTATCAAAAGCTTTCTCTATGTCTATTAAACATGATCCTATAACAAGTTTTTTGTTCCAGCTCCATTGAGTGTCCGATGCTAACAGGTGTCAATACACCAGCAGAATGTTTGAACTTAAAGCCAAATTGCCTATCGCTTTTCAGATTATATCTGTCACTATGTTTATTTAAATTTATGTTAATACAAATACTTATATTTGTCTGTTAAATTATTATTTTTACCGACGTGCTTTTAACGCTTAACAGTATCACAACTCGCAGTTAAAGGCATTTTGGTATCACAAAAAAAACTTACTATCATAGTTTACAATAAGATAGTCACAGAATTATCTCCAAAAAGTTTGTGCGCACTGTTATCGCTCTGTAGAATGGATGATATTGTGTTTTGTTGTTTGCTCGCGGATATTTGAGAAAAATTTGAAAATTGTGAAAAAAGAAATATGTTAAAATCATTGCGTGATCCATTTTCAATGCCGGACAATATTTTTGAGAAAAATTGTCGATTCTCAAATATGCTGCTCCATTATTTGATACAGGAATTGAAAATACCAAATGATAATCTCAAGCAGGCCAACTTAAGGAAAAAGTCAACTTCAGAAAAAAAACGTTGTAAATAGAATTACTCGGAGAAACCGCTAAAAACCAATTTTCGTTTTTTATAATAATCTTTATAAAATATTTTAAACAAGTATTTCCAATGTATTTGCGTTTCTTTCCAAGCTGGCAAGCCTGCATTAACCAAAGTGTACAAAACTGGACACATACACTTTACAGGCTGATATAAAAAAGAGCTTTCTTAACAGTGCAGCTTTCACAAATAATTATGATAATTTTGTAATAATTTAGTAATAAAGTTAGTCGGGTAGACAGACCGTGTTTGTTGCTCGACTGTTAACACACAATCGAAAACAGTGACGTATCTTAAGTAAGTATATCGGCGCTCGCGAGAGAGAGAGAGAGAGAGAGAGAAGGAGTAGATAATGAATAGTAAGGAATAGACAGTGCAAGTCGACAGACGCCCAAGTGAAGTGTCGTGGAAAACAGGGATGAAAAGAAATTGGAAAAAATATTAAGTGTTCTGCTCAGAGCGAAACCGAGACTGCTTCAATTATTTCGATTTTTCACTGTGCAGATCGCATTGAAACTATGCGTTGACGGTTATTTGCGACCTCTCTGGTTAAAAGAGATACCAACTTAATTAATGCTTTATAATTTGAGCGATAATATTCAATAATGTCGTTATCGGAAATGTAATTTATACTTATAATCTTCAACAGCAGCAGTGGAAGTTAGAATTGAATTCAATTTTATCCATGATTTTTAATTAGCTTCCATCATTAACACTATTAGTTTAGAAAATTTAAGGGTATTTCATGTTAATTGTTCCATAGCAATTTATCATGGTCGATATCCTTTGCTTTATTTGCCTAGAATTTTCAACTTAAGGATGCACGGGCCAAAATTTTTCATTCGAGTTATGGAGAAATTCCATTGTTGGAAGGAAAATAATATAGAATTTCCTAAGTAACTGCTACTGCAATTCGATTTGTTTGAGTTATAGAAATATCGCGTAATAGATGTTCGAATTATGGATGTTTGACTCTAAATCTTAATAAACAAGTTTTACCTCAATGAAGAGAAACAAATAGTGGTCCCCAAACCAATGGAACTATCAGTCAATTTGCATATATGTTGAATAATGTCCAATGTTGTGCAACAATTATTTTACATTTGGACCTGCATCAAATTTGGATACACCTCCATTTGCGGCTGCTAGACTGAAAATTATGGATAAAATCTAAGTTAAGGTAAGATTGGACCAGAGGTTTCTTGCAAACACAAATTTGCATACCATAATCTGTGAAAAAATTTTCTAAGATGGGCTACTGTGAACCAAAACCATGAGGTGATTTCATAACAATGTTCATACAGATTTGAGCTAATCTACAATAGGTGAATTTCTATGTTAGTTTTTAACTGTAGCGTAGCATAAATTTATTCCTGCATACTCAGATCGAAACAATGAATTTCACCCAGTTAACCAAATCCTAGTTAGGTGAAAAAGGTCAGAAAGTTGAGCTATAATTTAAGTTTTTTTCATTTTAATAGTGTACTAGTGATACTTAAGCGTAATAATATCCAATATTTTGGTAACATTTTAGACAAAGAATTAAAATGGAACAACTTAATTGTAATACTTTGAAAACAAAATGTGTGTATGGATTTCTAAATTCTTTGCAATAGCAAATAGAATTACAGGAAGAATTTTCACGCCCGCTTAGAACACGTTTTCGCCTACGCCCCTGTGCTCGAGCATTCAGAAATATTTAATTATTGATTTGACTTATGCTTAGGGTAAAGCCAGTACTCATACTGCACTTTAACATTGAGACCGAAATATTTTTATGGGAGTTACATGATCCAGTTATCCTAGCGGCTTAAAATTTTCATGGTTAGTGAGCATGGATCAGACACTTATGCTCTTACCATCCAAATTTCAGTTGATGATATTACAAAAAACAAAGAAGTTTTTCTAATAAAAACATGAATTTGCATCGGGGTACCACTTCCAGTGGTCCGATTCGGATGGTTATAACAAATGTACAGCGTCTGGTAAAAACAAAAGCTCGTGCGAAATTTTAAGCGCCTTTGCTCAAAAATAAATAAAGATTAACAGACGAACATAACTTAATCAACTCGTACAAAAATATATATACCTCCGATGTATCCTTCTGTGTGTTAGAAACTTCATGACAAACTTATTATACTATTACATACATTGCATACATAAACATGAACAGGCGGACAGTAGAGCTACACTAATGTTGAAAATATGGAGAGATGAAGAACATTTAAGATGTGCTATTTAAGTTAAACGTAGTGTATATGTAATTTTTAATGGATCTGAGCTAAGCACAGTACAGCAGCTGCACTTATCTACTAACTATTAAAGCATACTCGTATAAGAGAAAAGAACAAAAAGTTCGACGAATCGGCAGGCTCATCTGACAGGGCGTCTCTGTGAAGTTGTACACCTCAGCTTCTGTTTTCACATCAAGCATTGGATTAGGTTGGAAGTCTCTGAAATCAAGTGCTTGGCGAAAACATTTGCCTTCTCTTCATTTCCTTCCCATCGGAGCCAGTTGCGGTGTACAATTACAATATTTTATTACTGGTGGGTGGATGCGCATAAATACCAAGTTGCTTTCCCCAGGTTCCTTAGATATGTACATTCTTTAATATCGCTTCATTTTTTATTTCCTTTAATCTTGTTTGCAGGGCCTTGGATGCTTTGTTAAAAAATTCTTTGTCTAATAGACCAGACCAGACCAGACCAGATTTTTTCGTAATTTTCTTTTATTTTTTTTTATTAGCAGCCGCAGCTAAATGGATTGTCTGACTATGTGAATAGAAAGCGTTGTAATTGAATATTCCATCTTAACAACAGCTTTAAAAGATATTTCCAAATAGATTCCATTTTCAAGACAATTTTTGGGCTCAACTTGCATTGGTTTTTTGTCTCTCCTCAAACAGCACAACACTTTAATTAAAAACATTTTTTTTTTTCTTTTATTTTTTATATTCTTAAGAAATTTTAATTTTGTTTATTTTATATTTATATAAATTTATAGATATAAATTCAACATTCAATCATATATTCTTCATTATTTTCAGCATTATCATAATCAGCATAATGTGGTTGGGTAACTTATTTTAATATTGTATTTTATTATTTTTTCTTGATTTTATGTAGATACTTTTTGGGTATCTCGCCTGCTTTTTTTACATGTTTAGCACAGCTAAAATAGAAACTAATGACTAATCTTACATAAATAGTGTGTGTATATGTATATATAATTTTATGTATTACATAATTGTAATTTTATGTTTAAAATATGATTTACTTTGAACACAAAAAAAAAAAAATTAAAGATTATAAATAGAAAAGGATAATTCGACACACATTTTATTATGTTTTTGTTTTGATTTCTTTCAATAAATATATACAGCAAGGAAATTTTGGGTTTTTTCAGTGTATTTAGTGAAGTGATATCAATCGAAAATAAGAGGGAAGGGAGCTAGCTTGCGCTTCTTTTAGAATCTTCCATTGCAAAACTGTTAATGAGATGGGAAAATGACAGATGGCAGGGACAACAAAACAGCGACTTATTAAAAATCTAGATTAATATGCAATCAGGCGGATAGATGATCAAGCACCTTCCACACAGAGTTACCTACTTCTCCTCATCCTTTCATGTAAACATGTTTTCCAATTTATTCTTTTTTTGTTTTTTCTGTATTTTACTCTTGATTAGCAGAGGATGATGTTGACTCTGTTGTTGCTGATTTTGGCGATAAACGTCGATTGGCGGTCTTCTTATTACCAGAAGCAGTAATACCAGCAACACTGTTATGAGATGCTGATGCTGCTCCTTCTTCAGTTGCTGTTGTTGTTGTCGGTTTATTGACATTTATTGCTGCTGCTGTAGTTGCTGTTGTTTTTGGTGCTGCTTGTTGCTGCTGTTGTTGTACAGAACTACTACTGATCAACGATGATGTTGAAGCATATGATGATGAATCCGATGGAGTGGATTGCTCAACATTTGTGCCCATCGATGAATTGATGAAATTTATATATTGATGCAATTTCAAAGCAGCAATCAAGGAACTCAAGTAGTCATTGATGTTTCCTTTTTGGACTTGTTTGATCTGTCGGGAGACATTTCTGTAGACGCGACGTGAGACCTTATTTGAGAGTCGTCCAACTGTCTGTACTGTGTGCAGTACCGGGTCCTCGCTTGCGGCAACTGGCACTAAAGGCAAACAGAAAAATCAAATTTATAAAAATATACAATATCAAATCATCATCATCATTATTATTATTATTATCAATGAAATACAAAAATTTATTATTATTTATGGTTAGGTCGGTTATCATTGGTATGTGTTTAGGAACGCTGTTTTTTTTTGTTTATGTTTTCGTTTCTTTTCTTTTTTTTTCTATTCGTAGTCTAAGTTGTAATATGTTAGGTCTCGCTCACATAAAACTTTCAATAGCATTAAGCTTTAATTGAGCTTTTATGTTTTTGTTTCTTGATTGCTCTGTTCGTTTTAAGTTTGCTTTGCTACAGTCGACTTTGAGTTTTTGTTTTGGTCTTATTATTTAATCAAATTCATTTTGTAACATTTGGGTCCTTCGAGCCGGATCTCAAGGAATATTACAATTGGTGCGCCAAGTGAATGAAATAATAATGGTTCTTCCACACACGGTGTTATCCAAGAAACGTGGCTATTTAAAAGCCAACATAACTCTCACTTATGACGCGTCAAAAGGTCTCGATGGGAGAACAACTTCAGAGCCTGCGAAATCGCTTAGCCAAGATCGAAGAAAGCTACAAGGAGCTTGTAGAATGCAGTAAAGGTGTTTTTGAATACAGTGATGCTGAAGACTGTCGATCCGTCTGTCGATATGGCAGAGTATGACGAGAAATATTTCATGGCACATGCAGCGTTGACAAGCTGAGGAAAAGGACAACTCCATCACAAACCTTATCTCACAACAGGCCGAGTTTCTGGAGAAATTTCAAAGTGCCTCGATGAACAGTGAGGTTCATTATCAGAGAATTAAAATCCCTTTATTCTCGGGTAATTATGAAGATTGGCCGTCCTTTTGTGATCTGTTTTCTGACGCAATCGCGGCAAAAAGTAACCTCACAGCTACGCAAAAATTTCATTACCTTAAATCATACTTAACTGGAGAAGCATTGAATCTCATAAAACATATTCAAATCACTGGCGACAACTATCCTCAGGCATGGGAACGTTTCGTACAGAATTTTCTAAGTCTACCGCAAACGAACACATTAAATGTAACCGTTCTGCGGAAGATACATGATGGAGCTGACGAAGTGTTGAGAGGATTGACGGCACTCAATTGCACAAGTCGTGATCAGTTCTTAACCAACATATTAGTAAAAAAAAGTTGGATGATGAAACCAGACAGGCTTGGGCGAAGAATTCCAGCGCTATATGGACTCAAATAAAATGATTAAGATTGGCAGATCTTTCCTTTAATGTACCAGGACCAGTTGATATCATCATTGGGTCGGATCAGCTTTGGAATAGCTACACAGGCGAGCGATTACAATTCGGTGACAAACTACCTATTGCTCTTAATTCCATTTTTGGTTGTGTGATCGCAGGGTCTTGCCATGGTATCGCTGGAGATGTTACGATTGCACTGCCGAGCAAGACACGGATACTCTGATACGTACTTTTATAGAGATGGAATCTGTTTAACCGAACATTACGGCAATCAATGCGTCAGAACCTGCTGAAAGTCACTTTATTAATACTCACACCAGAGACAAAGCAGCAACTTAAAGATTTTACAGTCTAGAACGAAGATTTAACATCAAAATGTTAAACAACAATACGTAAAATTTATGGAAGAAGACTTAAAGCTCGGACACATGCAACTAATACCTCACAACGAAGTGGATATTGATGATCCAGAATGCTTCTATTTGGCACATCACGCAGTATTTAAGAATGACAGCACCTCAACCAAATGCCGCTTGGTATTTGATGGTTCCTGCGACGAGTCAGGATATTCACTCAGCGACCGACTACACATTGGCCCACCTATTCAGAGAGACTTGTTTGTTGTGAGAATACGTTTTCGACAACATCGATTTGTTTTCACGACCGACATCGAGAAAATGTTCAGAGGAATCAAAATTGCTCCAATTCATACCAACTTCCAGTGCATTGTTAGGCGACCAGACGAACACTTACGGCTGCAGCATTATCGATTGATGACAGTGACTTATGGTTTATCCCCGTCACCATTCCTAGCAGTTCGTGTTCTGCAACAACTTGCACATGATTGTAAAGACACTCACAAAGCAGCAGCAAAGGTTTTGGCTAACGACACACGTTGATGACATCGCTACTGGTTGCAATTCAATAGAAGAACTCATTGAACTTAAAGATGAAATAATAGATTTACTGTCGAAAGCAAACTTCAATTTGAGGAAATGGTGTTCAAATTGCTGGCCGGTGGATGTTCGCGAACATAACCCAGTAGATATTAATTATATATCTGACGCTGAATTGCAAAAAATACTTGGGTTAAATTGGAACCTAGCCACCGACGAATTATTTTTAAAATTCAATGATTTATCCTTTAACAAAGCACCAACTAAACGAATCATACTTTCAGAATTGTTGAAAATTTTTGATCCATTGGGGATTGTTTCTTCAACTATAATCCAGCTTAAGGCAATATGGTTTCATACTCTAAATTGGGACGACGAACTTCCTGAAGCTTTATGTACTCGGTGGCATATCTACATGCAAGACCTACCTCAGTTGGCAAAGATTCGTGTCCAGCGATACATTGCTTGTTTTACGCAACCAATGGAACTACAGGTTTTCGCTGACGCATCAGCAATTGCCTGCGCTGCGGTTGTATATAGCCGAATTTCAACGGACGATGGATATATTGTCAGATTACTTGCTTCACGTACACGAGTGGCCCCTTTAAAACGCATATCGTTCCCACGGCTGGAAGCAAACGGGTTCGTGGAACTGATTGAGAGACTATCATCTTGGACTCGACAGATAAGAACCGTAGCCTTCTGTCTGCGTTTTATTAACACCTGTCGCAAATGCCATAACTATGCACAACAATCGTCATTTTTAACATCATGTGAACTGAAAATGGCCAGATCCTCAATTCTACGCATTGTTCAAAAAACAGAATTCGCATCAGATTATAAATCGTTGATGGAGGGCCATCAGTTGAACACTAAGTCTAAACTAATAAGACTACTACTGTTTATTGATGACTCAGGACTATTGCGTGTGGGTGGTCGCATTCAGCACTCTTTTGTCAACGTTGATGTTAAACACCCAATTATTCTGCCAAAGACGTCACCTATATCACTGCTTCTTATTCGACATATTCATGAAGTCCATCTTCATTCTGGAGAAGAGTCTACATTCGCGTTTACGTGCCAACAGTATTGGATTCTCGGCGCGCGGAATATTATTCGAAGTGTTGTTCACCAATGTAAAAAATGTTTCATGTTGAGACAAGCTTCAGGCGTACCAGTTATGGCCAACTTGCCTTCACCACGAGTTCAACCACATCGAGCTTTTCTTCATTGCGGCTTCGACTATGCGGGTCCATTTACTATAAAAGAGACCAAGGGACGAAATCCAAAACACAGCAAGGCATATTTTGCAATTTTTGTGTGCTTATCAAGTAGAGCTATTCACATCGAATTGGTGAGTGATTTATCGACTAATACATTTATTGCTGCGCTTCACCGTTTCAGCAGTATTCGTGGAAAATCGACTGATATGTATTCTGACAACGGCACCACATTCCATGGCAGGCGAGCACTAAATGAGTTTCAACAACTGACATTAAAAGCAAGCAAAGGATGAACATTGCAAATATAATATCAGCAGAAGGTATTACACGGCACTTCATACCACCTTCTTCACCACATTTTGGTGGTATAAAATATAAAGCTTGCCGTATTACCATTGTGCTGAATCGTTCAGATGGGGCGGTATGTTTAGGAACGTTGTTTTTTTTTTTGTTTATGTTTTCGTTTCTTTTCTTTGTTTTCTATTCGTAGTCTAAGTTGTAATATGTTAGGTCTCGCTCACATAAAGCTTTCAATAGCATTAAGCTTTAAGTGAGCTTTCATGTTTTTGTTTTTAGATTGCTGCTTTGTTCTGTTCGTTTTAAGTTTGCTTTGCTTAAGATCACGTGATTTTTGTTAGTTCCTTTTTATTCAAGATCACGTGAAGGTGCTTTAAAATTGTTGTGAAGAAAAAATAAAAATACAGTCCACAGTCGACTTTGAGTTTTTGTTTTGGTCTTATTATTTAATCAAATTCATTTTGTAACAGTATGTGTGTCTATGTGAGTACGTGTGTATTAGAGGGGTGGTACTAAAGTTAAACAGAGAGCGAGACGAGAAGAAGAGAAGCTTAAGCTTACCAAAAAATTATTGATTTCAGTATCGATAATATCTATTATCTCCGGATTTCTTTTAATGTATTCAACAAGTTCATTTATAATCTTAAATGACATTGATAGAAATACTGTAGAGGCAGCAATTAAGAATCTATGATCAAAAAGATCTTGCTCCTCATCTAAGACGTTTGAGTGAAAAATAACTATAAGTAAAAGAGCAGACAAAAAGTACAGTACAATTAGATTGATTTACTTTTTCTTTCGATCGATTGATTATATTGTAAATAAGTATGTAACGAGTGATTTTTTAGCACCTTTTTTTTTTGCAACACTGTTTTCAAAAGCTGACGCAGTTTACGTGTCTTGTGTTACTATCAAACACTTTCATCAGTTTGGTCTATAATTTAACCATGAATCGACTTACAAACGAACAGCGTTTACAAATTATTGAATTTTGTTATCAAAATTCATGCTCGGTAAGGCAAGTGTATCGTGCACTTCTTCCATTTTATGGTCAGTTTGGACCTTCTGAGACGGCTTTTTCAAAAGGCGAAGGCTGGAACGTTAATGTGAATGGCGAGCGCTACCGTACGATACTTACAAACTTCTTTTTGCTCATAATGGAAGAGCTCGACTTGGCTAACATGTGGTTTCAACAACATGGTGCCACATGCCACACTGCACGCGAAACAATGGCCTAATTGAGAGGCGAGTCCGGTGAGCAGTTTATTTCACGTTTAGGGCCGGTCAATTGGCCGCCTAGATCATGTGATTTAACGCCTCTAGACTACTGTTTGTGGGGCTATGTTAAGGCTCATGTCTATAGCGAGAAGTCCGCAACAGTTGACGCACTGGAAGCCAATATTGAACAATTATTTCGTGAGATACCGACCGATATGTTGGAGAGAGTGTGCCTAAATTTGACCCAGATTATGGACTATTTGCAGTGCAGCCGAGGCCAACAATAACATGAAATTATCTTTAAACATTACATTATATCGATCGTTCTATCGACTATAATTCTGAATTTTATGTGTTTTTTAAATCAAATTAGCAAGAATCAATGTATGAATTACTCTTTCGCTCCCATCGTTTTTAACTAACTTTAGACTACCACCTCTTCACACACCTATATTACATACATATTTGTACATATGTATGTCAATCAAAATAATCAAGTCATAATCGCAGCAACAAATGCCTATTTTGAGTTCAAAGACAAATGAATGTATTATTTCATATATTCATAACTAATTGAGTGTTAGTTGTTCTTAATCAAGCCAATGAATCTTATTAACTGGAATTCGAAATTGAAATACTAATGTGGCATGCATTTGTGAGATTATTTTAGGTCAATATAATAAATTCACAAAAAATTAATTTATTTGTTTAGTAGAATTTGTGTCAAAATTAACAGTTTGATTAATTATTTAATTAATTAAGTAGGTGCATAATTTATTTTTTTTTTATATATTTGTCGCACTTCGAGAAAAAGTTGAAAGCATTTCGTGTTCTCAGCAAAAAAATCAGCAAAAGTCAAGTTGAAGAAATTGATGGTTCAAAAAGTCAAATCGGTTGCGATAAAAATCTTTCCGCAGCAGTTGTGAGCCGGAGGAAGAGGCAAATGGTTACTTGTTTAACATCTGTAGAGCGATTAGCAGAAAAGGAAAGTTTAACAGAAGACATTTTATTTCGAATGTGAACGATCATTATTCGAAGCAATCGATGAACCAAAGAAAGTGTCCAAATTAATTATGCACCCATATAACCGACAATACAATATTGAGTGATTTATTGACTAAATGAATGAGGAGATAGAGAAAAAGTAACGTGCAAAAAAGCGTAGCAAGCAACTTACAATCATAATTTTCATTTTCAGCAATAATTTTGCCATTTTTCACTGCGTTACCATTTTGTTTTCTTTTATCTGAGAAACATAAAAATATTTTATTTACAAATTTGGCTTTTTCTTGTTTTTTTTTTTTTTTTTTGATTTTGATAAAAATTTATTTATGGAAAGATAAATTGAAATATTTCTATGTCTTATAGACAAAAACAACCTAAAATATGCGCGTCATTCTTGTTTGTTTTTCTCAAATTTTGTTTGCCTATTTTTATTTGTTTTTAAGTCGCGCGACGGCCTCGATTGCGTTTCACCTAATAACATCATCATTATCATCAGCAACATCAAGTAATAATGTTGATTGATTTATTGAATAAAAACAAATGTTGTATGTTTTGGTTTTCTTGCAAATCTCAGAATTAATTTGACCTTGAAATAGAAGTTTATATTTAATTAGAATTAAACTAAGATTTATATTCATTATTCATTCAATATTATCACTAGTATTTCTCATTCAAAAGTGAACTGAAATGGTGAAGTCAAAATGGTTGTTTGTTATCTAATCACACACAACATTTAATTCTTTTAACTAGAATTGTGATGATAAGGAGAAAGTGGGCCACCCGCTACCGCCGCCGGTGACTATTTATTAAGTTTTATGTTCTTTGTTTTTTTTTTTATTCTTAGATTACAAGCGTAATAGGAAATTTTAATTGGCATTTGAGGTGGGGTGGGACACACAAGTGCCTTCTCTGAGTGGGCGACAGTATCAGTCAGGAGGCGATTCTTATTGGTTTCTCTTCTACTACTATAAGTACTAGAAGCACACACAACATCATTACGTGTACATATGTATGTGTGTGTTGTTATTTTGTTTACTTACCATTATCATCTTCTTCGGTATCAGACTCAGCTTTTGGGAAATAGTATTCAAGTAAACGTTCAGCTAATGCCGATGTTGTATCAACACCATTAACTGCCAAACTTCCATATTGTGTTGCCAATACTTCATTGGCTTTTTGCCATGCCAAGTCTTTTAGAGATGCAGCTTTCTGTTGACCAGCCGCTTTGAATTTAACCACACGTTCCAGATGCGGTTGCACAACATCAATAACTTTAGTTTTAGCTTGATTGTAGATCTCTGATGGTGTATCTTTAATAATTGGTGCTGTTACTTCTAGTTTGTCAATGCCTTTGACCAAAGTCTGGTCAACATATTGAATTGGACGATCCAATTTATTGACAATTGGTGCTGCTGTAGTTACGGCGCGTGTTACACAATCTTCAGCAGCATTTAAAGCCCAATTAAATACACGGTTCTGACCTGAAATATTTAAAAAAAAAAAAAATTAAATTAAATAAATAAATTATTTATCAATGCAGTACATTATAAATTATTTAAAATTTTTCGTTCAAATACATGAAAATTTTCCATTTATAACAACAAGAATGATACATCAAATCAAATCATCAATTCGTTACATTCATTCATTATTATCATAATGTGGATACTTCACTCTAGGGGATTAACCCAATTCGTACCAGACGTTAAGTACCACGTAGTGACTATAAGTCACCAAGTACAAACACTTTAAAAAGTTGTTGTGTAATTAAAAAAGCGTAAAACAAATAATTTTGTTTTTTTTTTTTTTATTAAAACATTAATAATATAAATATGTCATCTATATACAGTGGTGGAAAAAATAATAGAAACAAAAAAAAATTTTTTTAAATTGCTTTTTTTGTTTATATTCAAACGTTCTTAGTTGATGTTTATTACTGTTAGGCAGCTGTTAGTAACGGTAGATCTTGCCGTTATCTGTTTTTGTTTCTTTTTCAATTCATTTTCGTTTTACTTCTGTGTAAGTGATGAAAGCATGTGTTTGTCTTGGAAAAAATAACAGAAACAAGTTTGGTTTTTGCATTTTAAAAGGTAATAAAAATTTTAAATTCATTTTATTAGTGAGTTTTATTTGTAGATAAGTTTAAAAAACAAAAATTAATTACTTTACTAGCGGTTACTCTTACAATTTTTTAAAAAAAAATTCTCCAATGGGGCGTGGGAACCATTCAACTGAAACGGAGCAGAAACTGATGCGAAATCTTCGTGAAAAAAGTAAAACAATGGAACAAACTGCGATGATGATGGAGTGCTCCAAGAAAAAAGTTTTTACTGCAATTCTTGCTGAAAAGAAGATTGAGACCAGGGGAAGAAAGCGGAAAACCACTGATCGCTAAGACAAACTGTTGGTGCGTTACAGCAAAAAAGCCCTTTCAAAACTTCGGAGGAACTTAAAAGGGACCTAAATCTTGAAGTGAATAGTGGAACTATTAGAAACAGATTGATAGAAGAAAATTTACCGGCTAGAAGTCCACGGAAGGTACCATTATTGTATGCACAAAACATTAAACGGAGACTAGCGTTTTCTACTCGACACATTGACCGCCCTAATTGGAAAAATGTCCTGTGATCGGACGAAACTAAAATTAATTTGATAGGATCCGATGGGAAATTATACGTACGGCCTACGGCGTCCTGCAAAGTCGGCATATGACCCAAAGTACACCAAAAAAAGCTTTAAACATGGCGAAGGGTCCATAATGTTATGGGACTGTTTTTCTTCAATCGGTGTGGGTCCGATACATTTGATAGGTGGTAAAATGTGTGCACCAGATTATGTCAACATTTTAAGGCCAACGATGCTCCCATTCGCTGAAGAGGAAATGCCTCTAAAATGGGAATTCATGCAGGACAATGACCCCAAGCATTCGTCAAAGCTTGTAAAGAAATGGTTTAGCGACAATCAAATAAAGGTAATGGAGTAGCCATCCCAATCACCCGACCTTAGCCCCATAGAGCATCTATGGGGAGTTTTAAAGAAACGTCTCAGTAACTTCAAAGCAAGAAATAAGCAACAACTTTGGGAGAAAGTCAAGGAGCAATGGTGTTCGATACCACCGGAAACATGCAAGAATCTAGTGAATTCTATGAGTCGTAGATGTATAGAAGTAATGCGGAAAAAAGGCGGGTCGACCAAATATTAAATTGATGTATTTTTAACTTATTGGCTACTATATGGATAGATGATTTTTATTTTTTTTTCGTTTTGTTTCTATTTTTTTTTTTCCAATAGCAAATTGGAAGATGGAATACATTTTTATTTTTCGTTATGTTTTTATTGAATTTTAGTTGTTTTTTTTTTTAATGCAATTATGAGTATAGGAAATATTTGGATACTCATTGCTTTATAAAAGTTTTTAATTAAATTTTTTTTTTTAAATATAAATTTTTTTTTGCTTGTTTCTATTATTTTTTCCACCACTGTATATATATATATATAAATGAACCCAAAAAATAGTACTACCCCGCAAAACTCGAAAACGGCTGGACCATTTTTGATTATTTTTTATTTTTTTTTTTTTTGTTGTACTCATGGAGTTACCAGTCCGGCTCTTTGCTGCATTTGGAATCGGTAGGAGGCGCTGTTGTCCAGATATAGACAGTTTTATGTAATTTTTTTAACATTTTTTCATTTGGCGCAAAATATACTGAACCGGTTTTAATAATTTTATTTTATATTTATGCTATGTTTTTACGCGATAACCCTTTCAAACTTCTATTTTTAATATTTGGCATTATAAGTTCGCGAGTAAATTCCTTCAAAAACAATTTACGTGACGTACCCTTTTTCGTTTTATTCCAATCCGTATATAATGACTCCCATATTCCGCAAGCGTTAATCAAATTATAAAAAAGTGCGGTAGGCAACCTTCGCATTTTTCTTACAGAAAAATAATGACACATTTAATCCAGTGTATTTACGCCACCCTTAGTAGCATTGTACTACTCGTATAAGTTACCCTGAATCAACTTCTGCTGCATGGTGCATAGTTGAAAGAAGAACAGCTTTATTTTTTTTTTTTTTTTTTAGGAACATAACTAACAAGAGTCATATTCTTTCTAAATCCGAAAAAATTGCTTTCAGGCTTGCTCGGTAAAAAAGTTTGGTGGAATACATGCTTTATTTTTACGCAAAGTACCTACACATGTAAAACGCTTTGAAATAAGATATAAAGCCAAATCGAAACTTGCGAAGTGGTTATCAAATGTTATGTTTCTGTTCGTATTCTCGTAGAACTGACAGAGTTGCTTCACAAAACTATGATAAGTTTGTTTGTCTATTGGCACCTTCTTTACCCAGATAAAGAATACCATACAATGGATAGCTAGTCTGACTATCACAAATCCACCAAATTTTCATACCATATTTGTCAGGTTTTGATGGCATATATTGGCGAAATGGTTCTCTGCCTCTGAATGGAATCACTTACGCACTATGGTCAAGTTGGCTTCTGGCATATTCATTTTTTTTTTTTGATTATTATATTCCAAATATTCCATACTGGAGCAAATTTATCTTGCAATCGACGATAATTTCTTGTGGCTTTATGATCAAATCTTAAATAGCGTGATAAATCAGCAAATCTATTTTTTGACATGCACGCTCGAAAAAGTGTACTGCCGTACAATGGATCCCAAAATTCTTTGTAATCTGCAACGCCATTCTTCCATTTTCCTGCTTCAATCAGTAATCCAATATAGGCACGGTTGTGCATTTCCATTTTTCACCGAGTTGTTGAATAGCATATGTGTATGTACATTTAACTATTATGTCAATCGATTCTTTATAAAAAATTAGGGAAAAGGCATCTGAAATAGATTCGATTTGTTTACCAATATTACTTTATTGCAACTTCCTTTTATAATGTTGTGAGCAGGTGTTTTCCCAGCATTTAAAGGTTTTGGCCATTCAGTACCGCCTTTTTCCCACAAACAAATTTGTATCTTCTTCTACTTCCTTACAATCTGATGAACTCATTTCATCCTCCAAATCTGGTGCAGTTTCACAAACGTCTGATTCACTGTCGGATAGCAAAAGCTCCTCAATGCTGTCAAAACGCTGGTCAATTTCATTCTCATCAGCGTCAGCTTCATCGTCACTGCTCATTAGAGCTCTTTGAATTTCTTGAGTATTAAGACCATGTTTAGAAGACATTTTTCAAAACTACTAAAAGCCAAATATAATGGGCTGCACTTTCTAATCTGTATGTACATATATGTATAGCGTAGTTATAAATTTATAAACAAATTTATTATTTGATCAATGATAAACAAAGAAAACTTGACACAGCAAAACAAAATGAACTGTTACAATTTACTCTGATGCGGCACTCATTCCTTAGGCTAATGAAGAGCAAAGCAAAAAATATATAAACAGTGAAATGTGTAGCAGTTGATCCGTGAATTTTTTGGTTTCTCTCAAGCTTACATAGATGCCACTATTTCTAATTTTATCGGTGTATTATTTGATCAGCTCGATACAAACAATGCGTCGCCACAAAACAACCCTTAGTTTGGCTACAATTTTTAAAATTTGTTGAACCGACTGAAGATCACCACATGGGATTTAAAGCCAGTGAAAGATAAAATGATGGAAGAAAAGAAGACAAAAATATTAATTTTTCTAAAGAAAATTGATTAATAAAGGAATACTAAAAAGTACAGATTTTTGCATTCTATATTTTGAAAATTTCAGCGGTTTGAATTTCAAAAGTGACTCAAATTCACCGCCTGGGACGAAATGGGGGGTTAAAGGAAATCAACATGAGTAAGTGGTTGTGCCGGTGTTAAATGGAGTGCAACAAAAACTGCGCAGTTTAATATTTTAAATTATCACAAAACATATATTCCAAGCAAAAAAAAAAAAAAAAAAAAAAAAAACCCATACTAGAATAGAGATAAATAGAATGACTGTCTGACTAACTGATGAAACTATGGGCTCCAAGAGACAACAACAACAACAAGAGTCTAAAGAGTGTTTTTAAAACCCACTCTACACTCTACAATGATCCTCCTCTCTCAGTAGTTTACTTTACTTTATCTATATACACATCTCTTCTCAACTTCTCTCTTCATCCTACTATTCATTGATCGTTTATCAAAGAACAAGCAAGCAAGCAAGCAAACTGAATGAAATTAAATGAAATGTGTAAATAAAAAAATGTCTGACGATCAAGTCGCGTCCAAAGTTCAAATTTATAATCAAAAGCAAAAGTAACAATAATAATAAATAAAAAAACAAAAGAAATGTTAACAAACAAGGCAACTTTTATTTTGTTGTTGCCTAGTGTGATTTTCCTGTTGTTGTTGTTATTGTAGTATTATCATTTAAAATCATGACAATTTTTATTTATTTTATACAAACACATATTTATGTATGTATGTATATATGTATGTATGTAGGGTATTGGCATGTCTTGTAGGTTATACAAATTATCATAGTTGAATGTTTTTTTGTGTTAAAATAAATTATGTTAATTTTTTCTGTTTTATTTTATTATTTTTGTTATTTTTCAAGTTTGTCACCTTCTTCTTATTTACTGTGTGGACTTTGTACTGTGGTGGATTATTCAATTGCATCATATATTTTGAAACTAAAGTAAATGACATACACAAATTGAAAGCGACACGACAGGGAAACTCATGCATAATTTGCATTACGCTCTCTATCTCACCACTTAAATAGATATTGCGGCATTTATTACATGAACACGCACTCTTCACTCTCATTTCAAATGCGAAACTCTCCCACTCTCCAATTATAGCTCTCTATCTGTATACAACTTTTTCTAATTGTGTTTATCACAAATACTTATGTAACTATGAACATAGATATGTCGAGGTCAAAGTGCCGGTGATGTTTTTGTTGCTACGTCTTTTTAAATGATTTTGACGATTTCGTGTACTTGCGGATCACCTCTACCTTTCAATACAATATACGTACATCAATTTTTTGACTGACCTTCTTTTCCTCTTTGCCATTTTCACATTACATTGAATTTAACTATGACGACGAGGACGACACGGGGAGATGGTGTTGAAGTCATTAGCTATAGTTTTATGGGCTTTGCTTGGTTGATGGTGGCGATGGTGTTGGTCATGTGAAAATATAATAATTTGTTTTCCCATTTCACCAAATTCTAAAAGTTTTATCAACTTTCTATAGAATTTTTGCTTATAATTGTATAAAATACAAAACTGCTAACAATTTATAGTCAAATCAAAAAATTTATTGAAGTGATGACTTCAATTGACTTCAATTTAGTTCAATTTGTAGAAAGTTGGCAACAAGCGCGACAGCACAACAAGAACAAAAATTTCGTAAATTTTAATTTCAAGCATAAAATCGAAAGAACTAAACCAAATTTGACAAAATCATCAGATTTTAATGCAAAATAAACATTTTTTTATCGCATTAATTTTTTTTTGCAATATAAATGAAAAATAAGCGAATCCAGCGAGCAACGAGTAAATGTCTTGAGCAAAACTAACGAGTCAAGTGGGAGAACACACTGAAAATGTGCAACGGTGCTTTTTGCTATGTGACAAAAGCCGTTTTGTCCGCTCGATCTTCTGTAGTCTATCCATCTCTTCTTTCCGCCCACAATCTCATTTACTGTTAGAAGAAAACTTAAGAGTTCAATGCACTTTACGAAGTATTCTATTGCAGTATGTTGAACCAAACCAACAATCACGAATTGGATTATATTTAAAACCCACACAAAGAAATGGAGACACCCTCCTACTAGTTTTTGTATACAGTGTATTGCATTGTGGTAAAATGTACATACCCTTCACTTTGCCATAAACGTCCTGACTCTTATCCCAAGCCGCACCCACTACAGGCAATTTTATAATGCGTTCCAGTGATTCCAAATGCGGCAAGAGACTCTGAGCCTGTTGATCGGCAATAGCGGAATTGCCGTTTCCAGTTGCAATTTTATTCTGATTCTGTGCACTGTCCATTTTGATACTGTATTATTTTCGTTTATTTTTGCTTTTAATGCAGCACTATTTCTTGTTAAGTTATTTGTTTTTATAGCAAATGTACACAAAAATGAAAAAAAAAATATAAAAATAATTGCAGTTTTTTATGCTGTAGAGTTGCTACTAATTGTATGTTGTATGTATAACTGTTTATAATATTTATACGTGTTGACTACTTTTTTTCTGAGTCAACTGAACTTTATAAAACGTTCTTTTTCTTTGTCGAAACGCCTTCCTCGAACAACTTGCTGTCTTCACTACAGTACTGACTGATTTGAAATGGTGACACTCGTTTATTAAATACGTATATTATATGTGAAGGCGAGCTAGTAAAGTCTTTACTTGAGTGATCAAGAGAAAGAGAGAGAGAGAGCACACAAAAAGAGCTGAATTGAGTGAACTGATTTTGTATAAGCGTTACCAGATCACTGAGGGTGCAAGACACACATTAGGGCGACAAAAATGGCAAATTTGCCGAGTTGAATTGCACCAACAACCAATTCTGTTTGTACTTGGCAAATCAACTGTTCTCGCACACATACACAAATATATATATAATTAAAAATGCCAAGAACCCAAAAATGTGAAATTATCGAATTAAATTGAGAATAATAATTTCTCTGCCATAGTTATTTTCACCTTAACCATTTAATTGGGTAGACTTGCCAACTAATAATAATAAAATAAAACAATGAATAAATTCACAAAGTTAACAACCCTCACTTTGCCATGATTTCCAAACTAAAATGTCCGGCAAACTTGGTAAATCTCGCAAATTTTTTATTTTTAGAGCAACGGTCACTTTGTATGTGAATTTGCCAATTTTGTCATGTTGACAGATGGCAACATTTCAATGATTGAAAGTTAAAGAGAGGAGTAAGAGAGTAAGTGAGTAAAACTCATATGTATAGAGTGATGAAGCTTTTGAGTTTTGGACTCTTTAGTTAACTGAACCAGTCACACAGCACACTTATCTGTATATGAGAAACACAACAGCAAATTGCACTCATTAAATTTACAAAATGTTATTTTCCATTCTTTGTAGATTTCAAATTTGTTACTTTGGACTTGACGTGACGTTTTCGCAAGAAAAGCAAATAATGGAAAAAAAAGGTATTGCATGCTAAGTACTTACATATTAATGTATGTATAAGTACTAAATACATGTGTATTTGTGTTAGATAGTACAAGAACATTATGTTCGGTATTTTGCCGGCTTCTCTCTTTATTTTTGGATGCTGAGCATCCATATTTGTATCAGTCTATAGCTGTGTACACTTGCGAATGTACTTACGTGTTAGTATATAATTCAAACACGCATAGGCGGACACATACATACATATGTACATGATTATTTGAACTTTGAGCTCCTTTGATTGTGAAATACAGTAGCAGCAACAACAGTAGCTACCACACACGCCGTGTGACGCACGAAGAGCACACATGATCATCATCTCATTTCATATACTTACTTATGGATGTATGTATGTATGTGCATATGTATCTGCGTTTTATGCTTGAGAACAAATTTTAATTTCTTTTCTCCCTCCTCTTTCTCATCAATTTCTTATACGTTTTAGACGCACACGCATGCAAGTGTTTATATACAAATGCATGTGTGTATCATTTATGTACATACCTACATGCATATGTACATATGGATTTATAAAGAGTTCGTTTGGCATATTTCTGAGATAAAGTTAGTATCGAGCATTTGTTCTTTATTGTTGTACAATGTTTTCTTCTATTATCAAAAATATGAAACACACTCGTAAATAAAATAAAATTATTAAAATGGTAAATACAATTTGCCTTAAGTGGTGATGTTGATATGGTGTTGACCTTTAGCCCGGAGGCGTCGGCGATTTCATAAAATAATAGCAGTAACTCAATTATTGATAAGAAAAATGTAAGCATACGCATACATACTTACTTGCATATATGTACATATGTATATGTATGTACATACGTACGCACATAATTGTATATCAATCAGACATCATTGCGCTTTAACATCCTTCACAAGTTCCAGCAGGCGTCAGATTTCTGTAATTTTATAATTACCTGATACCGACATTCCAGACATACTTATGTATGTACATACATGCAATGTTATTGCGTGACTTATCTATCATTGGCACTATTATCAAACGGACAATCTGAACTTTATGGTTTTTGTGTTTTGGTTTTTTCCTTTTGTTGTTGTTGATAAGTAATAAAAAGCTAATTGGTCTTTATAAAAACCCAAAATAAATAATAATAAAAAAAAAAACAAAATATTGTCAAACTTACGTCATCGGCTCATGTAAAATAAAATGCTCTTGAACAATAATAAGGGCTCAAAGTTCCCTTCGTTTGTTAAAATTGTTTAACTGAACTTAGTGATTGACTGAGTGAGTGAGTGTTGAGATTATAATAATTACATAAGTATTTATAAATTGTAGGTATAAAAATACATACATAGCCAGCCCTACCAATAGGCGGGCGGAGGGGCCGCTCAAGGCCCCAAGACCCAGGGGGCGCATCAGTGGTAAAGAAATATTGATTTGTTCAACTAGGAGACATTCCAACCGGGATGAGATGTCCCATTTTTCTTCTGTGTTGCTCATACATACTTATATACTTTATATACGATTGGCCACATGTATCTCCGGTACTGAAGACCCATGATCCATGTTCTGGAATTGACAAAGCCTTTCAAACGCAACTAGAGAATGATAAATCTAGAAGGTCTTTGGTGCTGGAAAAAATAGTAGCAATCACACTTTTCTTTTTGGCGGAACACAACCTATCTTACACCAAAGAATAGTAACTTTCTCTGTTTAGTCCAATTATTGTAAATTTCATCCAGTCATGACTGCGCATTTGCGACGTTCAATGCACAAGGAAACCAATTAATGCTATTTCAGTAAAATTATACAAAATGAACTACTAATACATTTATTAGGAAACAATGTGAGAAGGAAAAATTAAAACAGGCTAATATTTCTCGATTATTTTAGATTGTAAGTCACACCGAACAAATCTAGGTTTTTCGAACTTAAAGAATTTTGTGTGCGGTAATGCTTTTTAACTTATAAACCTGTGACAGACCCCAGCAGATAAGGGCTAACAAAAATATTTTTGAACCAAATTGTCGATGAATACGACCTTGATATGAATGATTGTGGAGAACAAGGTTATGACAATGCAGCTAATATGATTGGTCAACAAAAAGGAGTTCAGAGTGGCATAATAAAAAAAATTTCCATGAGCTCTTTAATCCTTCCTTGTGGCTGTCATAGTCTCAACCGTGTTGTGGCTAATGCAACCAAAACTTCAGTCAAGACAGTTCCATAATTAGGCATCCTCCAGCGCTTGTTGTGTTTTTTTTTTTTTTTTTCAAATTCAAAAAAGACAGAAAGAAATTTATGTAATTCGCAACGTGTGAAAAAGAGCTTAACTTCAAAAGTTGTGTGTGTGAAACAAGATGGGAAAGTAGGGTCAACAGATTGCAAGTGGTGCGGTATCAGTACGCTGAAGTAAAAAGTGCCTGGGCAGAAGAGTATCGTTATCAACTAACCCCGTGGCGAGTTCGGAAGCAAAATCAATTGCAGCCAAATTGGAGGAGTTCGTGTCCTTTCATCCGTTACTCATTTAGTACGTTATTCTTGTCAGCAAATTCGCGCAATCAAAAAAAAAAAAATGATGCACAAATGTTTTGAAAAAATATAAAGATGAAGGATTAACCAAGGCTATCAATGTAGCTGGTGAAGCTTAAATAAGCCCTAAGTTTGAAACACGTACAACTGGTATATATTAGGGACAAGCAAGAGGGGCGCCATAATTGGATCTTGCTGCATCCTTAAACTTGCCTCTGGCTGGATCTGAGTATATAAGTATATTGTGGTTGAGAAAGCGCATGTTATTATTTTATTTTCCATAATCATTCTCTCCTGATTTTAGTTTGACAACTTTGGACTTGAATTACTAAATACAATCAATAATAATATTTTTTTTTTTTTTTGTGGCGTGTGAGTAGGGAAGAATCCCTTCGGACCTATAGCCACCGTTGTGGCTACATGTGTGGTGTAGCCAATAGCTTTAGCAGTCTTTCCAATAATTTTCCCGCAGTGTCGAGCATACAAAGTGATCGTTATGATGTCGGTGGTGCTGTTTCGGTTTTGGCTTTGTCAATAAGCACTAGGCGTTGTTTCTTCCACGGTTCAGGGAAGATGCCCTCCATGAGGCATGTTAAGCAGAACTCGGGGTCTGCTAGATACTATGCCTTTTAGTACTTCCGCTGGTATTCCGTCTGGGTCTGGTGCTTTTCTATTGTTCAGGCTGTCCGCCGCTGCTTTGAGGTCATCCTCCGTGAAGAGAGTGAGTTTGGTAGGTCTGGAGCCATCTCTAGAAGAACGGCTCAGTTTTTCGTCTATCTGACTGAGGAAATTTTAACTTCAGTATGGTCTGACTTCATTTTGTCGCGTAGGCCTCTAAGAACGTCAGCATACCTACAGTTTTCGCCCGAGTTTATTAGCTTGCCAATCTCCTGGGTCCTTATCCTTCTTCTTTTTGCCTGATTCTGAGACTATCGGATTCGTAGTGGGGCGTTTTGACCTTGTGGTGGTAGTTTCGTCTTTCGCATTCATTGGCGACTGCGTTGCCGTTGCCAATGCGACAAGTGCCGGCTTCAGCGTTGTTGCTGTCTTGCTCCTCTCTTCAACTGCTTTCCAAGTGCGATGGTAATTGTCAATTACGTCGAAAAGTTCGCTCAATTTGGACACTCCATCCTTAACATCTATACTGATGTTTTTCTGACGTGCCATTGCCAGCTTCATCTTGCGAACCACCTTTTTTCCTTTCACTGGGCTTTCTTCTTCCAAAGTTCTCCGCATTCATTGCCTCCATCGTTGGAGAGGGAACGAAGTATGGGTTAGCTGTCGTGTTCCCAAAGTTACGATCAAGTATGTATCGTCGCGGCGATTGATGAGGGGTTGATACTTCGGTGGTTTGAGTCACACTCGACCGTGCAACGTTGGTGTTGTGGCTCGCTACACCGGCCAATGGTGGCGAACGTGCCAACAAGCTGCTTCTTCTAAAGATTCTTGTAATGGCTGATACCTCTGAGACATTTCCTGCCTCTGCTCTTCGTTTTAGGTTTTCCGTTCTCTTTACCATTCTTTTGATGTTTGCCAGCGCATCGTATGTGGGGACGGGCCGAAACAGTCAGAAACGGGTATACCCTCAGGACACAGTCCCTACTCCAATTCCCTTAGGCCTGACCTACGCTTAACCAGTCCCGGAATGAACGGACGGCCTGGTGCTCGCCCGAATCAACGCAGGCTACCTCTCTGCGTCCAATGCACACTACCCGAGCAGAGTCCAAAGTGGCTGATTTCTGATTCCCGTCACATCTGCCGACTCGGTAGAGCACGCTCACATCAACCCTTCACCGCCATTAGCGGAAAAACTAACAACGGCTCCGGAGACTCCCAGCGCGACGAGACGTGAAACGGTCATTATGTCGCCTTCTCACGTTACCAAGTACATCGCGGATGCTTTGTACCAGTTTCCAGGAGCGGGTACGCCTAAACGTGCACCCCGTGAGCTGCTTGAGGTACAGCGGAAAAAGGATTGCCCTGGACTCTCTCAAGTGAGAGCCAATCAGAAGCGTTGCCTTGATTCTGTTTCCCCGCTCCCATAATAATAATAATAATAATTTTTTTTTTTTCTTTTTGGCGTGTGGGTAGCGATGGATCCCTTCGGACCTATAGCCACAGTCGTTGCTACGTGTGTGGTGTAGCCACTAAACCTTCCTCTCCTTCCCCTGAGCGTTATAATAATAATAATAATAACAAGAACTACAGTCATTCTACCCTAGTCTGTTATGATTAAAAATTTCATGACCATATTTTTACACCCTATCTACATGAATTTGTACGCTACATTTGTACAATAACATCAAAGACTCCATCAAATCTGTCAATACGATAAATGGAAAGGATCTCTAGCCAAAATTTTATATTTGAAATAGAGACGTAGAGAACTAGTATTGCGTTACAAATCAAACTTTATAATGTCGTTGTTATGACTAATGTAGTAGATAGTGACTAATATATTGTAGTTGATTAATAAGCATTTGTATGTAATTATAAAGTTTATACTATTTATACTATAGGTAAACCAAATTAAAACTACTACTGCTTATAGATAATTTTGGATTTTTCTATTTGGAACCTGTTATTTGTTTGTGTGAAAGTTATTTCTGATAGAAACGAAGTTTTCTTATTAGTATTTTGGTGGAGTTTGTACCCTCATTTCAATTTCATGGTATGTACTCATATTATCAAAATGTGGTTGGCATTAAAATGATCAGCGTTTTGTTTGTTATCTCAGTTGATCTCAGGAATCTCTTATCAAATGCTAAAGATTAGAATTAAACAATCAGTTATATATACATACTTATATTTGTTTCTATGCAATTTTGTTTATTTCATGACTTTTGGTCTACAAAATAAATAATAAAAACAAAAACAAAAAAAAAAAGAGAAAATTGGAAGAAAAAAAAAAGAAGTTTTACTTCTCCTATGCCAAAGCTGGTATACTCTTCACACACCCCCTAGAAAACGTTTTTGCATACGCTCTGTGATAGAGCATTCAGAAATATTTGATTATTGATTTGACTTATGTTTAAGGAATAGTCAGTGCACATAGAGCATTTCAACATTGAGACCGAAATATTTGTATGGCTTTAGAATCCAGTAACTTTAGGGTCTTAAAATCCACATGGTTGTTGAATATTGGTGAGAAACTTATACAGTCCAAGTTTCAGGTCGATAACACAAAAAAACAAAAAAGATTTTCTAACACAATAAAAACCTAAATTTGGGTTTGGGTTTGTATGGGAGCTATACTATCCAGTAATTCTAGGGTCTTCAAATTTACGCATTTCTTGGACATTAATTAGAAACTTTTATTGTAGTATTTAAATTTTAGTTCAGTAGGACAAAAAACCAAAAAAGTTTTTCTAATAAGTACCTGAAATTAAATGGGTAGTTTGTATGGGAGGTACCCCACCTAGTTGTGCGATGCGACTGGTTCCGACAAATATAGTGCGCCTATTTTGTAAATTTATAGTGTCCAAATTTCAATTTGATAGAATAAAAAGCAAAAAGGGGGTTTCTAATAAGAACATGAATTTTAATGGTGGTTTGTATGGGAGGTCTGTCTTGTCTCTTTCTGCCTGTTACAAACTTCATGACAAACTTATAATACTTTTTACTGCGTGAAGAGTATAATTAAAGACAACTCCAAAAAGAAAGTTTTTAGATGATGCCGTTAATGTGTAAGTTCCCAAGTCCATAATATTATGGTGGGTGCGCTATTCATTTCTTTTCTTGATCAAAACGGAACGCAAAAAATATTGAAATATTTATAGATACAATTTTTTCATAACTATACTCATGGATGTTGAACGTATAGTACATAAATATAAAGACGACTTCAATATACATATGTAAGTAACCACATATGTACGTAAATAATACATACTGCATGAGGGCATACAAAAATAAACGCAACACGCTCGGTTAACGACATTTGCGTCTTTCATTTGTTCTATAACATACATAAAAGGGCAACATAGGCGTAGTATTGTAACATATTGTAATAAAGAGAAATCCATAGAGTCGAAGGCCTAGTAGCTAGTGCTCTTTTATCAATTATTAATTATAGTATTATTTTACAAATTTTAATTTTAATAAATAAATAAATAAAAGAAATCCAGTGATGATCTTTGGATAATTTCGATATTTTTTAACTCTGAACTTTATACACTCGTATGTACGCGAATGTACTTATTATCAAAACATTTTTAGGGAAACAGAATTACGTTAATAAAATTTTTCCTTAATTTCTCATTTCATGTATTCTAAAAGCAGGGCTATCTTCAAATAAAAAAATTTTAATTACAATAGACAACAAACTAAATAATATTGATCATTCCTTCGTTATACAATATAATAAATAATAATAAGAATATAAAAAAAACAACACCCAGAGTAAAGAATTTTAGTTTAATAGTTTAATTCGAAAAATATGTAGCATTTGCTTGATGATCATAGAACCTACTTACTATGCTTAAACGTATAAGTAAATTTACCCCATGCTGAATTATCAAATTGTCGTGGTAAGGCAGCTGAGTAGATGTGAGAACCCTGAGAGTGGTGCTGGTGGTAGTCCAGGCTATCGGTATCGGCTATCCTATGTCGGTTAGTTCGATAGTAAACACTGAAGCTAAGAGCAATTCAAATCAGGCATCACAACGAGCCGTCAAAACTTCTGACATACAAACTCATAAATACAATAATTTTTAATAACACACTACGCTTATGTCTAAAAGTATCCATGCATACAAACTTATATATCATATGAGTGCATATAGTATTTTCCTTGTTGTCGTTGTATTCGCTATTTTTACTGATAATTTACGATTAATTATGGTTGTTTTCTTTTTCTCCTTTTTTTTTTTGAATTTAATGTAAGATTAAGATGTTCAACAATAACGACAACAACCCACTCGATTTGAATCAAGTGGGATGTCATGCACTTAGTCAAACGTTGCACTCACCCTATCTATGTCTGTCTCTACCCTTCCTGCCAGTCTCTCTCTCCCTTCCTCACTCCATGGTAACTCTTCATTGCAATTAATACTTATAATTATTATTTGTCTACAAATATACAATAATTAATTGTTGATTGTTAATTGTAATGTGGTTTTTTTTTTTCATCTATGATCAATTTATAACAATAAAATCATGGAAGATGTATGTCATGCATAAGTTCTTCAGGTGAATCAAAATTAGAACGCATACATGTACTATAACTTGAACTTATGAACAATGAAAATTTTGATTTTTTAGTGGAAAATTGAGCAAGTTGAACAATAGTCATCCGATCGCTTAAAATGTATTTAAGAGGGTCGATCAACTAGCACCTACTTTTGAAGAATATAATGTAGCTTTACTATATTAGATTAAATTGAGCTCTGTGAACTTTATGAATCATAAAGCATTTTTTATCAAAATAATCCAGTCGCCAGAATTTATTGAATAAATATAAACGTGATAAACGATCGAATAGTGAAAGTGTGCGCGATACGTACGATAATGCAGAATGTGGTCGAGATGTTTCAATGTAATCCTAATGAATTTTTGTATTATGAACGAAACATGAATTCTGGTGTTCTGGCACTATAGACCTAAGATTGAGGAACATTTTGAAGAAGGCGAAAGCTATGAAATCACCCTGAAAGGTGATGGGGTGGTAAAAGTTTCTTGAAACATATCCTCAATAATGATTATAGGCAATCGTATAATACTGGTTTAACAATATTTTAAACGAAAAAATAAGTGCTCTTCCAGGTATTGTATTAATATGTATCATTCGTCAAAATCTATGAATTTTACTAAGAATTGCTACCCCCTTCGGCATATTCATTAGCATATTTTCAGACTAGGACTACTTTTTATTTCCAAATCTGAAGCACATCGGGTGGTAGTAACGAGATTTATCAACAGAGAATACCACAGAGGCAAATATTGTATAGAAGTGATGCATTTTATAAAAGAAAATTAAAAGTAAATAACAAACTTGCGCTGGATAGAACTTTTGGTAGATGGTGGATTTCCTATTATTTACATATCAGCTGTATAACACATAATTATCTTAACGATTCGGTTTATGGATATTTAGTATAGGACCTGATGTAATAATATCTTTTTGTAAACTTACGTTTACCTTATGAAATGGAAAAGTTGAACATGTAAAGCTGTGTTACATGGTAAGAGATTTGATAAGAGTTTTGAGTGCTCAAGAACTTTCCATGAAGATAGTAGATTAACAAGTTTTCTTACATGAGCTTCACTGAGGCTAGGTCTGGGGTCACTGATTATCGATTAGTGTTATATAGCAGATAGTGCTCATGTAAAACCCTGCCATCTCTCATATAAATGTTAAAAATTCATAGAGTTTTTACTAAATATTATATATTATATGTACCTACTTATGCTAGCACATATGGACATATGTGAATTCATAATACAATAAACACTCAAAGTAAATATGAAGTGGTATAAAATACAATAAATAAAATGACTTCTAAAAAAATCATGCGATTACTAGTACCATACGTACATATGTATATACGAGTATATGTATACACTTCGCGCCACTTGAATAGCATATTTAACTCATATTTTTCCTATACAGAGACTTAATTTGAAAAGACAGGATATTCAATTATATACATATAATATGTAGCAAATTGAAGAGGTACTTCGGTTGACTTTATACAAATTTTTGCGGGAAACAACTAAAAACCCCCTCAAAAAAACTTTTTTGTAAACTTTGTATATCAAACATTATCAAAACCTTTATTGAAGTGGAACTTCTTTAGCGGCGTTGGGCAAAAATTTATACTAAAAATTTGAGTGAGAAAATACAAATCGTCACGTTTTTCTTAAGTCTGTACCTCATGAACCGCACTAGGTAGACACTTCAAATTTTCACAGAATGTGTATTTCTATTGCCATATCCCCAACAAATAATAAAATCTTCCGGAAAAGTCTCAAAAAAGAGATTACATTTCCACAACAACAACATGCAGTTTGTGTGTATAAAACTGTTTATAACAGCAACATGCAAGCAAACAGCTTGTGTGTTGTATTATTGCTTAATTTTTATACACAGAAATGAATTTGTTGAACCACATTTTGAATCAATGCTTCACAGATCATGTTTGGGTATGATTCGTACAGTTTGCCTATATATTTCAATCAATAGAATAATGCTTAATGCCACGGATGAAATCTAGTCGACTTCAATAATATTTCTAGACATTTTCGATAATATTTAGGTCCGGTCTGATCGATTTATAATTTAACGATCCAAAATGTGATTTTGCGCATACTATATATATTTTCAGAAAAAAGGAAACGCATAATTGAGTATGCCAACGTATGCTTTCGCATTTGCAGTCGTCTACAAAAATTGGAGTTCACAAGAGTCATAATACGAGATCTCTGCGCACACCCACTACCGCCCTTTCTGCTTTGTCAACACTTCAGCTGAAGGCTAGCCTCCCATAAATCTTAAATATATATAATAATAGCTGGAACAATCGGGGTCCTCAATATTAAACTTTCTCTCGTCTGAGAAGATAACGTAGTGTCTTTATAAATTGGAAGCATTTCTATACATTTTATCTCAATAACATTTATCTAAGACGTCTAATGGAAGTTAACAAGACTTTATCCCTTTACCTTGTCAACTACAAGTAAATCGTCGTATTTAAAGCACGCTCGTACTGTGTTCGGCATTTCATGATTTTTCATATTGTATTTAGACTCATCAATTACAAATGAAAGTCTCTACGTCGTTGTATCGGAAAATATGAGTTGGAGTCGATGATAATTGTTTCTGGGTATGTGTTTGGTATTGGAAGGCTGATTTATTTAGGGATGTTATTCCTTCGATTATTTTTTCCTTTCTTTAGAAATGGCGTACCGCCTTAAGGACCTTTTTGTTTTTGTTGAGATATGGAGTCACCATGAAAATTTTTTGTCCGTCTTTGGTTTTTGTTTTTATAAATTATTTTCACCGTAGACTAGGACTGGAACACTCCCTCCAATTGTTCCCATAGTCCTACAGGACAAATCTTTTATACATACTACATACAATAACACCGACACTTTCCTGTTGTACGACATTTTACTCTCCTGCTTTTTCTCAATTAATTTCACATTATTGTGGGATTTTTTTACTTACATTAAATTTTCATGTTGTTTAACATTCTTTGTATTCCTTGAGTGAGCTCATATTTATCGTTCTTGTGGTTGAGTTGCCCCTTTGTTTGATATTTTAATGTTAAATTTAATTCGTCACAACTTTAAAACTAACAAAGCAAAAAAATGAACTTAGGTTTCACAGAACAATCTTCTTATTCAACTTGCTTATAGAGAAATTTTATAATAATTTTAAAGGCAGATCATATGGCATATTGATGATGATGTTATCTATATCTTACGGGAAATTTATTAAAGATGTGTAAAAATTTTTCATAAAATAATTCATAAAATTCATTTCCTACCATTAGCTTCTATAAGACACGATATATTGACCAAATCTGATTGTATAAAACAGTGATTTTTAGCTCATGTGCTTTGACAGTTAAGTTGGCCACAATATTTTTGAAGAGTGAAAGTAAAAGTTTTTAGGTCTGATGTTGGTTGCAAATAAAATCAAAATTCTTAAGAACGAAAGTACTCAATCGAAAATTTTCTTTTATTTATTTACAGGAGTTTTAAGAAGGATCGGACATAGGACTTCACTGCTTAAGGTCTTTTTAAATTTAATCAAAAATGTGAAGGATTAGTATCACTGGCCTTAAAACATATTTGGGTATACTTAGCTATTATACATACCCAGTAGTATGCTCGGTGGCAATAGTCCCTTTTTCAGTAGTTATTCTGTAGTCCCTTTTCTTATCCACTTGGGACTAGCCACGAGGGAGACAGAAGCGAGCCAGTAACAGAGAGAACAATTGAGAGGCAAAATTTGTTTACTCTCTTTGAAAAAAATTTTGTGAGACACGAGTCACATTATTTGTGCCGGCGTCTTAAAGACAATAAAGTGAGGTGAGTGGTGTATTGTTAATATTTATTGTTTATTCTTTTAATTTGTACTATTACTTTCTTAGCAACTTGTGGAAATCGAATTAAATTAAATTTGATTTTTTATTAGTGCCATTATTATCCAAGGTAAGTGAAGAAAAGTATTTTATAGAGTGAATTTTTAAATTGCTTTTCTGAGACGAAGGACATAGCAGTCAGTGCTCCCCAGCTTTTAGTTGTGTTAAGTTTTTACAATTGCAATAACTATAATAATAAATTTTTTTTTATTTTTTATTTATTAGAACTAAATTATAATTATAAATTATAACTTAGTATTTTTGAAGAGCAATAGCGTCAGGGACCTTCAGCTTATGGGAAAGTTAAGAAGGAAAGGAGGAAATTAGAAGAGTGCAGGACCAGACTTGCCTTGAGCGGGAATCGAACCCGCGACTCTTGAGATGTCAGCCAGCGCACTAACCTCTGAGCCAACGAGCCAGTCTATATAATAATAAATAAATCGCTTTTCTTTATGTATTTCATAATTTCTAATTGTCTAGCATCTGCAAACAACGTAAAATAACAATTAATATCGGTGCGCCATTTAAATAGGTAAGTAAAAAAAAAAGGAAAAAAAATAAATTTAGTGCATTTCAAACAATTTTTAATGTAAATTTCTTTTTTCATAATTTCTATGGAAACCTGCTTCCAACTCCGGAAGAAGCGTCTGCACAAGAAGCAGTCTTTTAAAAGGAAACATGGGAAGCTGGAAATAGGAAAAATAGCGTTGGAAAAAACAAATTTTTTTTTGATAATATTTAGACTTAAGTTGTAAAAAAATGAATAATAGATGAGAATGGGCCTGCTGGCGTTCCCTGTCCCCTATACTACAGGGTACTTATTTATATATGTTGTTATGTATGTGTTGTTACTGTCGAGTTTACAAAACATGCTATTGTATCTTCAATCCACAATAGGATATATTCCATTGAAACATATGTATGCACTTGTGTACTAGTATGTACATTGTATTAGATTGCAACATTAAGAACAACTGTCATCCCAAAAATACAAAGTGTCCTTGCCGTGCTGATTTTTTCCGAGAGTATATACATTTGTTCATATCGATCATTGACTGCAAGACTGTCCTGACACAAAAAACACGATTTTTGATTTATACTGAGTAAAAATTTCATGTTATATACTCTCCGCGTGAGAAGAGAATTTCTTCTATGTCGACTGCGCGACAAAAAAAAAAAAAAAAAAAAAATTATTACATTAATGAAAACACATATTCTTTATTAATTTGGGCATGCTGAACACGAAAATGTTAACAGTTTTCTTCTAACACGTACCATTTAAAAGTAATGATAGATTAAATTAATAAAGAGAGCGAAAAAATGTTAGCCAATATGTGAGTAAATTCAACACTTTAAAACGGTTTTCTCGAAATGGTGTTTTTGGAGTTAGAACAGTCGTGCAGTAAATGAGCGTTATTATGGAGTTACATACTGATATTTTATGGTTCTTTTTGATACATGATTCCATATATTGCAAACATCACGACAAAATTATTATGCCAATACTTATTCTGGGTCCTCACAAGTTTGCATAAAGAGCCGCAATTTATGCAAAAATGTGAAGGTACCGAACCGGGTGGCAGTGTATAAATTGAAGCAATCATCTGTTCTCGCAAACACAACAGCCAATGTAATTAAAAAAAAAATTCCGAAAACGAGCGAATTACGGTGGTAAGAAGTTATATATTGTAAAATAAATGTGTACCTCCATTCAGACCAATGTGGCAACGCTAATATTTTAAGCAATTTACTTAACTCAATCTTCGCACAATTTTACGTGAATGTTCAATTTTTTTGTCTAGACTAACTGTCACTTAGTTTATGCAGTTTATGAATTCTCGTGAGGACCCCAATTATGTGTGAATGATAAGTATATAGAAAGACACAATCAATAAATAAACACACACGACACAAATTCGTAGATTTGGTCATTCGTATGATCGCCAGTTGCCCGCTCGCATTTCAACTAATCTTCTCTTCATATTCACTTTTTTATTTTAGAACTAATAATAATAGTAAATACAAATTAGGGTGCATTTAAACCCCATAAGAAATTGTGATTATCACGGGTGAAAGAGAGCGTGAGCAGTTGCCATTCACAATGACATTTTGCGGAATGGTCCACATTAATGACATCTGTGAATTGCAAAATGAATATCATTGTGAATTTTAGAGTGAATTTTAGAGTAAATAGAATGCCACAACTCGACGAGACGAGTTGATGTAACAATACCCATCTGTCGTTCTGTATGTATGCAAACTAATCCCCAAGTTTTTTAGCTAGAAAGCTGAAACTCTGCACGAACTTTTTTTTTACAAGACGCTATACATTTGTCGAAACTAGCCACATCGGACCACTACGGGGTGTACCTCCCAAAGAAACCCAAATTCCAATTCAGGTTCTAATTAGAAAAGTTTTTTGTTTTTTGTAGTATCGAATTGAAATTTGACACAATAAGTGCATGATCAACCATTTAAATACAAGACCATATAGTTTCTGGATCGTAAAGCTCCCATACAAATATTTCTGCCTCAGTGTTGAAATACTGTATGCATACTTGCTCTGTATGTTCAATCACAGTAGCGTAAGCTAAAACGTTTTCTAGGGGTGCGTGAAAAGTATGAAAACTTCGGAATAGCTGAAGTACCTTTGCACAAAGCATCACATGTCTCAATGGAAATCAAAGATTTAGAAATTCGAATTCCAATCTCCCAAAACTGTACCTCAATATCTCGGATAGTCTTTCACTAGGCATGATTGCTTTGCGAAACGCATTATCTTGTTTTTTCATTCGAGCCTTACTATCTCAATAGACAATCAAGTCCGCGGCATCCATTCTTCATCCACGAAATTTTTTAACGCTGCGGGGTTCCTCTTTTGCAACTTTTGGGTACATTCACATAATTGGCCATTCTCTCCATCGCTTGTTTAGTACATGAGAAGGACGAAGACGAGGATGACACCGAATTTCGTCGGTAACAACAAAAAGCAATGAGCTGGTCTCATTCTTTTGTTTGTCACCAAGAGGTACATGACCTCCAACTAGTCGAATTACTTGCCGTTCAGTGCTCTCATTTGATTCACAAGAACAGTGAACAGTGACATGTCGTGAATCATAGTGATTTTGCCCGCCATTTTGCCCATTTTGCCATTCGGATAGCGAGTGCAATGAATTTAACTACATACTAAAAAACATAAAATAATTTTTTATTTCCCTATTAAGTTTTGGGAATTCTTTGATAAAAATGGAAGTTTCGTTTCCTTTTATTTTACATTAAAATAGAAAAAAAAAAATTGTTATTTACGCTCTACGAATATTACTTAATATATACTTACTTACTTGATAATTCATGCTCACATATTATTAGGCATCAGCAACAAATACTAAAACTAAAATATTTTCAAAAACTTAAAGGGGTCTCCATAAAAGAAACACTTTGGTTTGTGTGGCAGCTATACGATCCAGTAATCACACGATCTTGTAATTTGGATGGTTGATGGCTATACATCAGAAACTTGTATTGTCGAAATTTCAGTTTGTTCGGAAAACTAGGGAGGGTACCTCCTATACAAACCTTCATTAAAATTCAGGTTCTTATTAGAAAAACTTTTCTGTTTTTTGTTCTAACGAACTGAAATTTAGACAATATAAGGTTTTGATATAGGCGTGGTACACATTTGTTTGAATCAGTCAAATCGGAGCACTAGGAGGAGTACCTCCCATACAAACCCCAATTTGGTACAGAACCCTCCGTGTACGAGTCTGACTCGTACAATACGACGGCGATGAGACTCAAAAAAGGCTTTTAACAACCGATCAACGACTTGCGTATGACTTCATCATGGCGCATGTATAAGCCGGAAATGGTGAAGTACTTTTCCTTAATGCTCCAGAAGGCACAGGAAAAAAATTTTACTCAAATTGGATTGCAGCAACGTTACTCAATGGCGGACGCACGGCACATTCGGCTCTCAAGCAGCCATTGAATTCAAATCTAGCTGCTCATCCTTTTTGCAACATTGGAAAAACATCTGGAATGGCAACCGCTTTGAAAACATGTCAGCTCTTTATTTGGGATGAATGTACCATGGCTCATAAGAAAGGACCTGAGGCACTTGATCGCATTCTGCACGATTTCCGAAACGATCAACGTCCAATGGGTGGAGCTGTAATACAGCTCGCCGGGGATTTTCATCAAAACTTTGCCCGTCGTTCCCAAATCAACACCAGCAGATGAGCTGGCCGCATGCCTGAAGAATTCGACTCTCTGGAGACACTTGAAGAAAATAACACTGGTAACCAATATGCGCTTATATTTACTTAGAGATGATTTTGCACAAACATTTACTCAGCAGCTTTTGTATATGGGCGATGGCAAGCTTCCGGTTGATCTTGCAACACAGGACATATCATTCCCAACGAACTTCTGTCAACTTCAGTCTTCAAGTGAATATCTTAAAAATAAAGTTTTCGCAAACATCGCCAACAACATCAACAGTCACGATTGGTTTAGCGAGCGTGCTATCTTAACTGCGAAGAATGATGACGTCAATCGAATCAACAACGATATTCAATTGAAAATTCCTGCTGCAGTTAGAATTTCTCAATTCACTAGAGTCACCTGGAATGCCACAGCACAAACTGATTCATTAATAATGGTCCTTCGGAGTCTGAATACGCCCATGTTATGCAACAGACTTTCCGTGATAAACCTGATGCCACATGTGATTGAAGCAACGACAAACAACGGCAAATATAAAGGAGGACACGTCCTGATTCCGCGCATTCCAATGATTCCTACTGATTTTCCCTTCGAATTCAAACGACTACAGTTTCCTGTGCAACAACATCCTCGCTTCTAACAACGAGTTTCATTTGTGATGGGTGTCTACTTTTTAGGTGCCGGCTCATGTTGCTTTGCGACTTACAGCTTAAAATATTATTGCACTATTTGCATTTTGCTTGCTGGCTTCCTATATCAGGGAAATGCGACCACATTTTGCTGTATTTTCTAACAAGCGACATTTTATAATTATACTTAAATAAACTTCTATTGAATAAGCGCGATGCGATCGGACATGTCCGCAGACTGCTGTACTATTTTATAACGGTAAAAGTGATAAGTTTTTACTATTTATTTTTTTATTCTCTTTTTGCTTGTGTTTCTATAACTGTTAACGATTGTGTTATCCGTAAAGTGTACTAAATAGTGAAGTTAAATTTTTAAATTTTAAACTTAAATTCAATTCGCTCGTACACGTGTGTAATGCCGCCCAAGAAGCAGAGGACGACGGTGACGTCAGGGGACGAATGAGCTTAGCATGAAGCGGAGGCTGGTTCGTAGACTTCGGAAGAGATTCCAGAGGGCCAGATCTGCTGATGCTTTGAATGTAGACCAATTTAGATTTGAGTATAGTCGTGTGTTATAAGAGTATAAGCGTATGCTTATAAGAGTGAAAGAGGATGAAAGGAGAGCTTTTCTTCGGCGCAAGGATCATGATCCTTGGGGTCATGCTTATAGAATTTGTAGGGGTAAGGGTGGGCAGACAAATGTGTGTGCTCTTCGTGTTGGCGACACTCAGTTGACAACATGGAGAGATTGTATGAATGCTTTGTTGTGAGCATTTTTCCCTCGGGCGGATCGTGGGGAAACTCTACCTTTGGTGGAGCATCCTTGTGATCCGCTCGAGGCTGGTGAATTGGAGGTGGCTTTTTCGATGTTAAAGTCGAGTAAGTCACCTGGTATGGATGGATTAACCGGAGAGATGTGTAAAAGCATCTTTATGGCCATTCCTGAGTACATGAACGAGTTATATGGAAAGTGTGTATCGGTTGGGTATTTTCCCAAGGTGTGGAAGTGTGCTAAGGTGATAGTGCTTCTGAAGTCGCCTGATAGAATTAGGAGTAATCCTCGTTCTTTTCGGGGCATCAGTCCCTTGCGTGTGCTTATGCGGTTGGGTTGAATGAGTGTGTCGGTTTGATGTGGTTCGTGGTTGCCCACAGGGTTCTATCTGTGGTCCATTTATTTGGAACCTCATTATGGTTTCTTTGTTAAGGCAGCTCGGACATGAATACAAGTGCTGTGCGTATGCGGATGATCTGGTGATCTTGATTGAGGAACAATCGCGTTTAGAAATTGAGAGCAAGGGCCAGGAGTCCATGCGTTTTGTTTCTAAATGGAGCAGTAGTGTTGGTGTCAGTGTGGCGGTGGATAAGACTGTGACAATGTTGCTTAAGGGCAAATTGGCACCAAGTCGGAGTCCTATCGTCAGGCTTGATTCCGGCAGCCTTCGGTATGTAACCGAGGTGAAATACCTTGGTATAACCGTGGGTGAGAGAATGAATTTCATTCCTCATATTGTTCGTCTTAGAGACCAGTTGTTTGGTGTGGTTGGTAAAGTGCTCCGTATTTTGCGGAGTGAATGGGGTCTGAGTAGGCGTGCTGTTCGTATATGTATGGAGGTCTATTTGTTGCATGTGCAGCGATATGGATCTTCGCTGTGGTACAAAACGGCATCGCCTGTTGCAGGCAGGAAGAAAGAGTTATCATGCCAGGCGGTTACAATGTTGAGATGTTTACCGGTATGTCGCACTGTCTCGAATGAGGCTTTGCAAATTTTACTTGGTGTGGTTCCTCTTGATATGGAGGTCAGGCAAAGAGCCATTGACTTCAAGATCAGGAGAGGATTACCATTGCTGCAGGATGAATGGTTATATGGGATGGATGTGGAGAGCTTAGGTCGTAATGTGTGCAAGAGAATGTTAAATGAATGTGTCCTGTCTGACTGGCAAATCAGATGGGACAGTTCTATGTGTGGGTGGGTAACATACAGATTCATTCAGGATGACACATTTGTGGGCGGTGAGTTAGGTATTTTGAGTGGGAGTTTTGATTTTAGTGAGGTGCTCTCCAATAGGGATAGAGTTAGGAGATTAAATGGGTTTGCACGTGCAGTATTTTTGAGACGTCGTCCGATTGTAGCTGAGACTGTCCGATATGTGTGTGTGTGTGTGAATGTGGTTGGTTAGTGTTCCCCCCGGGGTAACCAGTCCCTGAGCTTCATGGAGCTCTACTGGTAGTAACTTGGTTACGCTGCCTGACCAGAGGTATTTTCTGGTACCACGGGCGTCTGGCTTGTAGCGATCTCAGCCGACTACCCTTTCGCCTAAAGTCCTTGTGACAGTGGGGACATATGCTCGCCTGATCTTTATCATATAAATGCTGCCAAATTGGCGGAAGAGGTAGGAATAGACCTCGCTCCCAACAGTGAGGAAGCTGTACCCATGAGTATAGCTTTATACTGTGCCATCTGTGGGCTACCAACCTAGATGCTATTCCAGAGAGCTATGTTCAAATTTGGGCCACCAACCCATGAACTTTTTGGAGTACGAATTTGGTAGTACCTCGGGTACGAAGTCTGACCAGAGGCTATTTTCTGGTACCGCGGGTGGTCAGGAGCCCACGGAACTTGTTTCCGTCCTGGCCAGCGGGTACGGCCCCCTTGTGGGAGTATCGTGGTGGCCGTGGTTTAATAACCAAATGCGGGTAGAGTAATAACTCGACGTGGAGTTCCGTTATACAACCGGGTGCTGTGACCCAGAGAGTAGCAGAGGCTTAAGATGGGCCACGCTCCCCATATTTACCAAAATAAATATGACTTAAATTTGGGACCTGCGGATATATATCCAAGGGGACGTTGATTGACGTTTATCAATCCATGTGCTTGGCACCGTGTTCTTAAATCTTCACAGATAGGTGAGCACGTAAAACACTGGTACTTCATTGTATAAGCGCGTTGATGGATTTTTAAAGTAAAAAGTGAAAAACCGTTGGAAAATTAACTACTATTCGACATACATTGTGCAGAACAACAAAGCAAAAGAAAAAACCGAGCAAAAAAGAACAACTGAGCAAAAGAGAACAGAGCAAAAAATAACAATTGAGCAAAAGAGAACAACAGAGCGAAAAATTACAACTGAGCAAACAAGAAAAACTGATTAAAAAGAACAACTGAACAAAAAAGTACAATAAGGAACGAACATGTTCATTTGTTCAGTGTAGTAAGCAACTCTTTTTTGTTCACTCACTCATGAGCTACACAACACTAGTGTAAATGTAGATTTAGTAAAACTTACATGCAAATTATTAAAGATTGCATTTAAAAATCTACATCGTTGACTGCAACAGCATGCTAAATACGCAAAATCTGTTGGTTGTTGTTGTACCCATTGTATCGCACGCTAGCACTGTAAAATTTGAATGAAACGATGGTCACACTGCAGCAGTGCTGCCAAGTTTTTGATGGTCACTCCCTACTCGCCTTCCTATGTTACTGATATGTTACTCATTATTTTATAATCACACCTCGATCCCGGTTCTCCTGTTGCTCTAAATACTTAATTTCCTAACTGATGCGACTATAGATGACTTTAAGTCAACAACTAAGTGAAAAGCTGGATAATATTGGATTTATCAAGGGTCTTTACAATATAAGAACTAATTCATGCAAATTCTTCGTCGTATTTTACGTTTTACAGACATTCTTATACCACATGTCTTTCAGATTATACAGCAACTATGATCCATCCTGATAATATAAAAACAAAGCCTTAAAATATAAAAATGTTGATCAGCTGGAATACCCAAAACAAATATGTATGGCTAAATTGATTTCGTCATGCTAATGAACAATAGACTCTACGAGTATCCAAGCTTACAAACCTTTAAACAAGACTTGATAAACAAGACCTTATAAATGTAATATAAAAAAAATGCATTAAAATCAAATTATAAAAAAAAATATCTTCTATTTTGTTTTTTTTTTTCTTTCTATTATCAAACTCAGGGTATGTTTATAGGAGCATTCCAAGCTCCTTGATTTTAAATATGGACCGTATTAATGAATTCATCTAGTCTTGACCGATAATTTTGTGAAATACACTCTGCTATCCACAGGATATTTCGGTATTCTTGCTCTTTAAGTTTGATATATGCATAAAATAGCCCGTAATGATATGGTTGCCCAAAGGCATTAAAATTCTTTCTTGCCTCCAACCTTAAGAATCTTTGTTCCACCATTGCAAAATCCACCTGGCGATCTTGACTATCAAACATTCTAGAATACTCCGGATATATGTGTGTTAAGATTTTTAATTGATTATAATCTGAGTTGGAAGCCAATGATATTAAAACATCCGGCCCTAGTTTACCACAAGATGGAAACATTCTGAAAATTTCATCGAACGATAATTCCGTATCTTGTGAATTCGCTGTTATGGTAATTGTTCTTCGATCCGCTTCAAATGATAATAAATCACACATTACATTGGCTGTGCGTCCGCCAATTTTTTCACAAAATCTATAAAAGGATTCAATATAAGTTTTTTGCAGAATATTTCGTATATATTCGGGATGTATCTCTTCGAAATCACTTTCTGTAATAGCATCAGGTATAAATTTATAAAGTGGTGTATCAATTAACACGGCATTGAAAAGTTCAGTTGTTGATGTCACCGCCTGTATTGATTCAAGTTCCGTAAACATACCCAAAGGATGACACATCGTCAACATCTTTTCCATAGGAAAATTATTTTGTGTACCTGATATTAACAACGCCACATTATCAATCATGTATGCATAGGAAATATAATCAAAGAATGTCGTTAATGGCTCAGTTGCATGATTACGCAAATAATGGAATTCTTTACTTAATGTTTCTTGCATTTTAATGCGAAATTTCTCCACAGTAAATTCATCTTCGTCATAACGCTTGAGATTACTATATCCGCTGCTTAGTAAGTGTAATCTTAAGTCCTCTAGATTATCACACTGTGCCAAATTTAGGTAGTCAATATTCTGTATTAAATTGTTCTTGAGACCACGTACCAAACCCTCAAGATAGCCACAATCAATATTAAAAATAAAACTGGTTCTTGACATTATTTCGAACGCTTAAATACTAGACAGCTTTGTTTTTTTTTTTTTTTTTTTTTTGTTGGAAAGGTTTTTTCCAAAAAAAAGGGGTTGTTATTTACTGACATTGTTTTTGAACTTTTATACAACAGATAACTTTGATTTTCTATTTTTTGAGTGATATAAACCAAAAGATCTGCCCGCAATTGAGACACGACGCATAGTTTGAGAAGATTAGAGACAATGTGAATGAAGACATTTTAAATATATTGTGTCCATTCAAACTTTTAATATACCTTTATACCTTTCGTACTTGTAGTATTATATTTATTGGAAAATATCTCATAAAGTTCAGATATCCAATTATGAAATGAACATTACGTTGCAAATTGATCAAGAAATTTATAGCTCATTTTTTGATATTGCAAACTGAAATTTTCCACATTATATGCATTTCAGTCAAAGCACTCTGACAGCTGTAAGAAAAAAAAAAAACATCATATATTCAGATAAATCCTATTTGTATAAACGATACCATTAAAATTTGTTTAGTCCTCAGCACTTTCCAATCGGATTCGATTGGATTTGATCAAATGAATTTATTCTTTTCATATAGACCAACTGATGTAAATATTATGAAGCTTCTTCCCTATTGTGTAGTATTATGAACTTTACTACTTCATCTAAAATTCAAAACTGTTGACATTATCTTAACATACAAATCCCATGTAAATTGATAGCTCAAATTTAAATTTGGGGTTTCAAAGAAGAAAGACATTTAACTAAAACTGAGTAAGTCATATCCAGCCTTTGATTAAATAAAGAATGTCAAAAGATCTTTAATGAAACCGAAGTTGATATTTATTTATTTTAATTCATCTTCTACATTGTAAAAAGACATTTTGCTATTAAACTAAGAAATATTTGATTTGTATTTATAATATCGCTTTAAAGATCGTCAACGTCAAAATCTTCTCAACCTGTGCTTTATTTTCCAACCAATCGATATAAACTTAAAATTATATTCTGGACAATTGCATTTTTAAGAGGCTATATACGCTAGTATCAAAACTTGTGATATTATGGCTAAGGTGCACATTACAAACATAGTAGTGCTGGACAATCCTAGCAGCTTCTTCAATCATTTTCAATTCGAATTGACCTTTGAATGCATAGAAGAACTGAAAAAAGAACTAGAGTGGAAGAAGATTTGTGTGGGATCAGCAGAATCGGAGGAATATGATCAGGTCTTGGACACAATAAACGTAGGACCAGTATCTGAAGCTAGGCACATTTTTGGTTTCCAAGCCGATCCTCCTGATTATGCAAAGATACCGGAACAGGGCGCTGTTGGTGGCACAATTGTTATGCTTACATGTTCTTATCATGGCCAGGCGTTTTTGCGCGTCGGTTACTATGACAATAACGATTATGCAGAGCCGAAAATGCGTGAAAATCCGCCAACAAAGCCGCTGTTCGACAAATTGATATGGAATATTCTTGTATCAAACCCGCGCGTAACACGTTTCAAGATCAATTGGGATGACGGCAACACAAACGCATTGGGCTTGCCGATGGTAAATGGTATTGGTCATGTAAACGGCATGGATACCGGTGATAATGACGGTGGTGTTTGTTACACTGGTGGTGACAACGGACAATCGAGATTACAAGATTGCTCTGCACATTAAGAAGCCTCCATGGATGGGAACAGTTTCGCCATTCAGATTGAAAATGGTGTAAGGAAAACTCAAATTCACTTGCCATGGAATGATAATGAAATGCAAATAAATTTAATTTAATTTTCTGTGTAAATTACTCCTTATTATTAATATTATATTATTATAAACTAGCTGACTCGGCAAACATTATTTTGCACTCGAAAAACTTTTGTGAATTTGCTAGTAACGTTGTCTCGCCCGAATATGAAACAATATAAAATTTGAAGAAGTATAGAGGACTTGGGCAATAAAAGACGATTTTGAATGTAAATAAAATATTTTACTGTCTAAAATAGCACTTCTCTGTACACAACATTTGAAGTGGAATCTTGTGGAATGTGTACATATAAATTATTAGAGTTGCTAATACGGGAAAGAGAAACGTATAACTGACCATGTGAAAAGCAACTTACTTTCAAATCTATGCCTGCTACCAAAAGAGTCTGTCCTTGTGCTTTGTTAATTGTCATTACGTAATATAACTTTTGGTCGTAAAGTCTTCACTTTCAATCTGGTGCCGTTACACAATTTAGGAGGACTATTTTTAGTTTGATACTGTGTGATGCACACCGGGGGCGCTCAGTGACAAAAAATTCTATAGGATAATTGGTAGCGTTTTCTTGTTCCATTACCCTGATAATAGAACGATATTCAGTGTTGTCCACCGGGACACTCGTCAATATTGTATCATTAATTTCTGTGGCCTGATCATTGCGTGGTGTCAGAATAGTTATTTCGTTTAGTTGATTTGTCAATGCTGTTGGGTACACAGATGAAAAAAGGTCCTGCAGTGAATAAACAGTGTTACCTGTGGATATTTTCAGTCACCAATGTTTAGTAAAAAGTTGTAAAATGCATTGGTATAACATGTCGACATAGACTCAAGCTCTTAAGGCGATGAAATGTCATTCAGAACTAGTGGTTCAGTGAGAAAATGAGGTGTTTAGCCTTAGGCGGAACATATGGGGGATCCTTAGAGTGAATAACACAAAATTTGCCTTGCATTGACAGCTCATGTAATATGTTACCGCAGCAATTTGCTTTAAGGCAATTCCACTGTCGGTTCCGACAATTTAGATCACCACATAGGATATAGCTTCCAACAATACGATGCATCTTAAGAAAGTCTGCTTTAAACATGTCTTTTTTGTGTTTAGCGTCATTGGAGAAACAGTCTTACTTTGACAAACATTTCGCAGGAGAACTAGGAAAATAGAGAGAGAAAATTTTTAAAGGGTTTCCTTCGTTTAATTCGAGCTGAATGCCAACATTTTCGATATGTTGGGTATTTATTTCACCTTCTGTTGTTGTCCATATGACCACAACGGTCGTTGCTATAGATAAAGTAGCCTGGGAGAAGGAATCTGGTATGATGGGTTAACCATTGGAACGCTCGTGGACTGAAAAATCGTCGACCATGACGAGCTAAAATCCTTTCTATACAAATAAATATAATATCCACCTTATGCTGGAGACTGAATCACATTTGCGTTGCGGAATTAATGCATATATTCCTGGCTACATACTACATAGAGCAGATCATTCTAGTGGGCATGCGCAAGGTGGAGCGGGTATCTTTATTCGTCAAGATATAATCCACCACCCTCTTGAAACATCGAAAACAAGCCATCAACAGACTGCCATATTAAAGATATCCACTTCTAAGGGCGAGCTGGTTGTTGCCACAGTGCCTCCACAATTACCATGGATAAAGATAAATGCATTATTGGAGGTGACTAAGAATACATCCTACGGCCAGTATGATGTACGAGGGGTTGACCATTTAAAGTTAAGCCTGAGCAAATGTCTCTCCTCAGCGTGAACGTAGCACAAATACATTTTGCTACGTTTAAGTCGATGTTCCACCTATAACTCCACTCATCGAACTGATGTAGATATTCCTATAAGGCATTTGTCGCACTCGATATACAAGAACATTTCGACAGAATGGCTGTGTCATCCGCATATGTGGCAATCAAGAAGGCTGAGTCATTTTCAATACTAGGAGTGGTGGAAGGCATATTATGTGTGAACATGAAATATAGAGTTGGAGAAAGAGAGTTCCCTTGGGAAACTGTAGCCTTGACGGAATGCGAAGATGAGCAAACGCCATCCTCCACCACGCAAAAGGATCTCGTGAACAGAAAGCTTTTGATGATCTCAAACATTTGAAGGGAGAAGCTTTTTTGCTTTGGAGAGCAAACCCTCGTGCCAAACTCTATCAAATGATTGTTTGACGTCCACAAAGACAGCGACTATGTACTCCTTGGCTCCAAAACTATTTAAAATAAAATTTACCAGCCTATTCAACTGCTCCAGAGTGCCGTGTTTCTTACGAAAGCCAAACTGAAAACTGGGTATAGCTTTTATGATCTTTGAGCAGCGCAGAATCCTTCTTAATAAAAATCTTTCCAAGATTTTTCCAAACGAAGGAACTAGGCTAATTGGCCTGTGTATCATAACTACCTGGGTGGGCCCTTTTCCAAACAACTGGAAAATTACCTATCCTTAGGACCGAGTTATAGATCAGTACCAGGAAGAGCAACGTCTTAAGCGGCAGCAGTTTAATTGTTCTATTGTCAATGTTATCCTCTCCAGGGGCTTTTTGGTTTTTAAGATCTTTTATTTCCTCTACCACTTCTTGTAGAGTTATGGGAGGAACCGGCGGAGTCATTTGAAAGGGGGTTTCAAGTTCATTCCTTACTACTTGTACATGCTCTGTAGAGGTAGTATTAAACGGCTGAAAACGCTCCTCGAGATTTTGTGCGAATGCTTCGGCTCGCTCCACCGCTGACCTAGCTCAAGTACCATCCGTCCTTTTAATCGCATATTTGGATACACTTTGCCTTTTATATCGTCTGGTAGGTTTCTATAGGGCATAATTTGAACAGCTATCCAGACTTACAGACTCAAGAAAACTGTCCGTTTCCTGCTGTCGCAAAACGGTAAGCACCTTTTTGACCCTATTGGAGATCCTGCCATAGATAGCCAGTATCCTAGGGTCTCCGGTTCTTATTTCTTAATTCCCTTCTTAGCCTCCTTTTGAGGGAAATTAGAGCTACAGCAACGGTCTAGAGCGAACTACTTGGTTCGCAAAAGAATTTTTTGAGGGAGCAGCATATAAATCAGCATAGTGAATTTTTCACCAGCTTTACTCTTGACTTCAATATCAGAAGTGGAAAAGTGCTTAGTCTAGTGAACCAAAAATAAACAAAAATACAAATAAAAAAAAAAAAGGAAGAAACAAAGTAGCGGAAAATTAAAAGTGTGAAGGATTGAAATGAAGCCAATACTTTGAAGTGATAAAGTTGCGCGTGCAGCGGTCGCCGACAGCGCCAACGTGCCAGAGGCGACAGAAGCAGCGGCAGTAACGGACGGCGTTGTGGGTAACAATGGAACAATAAAGGTAGCAGCAAAACTAAACAATGTAAGGAACAACAACGAAGATGATAAAAAGGTCGGTGTGAACAACCCTTTGTTATACAGAAACGTTACTGTAAACGAGAGCGGCGACAAAGTGAATGATGACAGAGCAAACAAAGGCGCAAAAAGTAAGTTGGTGATCGACGACGACAAAGAAACAAAAAAATAAGAACAACAATAACGTAACGAATGCAGTAATAACGGAAAAAAATTTGATGATGTGGTGGAAAGAGAAAAGCAACTTTTAAAAAGAGAGTTAGAGCTTTTGCAACGTGAAAGAGATTTATTACTAAAAGAGAATGATTTTCTACAAAACAAAGCGCAGTTGGGTCAGTCAAATGATTGTAACAAAGAGTCGTCTACTTTCTCTTACGTACCTTTTACAACATTAAAAGAGTTTGCGCCAGAGTATAATGGAGAGACCAATTTTGGTGTGTATATTACACAAGTTAGAGGAATTCGTGAGGCATATAATTTGTGTGATACTTTATCTTAAAAAATGCACCATCAATGTTTCAGAGATGAACCAAGACTAAAGAGTGAAATGAAGTTGATATTAGAAATGGCAAAACCTTTGAATTGTCCACCAAGAAGATTATTGTACGCTGAAAAAAAAGAATTACAAAAAACGTTAGACGAGTATATGGAAAAGGGATATATACCAGTTAGTGAATCAGAATTTGTGTCTCCAATAGTTTTAGTAAAGAAGAAAACCGGAGAATTACGAATGTGCGTTGATTTTAGGTTTTACTTATTTATTTATTTATTATAAAACTAAGATTATAATTAAAAATTATAACTTAGATATACTGCGAGCAATAGCGACAAAGGCCTTCAGCTCGGAAAGCTAGTTCTATAATACAATAATATTAATTAATTATTTATAATATACAAAATTAATACAACTAAACTATTTATACTTATGATTAGGATATAATGTAATAGTGTTTGGTATATAAAGATTAGAAATACAAAAAAAAAAATACAATGGGTGACTTAGATTAGATTGTATAAGTTAGATGTTTTTAAGAATTGTAAAATGAGTTTAATATTATGAGACGTAGGGTTGGAAAGGATGGAAAGGGGATCTGTGTTTGGGTTTTTGGGCATTCAACTAGAATATGATTCAGAGTTGAACTTTCAATACAGGAACAAATAGGGTTCGGTGGTGATGGGATGAACAAGTGTCCATGGGATAGTTTGGTATGACCTAGGCGAAGTCTTAAAAATTTTATCACGTTCAGTGTTCTGAATTCATCAGGAAGGGCTGGGAGGAAAGTTTTAGCTGAAAGTTTGTTGTGATTGACTAGATTGTACCAATTTGATGTTGCTTGATGTAATCCAGTGTGTTGGGTTTTGAAATAGGATTTTAAGTACATTGCAGAGTCTTGAGAGGAAAAATTCGGCGTTGTATGGAGCTGAGAAAAAGCTTCTTTGGCTACTTTGTCAGCCATTTCATTACCAACAATCAGGCAATGACTTGGGATCCAAACTAAAGTTATTTTTGAAGGGTTGCGGATAAGAATATTTCTAATTTTGTTAGCGTAAAAATTATTTGAAGTTATGTTAGAAACAGATTTAATTGAAGAGAGGGAATCGGAACAGATAGCGAATTTACCTCTATTGTTTTTGGCATATTCTGCAGCTTCTAATATAGCTACTATTTCTGTTGTAAAGATGGAGCTATGGTTAGGTAAGATTGCATTTTTGATTATTGCATCTTCATGAGTGACGCTATAACTCACATTATTGTCTGATTTAGAACCGTCTGTGTAAATGAAGGTAAAGTTACAAAGTTCTTCTTTTAAGTTGTTGAAAAGTGCTCGGAACTCGTTGGGGTTTGTATCAGATTTTAGAAAGTTATGAAGAGAACAGTTAATAGATGAAGGCATTAGGTTCCAAAAAGGAGGGGGAACATTATGGGTCGAGGGGGGGAGGAATGGTACATTTAGGGTGTTGCAGGTATAAATTATTCTATGAATAGTAGAAAGCACCTTAGGTTGCGTTTTAGATTTAGCTATTTTCCGGGTTTGTAAGCTTAAGGGGGAATCATTGCTTCGGAAAAGTGTTTTGGATAATTTGGCACAGTTTAAGTTTCTTTCGAGATCCAATGTAAAACAATCTGTTTCAAAATAGAGATTATTAATTGGGGTAGTGCGAAAGGTACCAAGTGCAAAGCAAAAGCAGAGTTTAATATAGTTTTAATTTTATTTAAAAGTGCTTTGGGTGCGAATCCAAAAATCGGCAAAGCGTAATTAAGTTTGCTTAGAAGAAGTGTTTTTACCAATGAGAGTAAGGTTGAATTATTGCAGTTAAGCTTGGGATTAGATAGACAGTTAATAACATTTAGTTGGGTAGTTGCGGCAGTGCTTAGATGCTGTATATGAGAGTTCCATCGAAATTTATTATTAAAATGAATACCTAATATATTTGGAATTATTATTGTGCAAGAGCAGTTTTTGTTTCTGCAAATGTGGATGTATTTACATTTCGCGGTAGCAAGTGTTGCTCCTGACGAGATACAGCAGATATCTATGTCTGTAAATAGCGCAGTTAAGTTTAGCCTGGGATTTTTGGCTTTGTTAGATTTAATGATTATATTAAAATCATCAGCGTATGCTATGAAGTCTATTTCTTTATGGAGTCTGAGCGTTGAGCATACGTCTATATGATTGGGGCAGGTGTTTAGGGGATTTTGGCTTTGCAATAGGTAGGACAGAACAGTTTAATATGTTGTTATAAAAGTTAAGTAATCGAGCTTTGCATATTTGGAGAGTCATTGCGTAAGTAATCCGGTCTAAGCCCGGGGTCTTACCTTTTAACTTATTGACTGCTATAGCAAGCTCTAGGGAATTAATATTAGATTCTAACGACCTCGCTTTTGGATTATTACAAATGGTGGGAATGTTATTAATATGTTCTGTTTTAGAAGACAAAGCTACTAGGAAAATAGTATCTTCTGATAAGTTGGACCAAAACTTAGCAAGTTCATTTGCGATATCGAATCCATCAATTAAAAACTGATTAGGGTTGGTTGAGGACGTAATGGAATGTATACTAAATTTAGATTTATAGCCAGAAGCGTTTTAAATTTTTATATATTTTATCAAGTTGGAGTGCGAGGATTAATAGTAGAAGTAAATTTAGTAATCAATTGATCCTTAGATCGCTTGATTTCTCTTTTTAGAAGAGCATTTGCTCTTTTGTAATTTAAGATATTGATTTGAGTTATGTTCGTTTGAAGGAGTTTCCAGTGCTTACTTTGATTCTTTTTTAGCTCTTTAATCGTTTGTTCCACCAAGGACGTTTTTACGTTGAAAACAGACTGATGTTTGTGGAATAGTTGCGTTAGCTGCACAGAGAATGATTTTCTTTAAGTTGGCTGCTTCTTGATTTACATCATTACTTGTTGAGAAAGTGGAATGAAATTTGATGCTATTTCAGTGATATAATTAGGCTTATTAGGAGATTGCGTTTTATTAGTGGAAAAAAGCGATATAATAATTGGGAAGTGGTCTCCAGTGGATAGAGATGAATTAGTTTTCCAATGAGTATGAACGGCTAGTTCAGGAGTGCAAAAAGAAAGGTCAATATGAGTTGGCGTATTATGCGTACTAAAATGCGTCGGGGAACCATCATTTAGAAGAATAAAGTTGGATTTAGTAATAAATTTGTCAATTAGAATTCCTTTTCGGTTATTTTTAACAGAACCCCAGCTAGTATACCACGAATTAAAGTCAAGTGACTAATGTGGGAATAATAGAGCAGCGTAGTGAGTTTTCCAGATCATTAAATGAGATGTTTGAATTAGGAGGAAAATATATACAAATAATTTTGAATTTGATCTTAGAAGTTAACTCCATTTCCATGGTGTCGGTGTTACCATTGACTGAGGTTAAGGCGTGTTCTAGAAATTTATGCACCAAAAACCAACCCCTCCACATCTAGTATGGGAGGTATTGACATTATAGAGATTGTAGTTGATTGGAATTGGAATATGTGTGAATGTAAGTGTGTTTCTTGTAGGGATAAAACTTTAGGATTGTACTTTTTAATAAACTTCATTGTAATGGGTTACATATCCATTAATGTTCCATTGAATGATTTTTAATGACATTTTAGATAATAAGAAAATTATAAAGCTAAAATGATGTTGCATTGCAACTCCTATATGCTTTTGATGTACAGAGATGCAAGAGTAACGCACTCAATTGTAATGACAAAACCATGCGCCACTCCGGCACCTCTGATATGATTAAGCGCTACCGTGACTGGGCCACGGACACCCCCACCCATCCTAAGAACCTTGATGGGTGGTCCGTAGCCCGATCACACGCAGCGACTATATTGATACTGAATGTTTAATACTAATTGTTATCTCCAGACTCAAATGACATATTGTCAGATGAATCTATGTTCATAGTTGTGTTAGAGGTTTTGTTTAATTTTTTATGTTTACCGCTATTTATTTCTTTTGCTACCTGAAGTCTCTTACGTCGCGAGGTGTTTTTTGGTAACAACAGTACCTGTTTCGATTGGCCAGTTAGGTCGTTGTTAGTGTCCATTGCTAAGTTTTTGCACGTCTTCATGCACGAAGAATTAGTATAGTATACGTCTTTTACAACTCCTTTGGGGCAGTTTGAATTTTTAAGAATGTCGTTTGGCTAAAAAAATGCACCATCGATGTTTCAGAGATTTATTAACAATATCTTTGCGGTCATGGTGAGAGAAGGGAAAGTCATAATTTATCTGGATGACATTATGGTTGCATCTGAAAACCTTGAAGACCATTTGAGTATTTTAAAAGAAGTTTTTACACGATTGGTTCAAAATAAGTTAGAGTTGCGGCTGGACAAATGTGAATTTCTGCAATCCAAAGTAAAGTATTTAGGTTATAAGGTGCGTTGCAAAATTATAGAACCACCTAAAAATTTTTGATTTCTTAAAACGAAAGACTGTAGGGTATCACAATGTTCTACAAAAATGTGTGGAAAGCAAAATAACAAACTTATAACGGTGTTTGGATATCAGCGCATGAGAAATGATATGAAGGAGGGAACAGAAGAAAGCTCTCCTGTTTAGTCTGTCTTATGCTCTCTCTCTCTCTGTTTGAACATGATGTTATGTGGTTTTCATTTTTCGTCTAATTTGCGGTATTATATTGTAAAGCTTTTAGTATATAAATGACAAGGGACAATGAATACTATTGAAATAGTGCTTGACTTGTATAAATAAATTAAATTCGGTAATAATTAATATAATATAATTCGGTAATATTTAATATAACTCATATAAATAACTTGAATTGTGATTCGGTAATAATTAATAGAAAAAATTGTAATAAAAATAAATTGTACGTTGATTTAATAAAGTGCTAGCACAAAATAGTGCTTGGCTAAACAAACGGTACTTAGTAAAAAATACCGTTATAAGTTTGTTATGTTGCCTTCCACACATTTTTGTAGAACATTGTGATACCCTACAGTCTTTCGTTTTTAGGTGGTTCTATAATTTTGCACCTTATAATTACAGGAAATGGGATACAGACCGACGAAAAAGGGCTTGAGGCGGTAAAGTCCGCGACGCCCAAAGTTTCCTTGGTTTATGTTCCTATTTTACACGGTTCATAAAAGATTTTTCCACTATAGCCAAACCCTTTCATGAGTTGACACAAAAACAAAACAGATTCTGTTTTGGCCAATAATATTAGGACTATGCATTAATTTTAAAGGTTTTTTCACCAAAAATGGGGCTTTATTTCGATTTCAAAATGGATTGATACATCATTCAAAGTACTGTCCGTCGCTAGCCACAACCTTTTCCCATCTTTCTTTCAATTTCCGGATTCCGTTTCTCCAAAATTCCGGCTTCTGGGCGGCTATGAATGAATCGATCCATTTTTTGGTCTCTTCATATGAAGAGAAGCGGTGTCCAGCCAGCTTACGCTGCATCTCCCGGAACAAGTGGTAATCCGAAGGAGCAATGTCTGGGCTGTACGGCGGGTGGGGTAGCACTTCCCAGTTGAGCGTTCCAAGGTATGTTTTGACGACCTGTGCAACATGCGGCCGAGCGTTGTCATGCTGCAAAATAACCTTGTCGTGTCTTTCGACCGTTTCCGACCGTTTTTCAAGCAATGCTCGGCTCAAACGCATCAATTGACGTCGGTAGACTTCCCCAGAGATGGTTTCGTTGGGTTGGAGCAGCTCATAGTACACCACACCCTTCTGATCCCACCAAATACAGAGCATGAGCTTCGAACCATGAATATTCGGCTTGGACGTCGATGGCGCCGGTTGGCCGGGCTTGACATATGTTTTTTTACGCTTTGGGTTATCGTAATGGATCCACTTTTCGTCGCCAGTCACAATACGATGCAAAAAACCCTTCCGGCCAAGTCGTTCAAGCAGCAATTCGCACGTGAAAAATCGTGAAAATAAAATAATATGTCAGAATAAAGATGAGAATATACACAAATTAAAAGATTTTTTATTGTAACATATTCTGAACACAGTCATTACGAAATGAGAAACGGGGTTGTGTATAGAAAAAAAGGTGAATCGTTACTTTTTTATGGTCCCGAGTCGATGAAGGATCATGTCCTGTTTAAATACCATAATGAGATGGGTCATGTAGGTATTGACAAAGTAACTAATTTAATACAAATAAGTTATTGGTTTAATAATAAGTATGTGTAAAAAAAAATGAAGAACATATAAAAAATTGTTTGAAGTGCATCACTTATTCGGCGAAGAATGGTAAGCAAGAAGGGTATCTACACATGATACCAAAAGGTAATACTCCATTCGATGTGATACACATAGATCATTATGGACCATTAGACAGCGCAGATTGCGTGAAAAAGAAATATATACTAGTTATATTTGACGGATTTACCAAGTTTGTCAGGCTGTATGCTACTAAAACAACAAGTGCAAGAGAAGTTGTACAGTCACTTAAAAACTATTTCAGATCATACAGTCGTCCTAGAGCCGTTGTTTCTGATAGAGGGAGCTGCTTTACGTCTAGCGAATTCCAAGATTCACCCCAAGCCAACGGACAAGTTGAAAGGGTAAACAGAAATTTGGGATCAATGATTGCAAATAGAAATTGAAAAAAAAACGAAGGCAACAATGATAAAGACTAAGAAAAATGTGTAAACGACGTTATAGAAAATGAAGATGAACAAAAATGTAATAATGCACTTAATGCGAATAAGATAATAACAAGAAGCATGTGGGCTAGGATCGGGAGATCCTGATTGCCAGGATGGCCGAATTGTAGTATAGATATAAGTATGGAACAGTTTGTAAGTGTAGTGTGTAAGTATAGAGAAGTATATAAGTAGTATGTATAGAAAATAAGAAACGCCACTGTCTGTTTATTTTATGAGTAGTATATAGGTACTGTGCAATGTATAATAAGTTTGTATATATAATGAAAGAGAATAAAGAGGGAAGAGTCAGTCAATGGTAGACCGTCGAGCTGAAAAGTCAACGCCACCTCTAATTCTTGACTTCACTTTTAAAATCTTATCTCTTATATTGTAATTATACACAGTAACAAGATGTAAATAAACTGTAAATTTCGTATCATATTTTTATTTGTATATTATATATATTATATATTACTAACGATGTAATCCTAACGTTTGCGATCCTGTTAATTAATGTTTTATCTTTAGATTAAGTTGCTTTTGTGTAATAACAATATCTGTACTATTATATAAAATTGCTTATATGGGCATTGTATGTAAAGCTTTCACGCAATCTATACTGAACCAATATTAATAATTTTTTTCTTTTACATAATATTTTTGTCCTAAACAATCGAGAGGCATACTTACTTTTTTGATTTTTTAAATTAAAATATGTTTTATTTTGGGATTAAGTTTTCCCAAAATTACCCACACAAACTTGTGTTTTCATTATTCATGCTTTGCTTCTTCTTCTTCTTGAATTTTGTATTATTTTTGTTATTTATTGCTCTGTTTGCTCTCTAAGAGTATAGCCAAAGACCATTTCGCTCCCTCTCAATTTTGGTTTGTTGAGAAGAAAAGTGCGCGGGTCGCTTCGTGGCTGTGATCGTTCTTAGTGTGGAAACCAAAGAAGAATCAACGAGACAATTGTCTATTACGGGTATTACAGTACACACAAGAATATCCGTAAAAATGTTTGTGAAGATGTCTTACAACGCGAGAGAGGTCAGTAATCAACATGACAGGGATTAATTACAACATTTTTAATGATGGACTGACTCTTCTTGAAAATATTGTTTTTATCCTATGGAGAACACTGTTTAAAAGATTTCGGTTTGCCAGAATCTACCCTTGAAAACTCACTTTTAAATAATAAAACGCACCAAAATTAACAGGAGTGCAACGAATTATTTCCCGGGAGATAATTGACAATGTGAGCCGTAGCACAGGAGAAATATTTTTTATAGACGCACCTGGGGGAACTGGTAAAACTTTCTTGCCCTTAATAATTTTAGCTAAAATCCGAAGCGAAAACAAAATTGCTGTTGCGGTCGCTTCTTCAGTTATCGCAGCCACTCTTCAGAAGCTCATTCTACATGTAAGCTGCCACTAAGTTTTTTCTTACCAGAAGAGACTTGCGCATTGTTCTATTAAAAAAAAAAAAAAAAACAGTGCAACTGCTAATGTTCTTCAGATCATCACTTAAGTCTCATTTGTTACTGTTAATACAACACTCAAAGATTTAAGATCCTCTCAGGCGGTAATGGGTGGAGTGACTTTTGTATTCACTAGAGATTTTAGACAGAATTTAGCTGTGTTTCGTAAAGGTATACGTGCCGATATTCTTGTGTGCTGAAAAAGTCTGACATTTGGCCATATATACAAAATAAAAAATTGTGTGTTAATATGCGCGTGCATCTTTATGGGCGCCATTATTAATATGAGTTTTCCTGTTAAAAATAGGCAATGGTTCCATAACAAACGATGGCTGCATTACCATGTCAGATGTTGTAGGAATCTGCGTTAAAACAATTGAGGAACTTATTGGTAAGGTCTATCCAGATATTGAAAATCTGCAGGATGAAAACTCCACTTGGCTTTGCGAGCGAACTATCGTCACTTCAACAAATACAGCGTGGACGAGATAAACGATGTTGCTTCCCATAAAGTCTCAGCAGAATCCAAAATATATAACTCTTTGGATGCAGTGACAGATCGAGATGACGTTATTCACTACCTAACAGAATTCCTTATTTCTCTGAACTCTCCGGGACTACCTCCACATAAATAATATCATAAAATTGGTACACCCATTATACTTCTACGTAACCTTAAGCCGCCCAATTTATGCAATGGTACCAGACTACAAACTAAGCGTTTCTTCCCTAATATTATAGAGACGACTATTTTAAAAGTTTCAGCAGCAGGCGAAACTACGGTGATCTCCAGGATACCAATGATTTCAACCGATTTACCTTTTAAGTTTAAGAGAGTTCATTTTCAGTCAGAACATATTTTGCGCTTACTAAGTATTTATAAATGACAAGGGCAAACATTTCATGCTTTTGGTGTAGATCTCCGTAACGAAGTGTTTTTTCATGACCGGCTGTCACGAATCGGTACATCACACAATCAAACTTTACTTATTCTTGATCATAGAAATGAAACTCGAAATGTTGTTTTTACGGAAGTTTTCAATAACTAACTGTTTTACTCGGTGTTATGGATTATGGGTATATGTACAATATACATAATTTATTTATTTTTGACAGCTAGTACTGAATAAAGTTTTTTGCAACAACCAAAAAAAAAAAAACGAAAAAAAATGGGTTAACCATGTTTCACTTAATAAATAGATATCAACATGATTCAAATTGAGAAAAAGTAAAAGTTCCTTTCTTTTACTTTTACGGCACGCGTATTCCATGCCATTATGTTAGAACAATTACCTAACTTGTTATATAGTGTATACATACTTTACAGCTTACTGAGTAATTATGTGAAACTGCGCTTTTTTGTCTGTGCAGTCGCTGAAGTTGTCCAAACGTTCATTCAAAAGCCAACTAATTTCGTCAAGCGAGAACAAATTGGAAGGACTTTGATTTGATGCATTGCGGTTGTTGTTATTGTTTTTATTAACGTTGTTGTTGTGTATGTTGCTAGTGTTACTTGTGAGCGCTTTTCTGTAACTAATCAAGTTGCTGTTATTAACATTAGATTTTGTTGTTGCGTTTGTCGCAAAATTCCTACTAAAACCTCTGTTGATTCCTAATAGCTTATGCTGCTGATAGTTAACGTTTCTCAAGTTGTTGTTATTGTTCCTCCCGACTGTGACCTTTTGGTTTCTGCAGCATTGTCACATATGATTTGAACAATTTTTACAGCGAAAGGTACCCGCCTTAGTGCATAGAGCAGTTTTGTGCGGAAAGAGCATGATGTTTTAACCTTACAAGTGCTAGATCCGGGGCCAATGAGTTGGCAATTGTAGCTTTGGTATTATACATGCATGAATGCTGTTTACGCAGGTCTTGAAGCGTTATGGAACCGTTATGAAAATAAATAAAATATCAAAACAGATTAAAACCAGAAAGTGTTGTTTTATCAATGGGCTTATTATCAATGCACGGCTGTTCAACAGATTTTTTTCTGAGTCATTGGGTGATTTATCCAAACCGGATAGTACAACCTTGTAGGGTTTACTTTTTTTAGTCTCATTGAAGTAGAATTTGCTTGCTTAGCTCCATACAGACCAAATTGAAGTCCGTCGAAGTATATAAAAATATGTTGAGGTCAATTAACACTGGTTTACAATAACTGAATATTCTTTTACAGTTGATGCTCCAACCATATAATGAACTGCTTTGGCTGACTTTTTCAAAACCGTAATTGGTGGTGCAAGTACTTCTTTAGACTGTGCAGACAGCTCTCCCTCACTGGCGGTGGCCGTGGAATTGTCATCATCATCGATGGTTTGAAGAGCCCGAAAGAAAGGTAAATTATTAGCTATTGGCAGGATTGTTAGTATTATCTTTTTTACTACGAGGCATTTTCATCCTTCATGGTTTGAAGAGCCGATTTAAGTATTATATATATATAAGTAAGCTATTGGTCGATGATAGCTAAAATATGATCTACACATTATTGATTCTAAGTCCAGAAACCTCGAGAAGACCGCATAAATTGTACTTTCATTTCATATCGCTCGCAAGTCAAAGAGTTTCAATCACATTTTATTTCATATTGTTTCGTATTGATTCTTCTCTCTCTCTCCCTCTCTCCGCCCGCACATCATCACAAGCAAACGATGCTTGGTAATAAACATACTCACACATTCACCTTAACTTATTTTCCATTTCACCGTTACCAAGTCATATAAGAAACTGAACAAATTGAATTTTATGAGGAAGGGCCCTCATATTTAGAGTTAAAGTGACATGATGAAAGTTTCGAAATTCAGACCACGATGTAATACAATATTATATGAGGGTAGCACGTGAACCATGAGGAACAACTGGCAGGACTTATCTATAATCACCGCATAACAAAATTGTTTCCCACCAAATAAATTGTCTCTATTCTCTCCCGAACTCAAGTCTCTCAGCAATCTATCAATTAATTTCATAGCATAAACGGGACACACTGAAATTTCGTCGATTATAATCAATGACACAGAATTGAGGAATCTACCTTGACTACTGTTATGACTGATATTTGAAACTGAATTTTCTAATAATGTAGTTGGTAATTTGAACACATTGTGTAAGGTCCTCCCACCGATCAAACGAATAGAAGCGATACCGCTGAAAGCTGTGGGTATACAACGAAGATTTAATGAATTTAATTTACAAATGATTGCTGTTTAGACATAAGTTTTCCCACAACCTGCGTACCCGTTAAACAAAAACATTGCTACCAGTATCAGATCATGTATACTATTACGTTGTTCTGTAGCGTACTCAGCAAGATTTCAGCACAAATACATATGTCACAATTTTAATCCTACCATTTTCAGGTTCTTATCGAAAAACTTTTTTGTCCTATCGAACTGAAATTTGATTGATATAGGAGCTGTACATCTGTTGGAATGAAATCGGCCAACTAGGGCGATACCCCAATCTGGTACGGAACCCTCCACGTGCCTGTCCAAAATGTGTCTTGCCGATTTTCTCTCTCTCTTTTGCGTTTTAAGTGTTACAGATACCACACGTATACGCGCGTAAGATGATGGCGTAAATTTATAAATTATGTTAATCTGTGATGAAATAAAGTCTTGCCGTGAAGTATTCTTGATTTTCAATGAAAAAAGTGGCTTTTAATTTCACAGCCGGAACAAACTTGGCTAATTTAATTTAAAAAACTCATAAAATTCGAAATACTTGAGACGATCGATATAATTTAATGTTTAAAGATAATTTCTTGTAAATGTTGGCCGCGGCAGTGCAGCAAATAGTCCATACGCTGGGTAATTTCGGCATACTCTCTCCAACATATCGGCCGGTATCTCACGAATTAATTATTGGCCTCGTCAATCGTTGGCTGTCGCTAGACATAGCGCCAACAGTTGCAGAGGCGTTAGATCACATGATCTGCGGCCAATTGACCCCAAACGTGAAATACTGCTCACCGAACTCGCCTCTCATTTGAGCCGTGTGCTGTGTGGCATCATCTTGTTGAAACCACATATCAGTCAGCCTTCCATTTGGGCAAAGAAAGCATCGTACGGTAGCACTCGCTCTGGCCTTCGCTGTCTTTGGAGTACTGGTTCCGCGAGACCCATAATGCCACATCACTACTTTTTCGGGATGCATTGGTTGTTCGATGATATGGTTGCTCTTCTCAAATCGCAATTTTGCTTATTCACGTATCATCAACCAGAAATGAGCTTAGTCGCTGAACAATTTTTCGATAAAAATTCAACTTTGCCACCGCTCATAAAATTCCCGTTATGGTAGTGGCTTCAATTCTTGCACCAGCTGTATTTTAAAAGGTTTCACACCCGAAATTTTCCACGTAGTGGATGGCCCAATTGCTGCAAGCAGCGTCGAACTCTTGTATGCAAGTTGGTGGTTTTATGTCCAAATTGGGTGCGAAATTTAGTCACAACATTCCGACTCAGAAGTTCGACCAAACTGACGAATGGAATGGATACACTTGCCTTACCGAGATATTGATAATAATTCAATAATGTGTAACGTTTGTAAGTCGATTCATGAATTATAGGCCAAACTGAACGTGTTTGACAGTCAAAGGCACGTAAACCGCATCAGCTGTTAAAAGTGTTGCTAAAGTTGCTAAAAAATCACACGTTATGTATAGATAAAACAAAATCAAACAGCGATATTTTGTTAGCAAACAATATAGTAATTGGTATAACGCATTGCCATGTTTGTAACACAGTATTTTGTAATGGCAGGGGTTTATTGGTCTAATCAGGTTGTATTTCTGTTCAATTAGGTCCCTTTATTATACTAGTGAATAGTATTATATCTTTGTCATGATAGACAGAAAAAGTATCAGATAACCAATTATGTATATTCTTGATTAGCTCGACAGACCAGGACATTAAGATATGGAACAAAAATATCAAGGCCATTGGGATCCCTGATGGCAGAGTACTTCCGAATCAAACAGAAAATCCCATACAAAACGTTTCTTAATTATTACTGTTTTTGTTTTTATAACTGTTTTGAAAAAAACGGACCAGGTGGTATCGCTACACTACCGTAATTGTTCGAAAACGTTTTTCATGAACCATTATTATTGAGTCGAAAGTCCAGATTTTCGAATTGTATCTATATATGTATGTACGTAATATACATATGTTAGTCATTATTACAGTAATTTGTAAACTGTAGAAATTAGTTGTAGGTCAGCTGTCATACCATGTGTTGGTTGTTGGGCTGAATTTGTCGGGTCCACTCATGCGTTCACTTAAGATTCAGTTTATGTTACGCTTAGACTGTCAGTTGCTATTTATTAGTTTTATGTTTTTTTTTTACTTCTGCTCTCTTTGATGGTTTTATTTGACTAATCTTACTGTATATTCAAGTTAACTTAAGTGTACAAATGTACAAATTTACAATTTTCCGATAACAATTTTAATGTACACATATTTCCTTTTATCGACAAATTCAATTGATATTTCTTTTCTTCAATAATTATCTCCTCCAAGTATGTATGGCAGATTAGGTGCAGTGATTTCATCACTTTGTGCGACGTCACCGCCATCTTGGTCTGCATTGCTTGCTTGTTGATTTTCGAGTACAATGTGTAGTCCACAAGCGTCGTGTTCTTTGCGTCGTCTAACATTGAATGAATCCCTTTTACTCACACAAGTCTTCATTAACTTAACTCTGCTGCTCTCTAATGCATACGCTCTCAAATGCATTGTGCTGAGCACTCTCTCTTCATCTCTATCGCCACATTCGACATACACAACGCTCGCGTGCCACATTCAACAAAAGAACTACTTTTACTCATGCAACGACACACAACCCAACTAATGATCATTTCAGCTCATGTCTTGCTCAACATTCCTGTGAAACACACGCAGATGACAAGAATGATATTGAAAGTCTAATAATGATCATTTAGTAACAAAACGGTATGTGATAAAATCAAAAAGTTTTGATTTTTCTTCAAGTCACTCTCTCTCATTTTTTGCAATGAAAAGCTAATGTATGTTTCGGTGGGCAAATCAACTGATTATTATGAAATCTTTGTTGCGAATGGACTAGTGTGCTGTATGCGGACAAAAAAAGAATTGGTATTTGGTGATTACGGAAACAATATAAAACAAAAATATTAAACAGAACAAAAAGAAACAAAATAACAATAAAATATTTAATTGTGGAAGTGTTGTTGCTAATGAAATATTATGTAAATATTTTATTGTTATTTTGCTTTGTTTGCGATTTTTTTTTTTATTTTCTTATTATTCATTTCACTTTAAATTGATAATTTATATATTTCTGATAGTATAACATAACTAGAATAATTAAGAGATCAGGCTACATTTCCTATGCTACTTAAATATATGTACATATACTCTGGCTCCATCGAATAATCGGACAAGGATTGTGATTATAATTTTTATAATAAAATGGGTAAATTTCTTATAAAAACGAAATTTTTTTTAGTGCATATTTATTGTCCAACATCTGATCTTTAATAACAACAACAAAAACAAATGTTCCGAGAGCTTAACAATATTTTTGATTGGTCCAATTCGGTTTTAATTAGTGGGACGTTAAGGTCTCTGTGGATATTCGCGTTCGAAATGTACCAGGGAGCACCTGTTAAGAGACGAAGTATTTTTGATTGGGCTCTTTGGAGCAATATTTAGGTAGATATAATTAAAACAACAGTGTTATCAAAAAGTATTTATTACTAATTTAGGAAATCTTTGACAATCTCAATTAATAAAATCAAAATTATCCTAATGAATGAGTAGGTAGTAAGACAAAATTAAGAGAACAGTAATACAAATAATCAATATTTAAAATTTAATAAGGTAAGTTATATGAGGCAAGGCTCTCTGCACGTTCTGGTAACCTATCCTCTTTCTTCGTAGACGTTACCAGCCTCTGAAAACAATCGCTCGCTATACACGGCTGCATCACTAGAAACACTCTTGAAACATGCCAGCTCTGGATACCTTGTTTGGTGCCCTGTCCACCACTCGAAAGGACTGTTGTTTTTTGCCAACAAATTTTCTTTTAAATAGCAATCTAATTCTAAAGCTATTGGGTTTTTAGAATCATCGCGCTCTAATGGCTGGGTGGAAGCTAATTCTTCGAAGCAATTCCAGAAAGATGCATGAGGATCTTGTGACTGTGGTAATCGTTCAGATTCGTTTTCTTCACTGCTGCTAGCACTCTCTGAAATCTCAGTTCTTTTTATTGATTCTAATAATAGCGTATTCCTTATCAGTTCATAGTTTTCTGGATGAAAAAACCGCATCCTGAATCTGGGGTCTAGTAAAGTTGCCAAACTATAATATTTTTCTTTTTCTAACCCTTGAAAGCGGCCCTGAATTTCACCTTCAAGCTTTTGTTTCATATCTGAAATATTTGGGCAAGTTTGGGAGACTTCAGGTTTTGATAAATATTTTAATAGTGCTTTAGTGTTGGGTATTACTTCAGAAATTGATGCTAATGTGGAGCTGGTAATTTTAGTAATTTCTTCGAACGGTTTGAGTAATATAATACACTCCCGTAGAATCTCCCATTGACGTTCAGTTAATTGTTGTAGATTGGCTGTACTTGGGTTGTCCGTGATGTAGAGAGATATTGCCCTTTTTTTGCTCTAATAATCTGTTTATCATGTAAAAAGTACTGTTCCATCTTGTGGTAACATCTTGCACGAGTTTGTGCTCTGGCAGCTTTAGTTCTTTTTGTATCAGGGTCAGTTTTTCTTGTGCCACTGCAGAATGGTTAAAGTGGCCTACAATTTTTCTAGCTGAGGCAATAACGTCGATTACATTTTGTTCCTTCAACGAAGCTTTTACGGCTAATTGCAGCGTATGTATATAGCATCCTTTGCCAACATATTGACTATCATTTATGGCTTTCACCACATTGGGTCCATTGTGTCTCAAGACAAGATGAATGCGAGTATCAATATCCCAGTTCACGGATAAATCTGAAAGCACTGATCGAATATTGTCCGCCGTGTGGGGTCCTTTAAAATGTGACATCTGCAATACTCTGTGCTGAAGCTAAACTCCTCGTCTAGCCAGTGAGCGGTGTAGCTAAGAATCCGAGTAAGTTATTCATGCAGGTCCAAGTATCAGTAGTTATTGATATAGCTTTAGCTTTTGCAAGTTCCGCTCTTATTACGTTTTTTACTTTGGTGTAAACTTCTGGTATGACAACATCGCTCATGTACTTTCTACTAGGAATTTGGTATTTGGGTTTTACGGTATTCATTAATCTTTGGAACCCATTATTTTCCAACATAGATATCGGTTGGTTATCTACCGCGATCATCTCCGCTACAGCTTTGTGAATTTCTTTAGCACGCGAATCAGTTATGTCACATTTTGTAGTAAATGACTCGAAAAGGGTTTGCTGTATTTTTATTGCATTCGATTGCGACGACGAAGTTGATGCTACTGGGTCACGATTTTGAGATATGTCTCGCAAAGTTTCATTTTCCAAATCTTTAAACTCTTCTGTGTGTTTTATTTTAACATGGTTTAACATTGCCGTCGTAGAAGCCTTTCGTCCAACACCACTGCGTGAAATTAGAGAATTGCATAAAGTACACTTCACTTTTGCTTTATCTTCTACCATCTCGTCGTAAAACGTCCAAATTCGGGATCTTTTACGTGAAGTCATTATGTCAACAATCACTGATCAGATACTACACACAGTCAATCGTTAATTAAAGACTTTTAATTATTCATCTACAATGACGCGCAACGTGAAGTATTTGTTTGCAACTATAAAGCGACTAGTAGTCGAAAGGCGCGGGCGGAGTGAGGGGTGTATCAACGCGAGCCGGCCTCTCGACCGGCGCGAACCTGTTTGTACTTGCTTACGCGCGCGAAATGGGAATTTGAAAGAACCGAGTTACTCGGCCGAGTTACTCGGCCGAGTAAAAAATTGAACCGAGTAAAACTCGGTACTCGTTACTCGGCAAAAGTGTTACTCGGCGCATCCCTACTAATAACATAAAAGTCATTTCTAAGTGCGCAACGAATAATCGGACACTAAATTTAACTAAAACGCTATAAAAATTAAAAATTAATATTTTGTCGCATAGTCTTTAGCTTTCAAGAGTGCTTGTAATCTTCTTGGCATTGATGCTACCAATTTTTTGCATAATTCAGGCTGAATAGAATGCCATGCCTACATCAATCCATCTTTTAAGTCTGCCAATGAGTTGAATTTTTTTTCGGTACACTCGCTTACCAAATTCTTCCCACAGATGTTCAATAACATGGAGATCCGGACTCTGGGCAGGTGTCTGCAGCAGTTTGGGGCAGTTATAGATCAACCGAAGCTTTGCTACTTCCGAAGTATGCTTGGGATCATTATCTTGGTAAAATGCAAAGTTACTTCGAATGTTTAGTTTTTCTGCACTTTATTTAACATTCCGTTTTAAAATATTGAGGTAGACAAATTTATCCATTCTACCATCTATGAAATGCAAATTACCCACCCCCGCACTGGACGTACAGCCCCAAACCATTATAAAGCCTCCTCCATGCTTAAAAGTGGGCTTGGTGTTTTTGGGTAAAATGTCTTCGTTTGGCTTTCTCCAAACATACACCTTGCCATCTGATCCATGCAAATTAAATTTGCTTTCATCAGTAAAAATAACCTTTAAATTAAAAGTTAGAAATGTTTTTAAGATAAAAAGTAATGATTTACCGTATTCTAAAAATCTTCCTGCTTCAACAAAATTTCACGGAAATTTCACTCTTAAAGCTTTGTTCTTCTAGCTTATAAATGGTTTCTTCTCTGCCACTCTTCCATGATAATCCTCTTTGTGTAATGTGTTGCGAATTGTATTTAAGGAAACATCTTTTCTACTCATGTTTTTCACAGAAGTTTGCAAATCCTTAGCGGTTTTCAAGGGATCTTGTTTTACTTCCCTCAGAATTGATCGCTCCTCTCTTATACTAAGTATTTTACCCTGCCCCTTTCTACTTTTGTAATGAAATCTTTGCTCATTTTGATATCTGTTTATGATATCGTGGACAGTAGATTTGCTTTTTCCAACAATTTCAGCAATTTCTCTTAGTGTACAATATTATTTCCAACGATGCTTGTTTACCATTTGGAGCCATTTCAAAATAATACTTCTAAATTACAACTTCTTGTTATCAAATGTAAATATGAAGTAAAAGCAAATAGCAAAAATCAACAAAGAGTACATTTCTACAGAATAACGGTAGTTTCTTCTCTCATTCTTCGTTTGTCCGATTATTCGTTGCGCACTTAGAAATGACTTTTTTGTTATTATCATGAATTTTCCCGTTATTCTTGCTTTATTGTTTTTGTTTTAGTTGTTGTTATTAAAGATCAGATATTGGACAATAAATATACACAAAAAAAAATTTCGTTATTATAAGAAATTTACCCATTTTATTATAAAAATTATAATCACAACCCTTATCCGATTATTCAATGGAGCCAGAGTATATATATACAGGATATAAAGAGTATGTTATTGAACATTAAGTTTCAAATGGAAAAAGTGGAGGAATAATTGTCTTATTATATATTACGGTATATTGTTTGTTTTAAAAAGAAAATTTTAATTTAGCATTAAAATGGAAAAGGAATAAAGAAATTTCATTTCCTTCATTGAAGCATACCAGTCATTGCATTCTCTGTGGAAGACAACAAGCAAGCCGTACATTCCCTGTGTGCACTCACTCGCTGCCTTCAACGAAAACTAACTAAACTACTAAAAACTAAAAGCTTTCCATTTCACGAACGAAATTGACAATAGTCTATGGCACCGCATCAAACCACAAAAAGCTCGATTTGAAGATCGATTTTATGTGTGTATTTGTACCTTTATATTTAACACAAGGTAATGATGTGAGAATATGTAAGGTTTGCATGTCAATTGCATTTCATTCTTCTCTCTTCCCTCCACACATCATTAAAGGCATACGATGCTTTCACAAGCAATACGCTTGTGTGTTTGTATGTTTGCTACTGGGTTTTGTTTTTAGTATACCTAGGAACGTTGCCTTATATTGCATGAGAGAGAGAGAGAGAGAGAGAGAGAGAAAGAGAGAACAATTATTTGAGTTGTTGTTGCCCTTGCTTGCGAATCAACAAACTTTGTTGTATATTTATTCTTGATCAGTTCGATTAGACGAATTGATTAAGTCATGTCCGTCTGTCTGTATGTATGCAAACTAGTCCCTCAGTTTTTGAGCTAGATAGCTGAAATTTTGCACCAACCTTTCTTTTTTACTATCGAAACCAGTCGAATCGGACCACTAGGGGTGTTCCTTCCATACAAACCACCCATTTGAATTCATGTACTTATTAGAACTGAAACTTCGACACTATCAGTTTACAAGATAGACGCAGTACATTTGTTGGAACCATTCGAATCGGACCACTGAGGAGGGTACCTCCCATACAAATCCCGTAAAGAGTATTTCGTCTTCGGCATAGTCGAAGATAACGTTCTTTCTAGTTTTTGTATTCAGTATTTCATAATTACATAGAATTACTAGTAAATCCCATGCCGCAGAATCTGTATTCACCTGTGTTATTAGTACAATATATTTATATTATATCGCTTCCAATAAACGATATAATACATCAAATACAATGGCTGCTATTTTTAGTACAAAAAGTTCCAAACATCAATAAAAATTATTGATAAAATAGAAATGAAGATTAATTATGGTATGAAATCTCTTTAAATATTACATATATACTTCTATGTATCTATTCTTTAATTTTGTGAAAACTATATAAACTTCGATAAAACCAACGTTTTTTCTTTTATTTATATTTTGTTTGAATTCAAAATTTCACAGCACAGCCTTGAGCTTTCATATTATTTTCTGTTTACTGCATTAATAATAACAATAATAAAAATAAAGAGGCTCTCACAAAATGATAAGCTGAAATAAATAATTAATGGAATTATATATAGATTTGCTTATCCCCTTTTATTGGCCACGTAGAATAATTAAATGAAATAGTAATTGTGTTAATTAAACCTTGAAAGCCTTACCATCAGCCACCAACTACCAAGAGCTCATTAATATTACAACAATCTGAGAGGTATTGTGAATAGAACGAGTAAAATTATTGTATATTATACATAAGTACAAGTACAATATACGAGGGTCAGTACACAAGTACTTAGCCTCACCGCCCGATGGCGCTGCTATTACAAAAGCGTGTTACTATCGTGCAGTACATTCTTTTAGTAGCCTACTGTCAAAGTTTCAGTCAATTCCCTTCATTAGTTTTGTTTTGATAGCCAGTTTTACAAAAATGGAAAGCAATATCGTTTGGTGATTCGTCTCTGGTGTGCACCAGTGAATCCATGTTTCGTTGACTGTCACGAAACGACGCAAGAACTCCGCCGGATTGCACTTAACCAGCGCCAAACACGAATGTACTGCACTCTCTTGTAATAGCAGCACCATCGGGCGGTGAGGCTTAGTTGTTTATTGACCCTCGTAATAGAGTAAAAACTGTGCACTTCAATGACAACGACATAAACAATAGCAACGAATACCTTCTTAAACACAAACAAAATGCGTAAGTTTGTGACTTTGTATGTGCGTGTCAAGGTTACCGTACGACATACATACATAGGTCAGCAACGTGTACTTATGGCGTGAGATTCTTATCATCTGGTCAATGGCAGATTGGTTATTTTATAACATTTCAACTGTACAAGAAATGACTCCTATTTCAGTCGCCTTAAATCAATTGAAATTATAACAACAACTTTCAAATCGAATTTTCCTTCAGCAATGAATAATACCAATTCACCTAGTACTACCGCTACCACTACGATTGGTATTTCTGAATTGACCATATCGAATCCGGTATTTTGTTGTTATCTCTTCTGGGCAAGTATCCTTATTATCAAAATGTTACTAATGTCCATGCTTACCGCAATTCAACGTATGAGAACTAAAACCTATGCCAATCCAGAGGATTTACGCATGAATAGGGGCATTACCGAGGTACGATTTGGTGATCCAAAAGTGGAACGAGTACGCCGGTCAGTATTGTTAATGCGATCAGTGAACAATTCTTTATAATAAACCTAATTCTTCTTCTGGCTGTTTCCTTCAGTGCTCATCGTAATGATTTGGAAAATATACTACCATTTCTTATTATGTCGTTGGGATATGTTGCGACTGGTCCGCACGCTTTAACCGCTCGTATGCTTATACGTTTTGGAGCCAGTTCACGCTTGCTACATACAATTGTCTATGCTTTTCGGCCCGTGCCACAACCAACGCGTGCTCTTACCTTCTTTATCACCTTGGCCATAACAATATTCGAGGCATTCTATGTGATTTGTTGCTGCATCAAATATATATAAAAAAAAAAGTGTAGTTTGATCTTTGATCTCGCTTAATGATAATGATGATTACAATCAATTTAATGATGACTTATTATAGTCGCTGGTAGCTTTTTTTTTTTTTAATAAACAAATACACAATGCCGCCTGCAAATAGAGCTCAGCGCAGCACCTTAGAACCAGTTTTGCTTGTTTTATTTCTAGTTTAGCGCATAAAGCGTCGTTGGTTTAGATCATCAGATCAGATTGTCTATGCAAGATTTAATATTTTGCGTTTAGTTGATGATCGGTCAGCAATTTGTGAGCAACACAACTTAGCCCAACCCAATACAACACAACAAAACTATATTCTAAACATAGTACTTGTTCGTTTTAATCGACTGTCATTTAACTTTTGATTCTACTGCGCATATAACCATAAAATTACATTATGAACTCCACCAAATGGCAGAATGGCCACGAACATATCTTAGAGCGTTCCCAACTGTTGACGCTTGATAATCCAGTATTTTGCTGTTATCTATTTTGGGCCACTGTTTTGGTGGTTAAAATGTTACTTATGTCATTGCTGACGGGATTGCAACGTTTCCGCTACCAGGTAAGTTTCATTCTCATTTTGTCATTTGCATACTATTTGCATTGGTTAATACACACTTTCTAAGTAGATACTATGATTGTGTCCGATGAGTATACAGCGAAAAGTAATTTTGTGTACCATAATCAAAATCATATTCATCTTAAGAAATAGTAAAATAAACCATTACGATGATATTCAATGTAACTAAATTCTCAATTGCAGATTTTTGCGAATGAAGAGGACTTGTTCTTTAAAAATCTTGAAGTGCAATTTGATGATCCACATGTAGAACGTGTGCGTCGGTATGTACGCTTCAATAGACTTTTCTTTAAGATGTTAATGCCTTTAATTTGTTCAACTTAATTTGCTTTAATAGAGCCCATCGCAATGACATGGAAAACATATTACCTTACTTTATAATGGCATTGATTTATATTTGTACAAACCCCAGTCGCGACTTGGCCTGCAACTTATTCCGTGTCGCTGCAACAGCACGAATTGGCCATACACTTGTCTATGCTCTGTATCCAGTACCGCAACCAGCACGCATTATTGCCTTCTTTACAACGATGATAATAACCTTCTATATGGCTACTGTCGTTGCGTTAGAAACTTTGGATTTCATATAAATTTTGAAAGGTTTTTGATTGCAGTCTTTTAGAATTAAGCTTGCAAATCATAAATTAATTCAAGAAACAGTCAGTCTAAATTTTTAATAGAATTAAATAAATATTGATATATTGAAACAATTCTTAGCGCAATTAAGAGAAATATCACTTAAGTTTTTGTGTTATAGATTTTGGTTAAGCCAAATAACAACAATAAGTATCATAAAAATCTATTCTAAATGTTGGGATTTATCATTGTATGCATCGCTTGTTAGGAAAGTATTCCAAGACTTCATTCACTAAATTGCTACAAGTTATGCATTATAAAGATGCTTGCCATTTAGATGTTGAATCCCGCATCGCGCATACATTTCTTGTGTGCCTCGATAAGTTTAGTGCAGTTCTCTTCACCATTCTCCACAATACTGCAGCAGCGTTTAATTTCATGATGATGATAATAATTGTGGTTTTATAGAGAAGACCAGTGGTTAATTTAATCATCTTCGGCTGCAAAACTATTTAATTTCAACTTACCATTGATCACGTGCACGTTTTGTTTCTGGGCATGCACAACACGCCTTGCACTTGGATTTGGTTGTGCCGCTGCTGGCAACGCCAGTCACATCTCCGTCTCCGCCACTAGCAACCGCTGATGCAACTTCTTTCACTGGTGCGTTTCCCATTTTTGTTGTTTTAACGCAAATTTACAAACTGCATACACAGAAAATAAATTCTATTTCTATGACATTAGATTTTGTTTATATAATACTGATACTTTACCTGACGCCTGACGTTTATTTCACAACAAACGTTTGTATGAATAAGTTTATTATGAATTTCGTTCTATAGTACTAAAGGAATTGAAAGCAAATCAGCTGATGCCTGAGCACATGTCAGTTTTCGATAATCTGTCAACGTTTATTGTGAATGATAAAACCAACACAGCAAAATTACAAACGAAAAAAAATATCCATAACTATTTTGAATAAGAAGCAAACAAGAAAGACAAAGAATATATGCATTTTAATTGTTTGCAGAATCGTAAGAAGTTTCCATTGTTGCTATTTCAATGTTGGTAGACTCTTCTGCCTCAGCTAGCAATTGAATTTTTAAGCGTTGCAACATATTTTCCGAAACAAAATCAATGCTTAGATGTTGAACACTTAGAGCAGAACCATCCCAATCAATAAGCATCTTATATTTCAATGGATCACACAGATTTAACAGTTCTGCAAATTACACAAAAATGAATGATTAGAAACAAAAATATGTACATATGTTACATACATGTTTAAATACGTACAATGAGGTAAGTTAATTATAGACTCACCCATTCCACCAGTTTTAAATTCATTGCGTTCCTTCTCTAAAGTCATAGTTATTGAATCTTTGCGCGCGGCATGCTGATTACCACGATTTTTGCTAATCGATTGTTTCAAGGCAATCTGTTCTAACTCTTCGTCGAAACGTTGCAAATACAACATAATCAAATCCTCAAATTCCTGTGGTGTAAGCGGCGTTTTGCGTTCCTCATCGATGTGTCCCAAAAACCAGATAAGCTTCTCTCCCATTATATTGCTTTTGATTGCGTGACCCAGGCGAAGCTTGTGTTTGTTGTTCTGACGCCGTGCCTTCTTGCCAAGCGCTTTGGTTTTGCGACTGTTCGGATGTTTGCATTTTTCAAGTTCTTTTCGTAAATTTGTCTTGAATAAAATTTATCAATTTAAAAAACTATAAATGACAATTTGCACGCACATCAACAATTCGCTCACCATTATTTTTATGTATATTTACTTGTTTGTTTTGCAGCGACAACGTTGTTGTTGAGTGTGTCTGTTGTTTGTTTTTTTCACTCTTTGAGCAGCTGCACCAAAATTTTCCCTAAACGACGTGAATGGCAAAAAGCATCAGCTGTTGCAATTGCGCCAAGTGTTGCCAGGTCGCAATTTCGTTGTCAAGAAGAAGAGGAAGTCATGCTGCTCGATCTTTGATTAAATAAAAATGATCACTAATATACACATATATTGTTATAGTATTAACTAATATATCTATATAATATAGACAAAATGTTAGTGATGATACGAACAACAAGAAAAAGAATAACAAATACAAGTGCTGGCCGTAGTAGAGCCCCCAGCTAAGGCGTGTGATAAGGCAGAGGACAACACTAGTTGATCGTCTGTGGTGTTTATGCTGAGGCGCGCGTAGCATTTCATTCCATTTTGACAATTGCAATTAAACTTACAAAAATTAAATAGAATTACATTTCGTTAATATTAAGCGAGCTACATATAAGTAAAAAAGAATGGCTGCGAATTTTTTAAGGAATAATCTCTCGTTAAAGATACTTAAAAATTATGTGCCACGAGCTAAAGGGGTAAGTAAAAAAATAAAACAATCTCATCAACATTTTTTTTTATTAGATATTTTTAGTACATTCATGTACAACAAATCAAATTATAACAACTCATGTTTGTTCCATTTAATTATAATCGGCAAGGAAATAACGTTTATATTACATAATCAGTTTTGTATACCCAAAACCAGCAGCAAAAGTATAGCAAAGTTCGGTCGGTGCTTTCCGATCGAAACAGAAATATGGGAGAAAAAAAAAGAGAGATAGAGACAGAGAGAGAATACGAATGTGTACATGATTGCACGATCTACTTTCAAAACTAAATGGTTTCACAATAAGTTAGGATAGGATCTGGTCTTTGTCATTGTTAAAAAACAATTATTGTTATAAAAGTTGTATCCGGAAACTATATAGCTGCCATTTTCAAAAGTTCTAAATATTTTGGCAAGCATATTTGCGATGTTTGTCTGAATGTTGTGTATAACTTGTTTTGTAGTGCGTGGATTAATGATACAAATTTTATATATGTATCAAGTAACCCCACAAAAAATGCAGGAGACAGTTTTATATTCCTTCAACCACGGCTTCAGAAAATTAATGATTATTGAAACTTAACATTTTCTCGTCTTGAAAAAAAGAAGGCACAAATACTATTGCAACCGACCGACATTCACTGCTTAATTAACTCCAAATCTGATCAGAGCCTTTAATACAAGACCTAACTGTATAACTTCCCGTTCGTGGAAGTTAAAGTTGTAGAAATGAAGATATCCACAAATGTAACTTTGGGGATAAATTTCCTTAACACGTCGTTAATCCATTAGCTAGACTTCTTCATATAAAAAACTCATCTTGCCCGCATTGTAGCGATCGTCCAGCCCTTTTGCTCAAGTAGATGTGAAGCCCTCCCCTCACCTTGTAGGAAGCACACATTGAATCATATTGTTAGTCCTAAATATTTTGTTTCAGAAATCACATTTTTGCATGCATCGAAGTCAATCGATCTATGCTTCTAACGTGCAAATAATTATTGGAATACAGTAAAAGCTCACGAATTAAAAATCAAAAGATAGAACCTTTCAGTTATTTAAACCAAGAGTTGAGAATCGTTAAGAGCTCTGTAATTATAACTTTATTCTGTAATTTTTAAGCCAGTATGATTTGCCACTAACACAATGGTTATTGCAAAACCAGGATTGGAGAACAAACTCAAGCACTATTAATAGAAATTGATTCAAACAGTCTTGTGTCTGTGTACGAAAGCGAAAATAGAATGCAGGATTCAAAGAATCAGAATCGTACGTAACCGAAAACAAACAATTTAAGTGATGCAAGGCCAGAAATTAGAACAATTCGTAAATTCGAATACTATAATTACAAAGACGTTCTAATTTGTGAGCTTTTAGTGTATGTATGTCAAGTTGTTTAGTTGTAAAAGATTCATTAACTAGAATATAAATGATATTGAGAAACCACACTTAATCACATATAATTTATATACTTCTCTTTAGAACCTCTTAACTCTGCGTAGCCTACATGCAACAACTTGTTTGGAAAAGCAAGTGTCTTTTAACTTAAGTGACATCGGTGAGGGCATACGAGAAGTTACAGTAAAGGAATGGTAAAGAAAACATTTGAAATTTGATCAATCAAACAATTAATTTATTAGTTTATTAATTTTTTTAGGTTCGTTAAAGTCGGTGATACTGTTGAACAATTTGAGAATCTCTGTGAGGTGCAATCGGATAAAGCATCAGTGACTATAACAAGTCGGTATGATGGTAAAATAACTAAAATCTATCACCAAATTGATGAAGTTGCACTTGTGGGTAAACCACTTCTAGACTTTGAAGTTGATGAAGATGATAGCGCAAGTGAAAGTGATGAAGAGAACACAGATAAGAAAATCAGTTCGAATAAAATGGGAGATGACATCAATACCGGTATCGATATGGATATAGGACGTCATATTACTTTAGCAACGCCTGCTGTGCGTCGTATTGCCATGGAGAATAAAGTGAATTTATCCAAAGTGCCAGCAACTGGTAAAAATGGTCGTGTACTTAAAGGTGATGTGCTCGAATACCTGGGCCAAGTGCCGCCCGGTACAAATATTCCACATCCAACTATTGGAAAAGCAAGAATTGTCAAAGAAATAAACCAAAATTTAAAACCAATTGCTGATCGTATAGAACCTTTACAGAGTATACGGAAAGCAATGCTTAAATCGATGACAGAATCTTTGGTAAGTTGAAATTTATTTACAAATGTGTACAGCTTGAATCGTCATGTTAACCAATTTAACATCGTAGCGATTGAAATCGATCTAACAATCTTTGTCAATGCACCTATCTATTTATTTTTGTGCAAGCTACAATACTTTTTATGTTTGTAAGGTAACAACCATAAAATATAAACATATTTTACGTACTTATGTTCAATTATAACCAACGTCGTTTCGTTGAGTCGATAGAATAACAAGACTTCAAAAAGAGATGAACAAGGGAGTAAACACTTCCAATCAATATTCTTGTGCGTGACTAGTATTTTAATAAAAGAAAATGCTTGAAGATGCTTATGTTGTAGTAGGTGTGCAATAATGGCAGCGGTTAACATAAGATTGGATGCTGAGCAAAGAAATTAAAATCAATTTTTCCAGATGGTTGCCTTACACGAGCCAATATCGTTGTATGGGATGACTTTGTATTCGGCATACGTAAATATATGCATATTGCCAGAATATTCGATGCATCATTTCAATCGAATTGACTTTCTCATGACGACGTTCTGAATCACACGACTTAGTCCAACCACTTTCATTTCATTCGCCAGTTGTGCCAAAAACATAACGGCATGGCTTTGAAGTTTCTGCAGCAATTTGTTCTACTATATTCAAGGATTGCAATGCGTAGGTGCGAATTTACTTTATCAGTAAGTTAATGCAGCTGATCTACTAAAGCATCTACTCAGCATAGCTCTAAAATCTCTCATTATTTTCATTTATACAACTAATTCAAGACAACAGATAGATAATTAAATCTGTTTGTGTAGGATTTGCCAACACAAGATTTTTATAAATTCGCACGATGTGGATACAAGCGCATTTTAAACACATAAATCTTGTCAAACCGGAATTGATGACACAAACTGTTTCTGTGGCAGAACATTTACTAAACTAACACATATGATATGATATAGACTTAAATTTGACCAGGCGACCTAGCTTCTGTATTTGTATGAGAGCTATACGGTCCAGTAATCCTAGGCTTTTGAACTTTACATGATTGGATGGGTCAAACACTACACCCGGTTTCGAGTTAAGCGGAATAAATTTTATATATACAAGATATTAGAAGATTAAGATTTTAACGATGTCATAAGACGATAACATATTAAACTACCTCTGACCTAATCAAGTGACAAAAAAAAAAACAAGAAAGAACGCTATCTTCTACTATGCCGAAGATGAAATACTCTTCACGGGACACAGTGACTCATTGTAGTATTCAAATGGGTGGCTTGTATGGGAGGTACTCCCCTAGTATCCGATTGAGCTGGTTCCGACAAATGTGTTGCACCTTTCTTGGAAACTGATAGTGACAAAAATCAAAAAAGTTCTTCTAATTCTAACATGAATTCAAATGGGTGGCTTATATGGAGGTACCCCTCCTAACTGATAGTTTCCAAGTTTCAGTTCGATAGGACAAAAATAAAAAAGTTTTTCTAATAAGGACATGAATTCAAATGTGTGGTTTGTATGGGAGGTACCCGGGTGTTTCCGACAAATGTACTGCGTATGGTAATAAGAAAGGTTCGTGCAAAATTTCAGCTCTCTAGCTCAAAAACTGAGGGACAGTTTGCATACATACAGACGGACATGGCTTAACCAATTCGTCTATTCGAGCTGATCAAGAATATATATACTATATGTTTTTTTTTTTGTCTCCTTCTGTCTGTTACAAACTTCATAACAAACTTATAATAATATTCACTTCCCTGAAGAGTATAAAAAATAACAACTCACAGTAAGTAAAAAATAGCAATGTTTATCGGACAAAGTCGTAGTCGTAGTCGTTGTTGCCTCAGACACTGCCACATAGTTACGCTTAACCAATTGCAATCAGTCATCAAAAATTCAAGGAAGCATCCTAGTGAGATTATTCCAAATCATTTTCATCAACTCAAATTCAAGGCGGAGAAACCTTTACTAAGTTTCGCAGTATCTATATACGGTGCAACAATTAAGTATCGTACTGGTTTGGAAAAATGTAATTAAAGCGAAATACAATGTCTGAAGTTTTTTTTAAATTTATTTTTCAAAGTATTCTACTCTCGCTTTAATACAAATTTTACATTGATTCAATAGTGTTGCAAAAGATTGGTTCAGCTCGAAGCTCTTTGGATGGTCGTCTCAATGTCTTCAACATAAAGCACCACATTTCATATTACATAATAATTGTTTTCAGGAAGTTTTGATCATTTCTAATCGCTCTGGAATGAATGACTCAAAGTAATTAAGTGCTATGTAGAATAAACTTGCCACATACCATTGTTTTATTCAAATACTCGTGAAGAACGATTAGATTCGAAATCGATTATTATTAGTGTAGCATTGTGGTTATTTGCTAGAGAAACACTGACTTGTTCGATTATATCGATAGTGCAAGCTGAAATTAATCTACCATATTTAATTTCATTACTTCCTTTTTAGGGTTCCGGACCCAAATGGTGCCAAGGGAACCCTATTGCAGAGACTTCGTTGTCTGTCCGTCCGTCCGTCCTCGCGTCATATCTCATGAACCGTAATAGCTAGATAGTCGAAATATTGACAGAATCTGTAGTTCTATCCGGGCATCAGCAACAAATAGTAAAACTAAAATATTTTCAAAATTTTAAAGGGGTCCCCATACAAGAATTATTATGGTTGGTATGACAGCTATACGATCCAGTAATCCCACGATCTTGAAATTTAGACGGTTGATGGCTATACATCAGAAACTTATATTGTCGAAATTTCAGTTTGATCGGACTACTAGGGAGGGTGCATCCCATACAAACCCCCATTAAAATTCAGGTTCTTATTCGAAAAACTTTTTGAAGTGAAACTTCTTTAGCGGCGTTGGGCAAAAATGTATACTAAAAATTTGAGTGAAAAAATACAAATCGTCACGCTTTTTTTTAAAGCTGTATCTCATTAACCGCACTAGGTAGAGACTTCAAATTTTCACAGAATGTGTATTTCTATTTTCATATGCCCAAAAAATAATAAAATTATTGGAAAATCCACCGGAAAAGTCTCAAAAAAGAGATTACCTTTCCACAACAACAACATGCAGTTTGTGTATAAAAATGTTTATAACAGCAAACAGCTTGTGTGTTGTACAAAAACAAGCGAATGTACGTAGAAAAGAGAACGAGAAACACACAGAAGCTCGTTGATGATCTAATTTATGTGCAAAAGGGGACAGGCGGCAAACGTGAACACAACAACAACAATTAGACACGTCAAAGAAACCAAAAGCAATATACAGACGGACAGAAAGACTGACAGACTTTCAGAAGAGTTCTTCCTGTCCGTTTTTAAGAAGTTTCATTTCTATCACGTGTACGATGGCACACCGGCATTTTTTGTTTTTTGGACTATTGAACTGACTTTTAGACTCTATAAGTTTCTGATATAGGCGCGGTACATTTGTTGGAATCAGTCAAATCGGACCACTAGAGGGAGTACCTCCCATACAAACCCCAATCTGATACAGAGTGTACGAGTTTGACTAGCACTTGGCCCATTTTTTTATTTGTTCTATGATTTTATTTTCGTTATATATGTTAAACTACTTACTAAATTTATACTGTTTTTCCATTTATTTTCCTTGTTTAGAAAATTCCACATTTTGCCTACAGCGATGAGATTGATATGACACGTTTGGTCTCTTTCCGTAATCAATTAAATAGTGTTGCCAAAAATGAAGGTGTACCGAAATTGACTTTTATGCCATTCTGTATAAAAGCCGCCTCGATTGCTTTAAACAAATATCCAATTTTGAATAGTTCCTTGGACTTGACAAATGAAACAATTATCTATAAAGGTGCGCATAATATTAGCATTGCTATTGCTACGCAACAAGGACTTGTTGTGCCCAATGTTAAAGATGTACAGAGGAAAACTATTATAGAAATTGCTAAGGATCTTAATGAATTGATCGAACGTGGTCGTTTGGGTACATTACAACCAAACGATTATGCTAACGGAACGTTCTCGCTCTCAAACATTGGCATTGTAAGATCACTAAGACAGAGAGAGAGAGAGAGAGATAGAAATAGAGTCCAAAGGTTTTACTGTTCTCTTTTTATTATTATTATTTACAGATTGGTGGTACTTATACTCATCCTTGTATTATGGCGCCACAAGTTGCAATCGGTGCTATGGGCCGCACTAAAGCTTTGCCTCGATTTAATGACAACGATGAAGTGGTTAAGGCATATATCATGAATGTGAGCTGGTCAGCAGATCATCGTGTTATTGATGGTGTAACAATGGCTAACTTCTCCAATGTCTGGAAACAATATTTAGAGAATCCAGCATTATTTCTATTGGATTGAATAGCATTTATAGCTTAAATTTACTTAGAAATGAACATTTACCAAAAAGGCTGTTCTATTGCATTTATATATACTTTTTTTTATAACTTGTAAGAGTTGTCATCCTCATCATATTGGATGGGGTGTTTTTTTTTTTTGTGTTTTATATTTCTGTTGATAATTAATTTGAATCTGTAAAGTACATAATTACTAATTAATTATTTTGTTTAAAAGTGAGAAAACAAAAATTAAATGTTAATTTAAAGTAAGTTTCAAATGTGCATTTATGTGAATTAAGATTTTAAAGTTCAATTTGACTGATGTTAATTACATAGAATTCTTAATGTTAAGATTATGTACTACTCTCTTTGTTTCTATATTAACGATTCCTTTTTAAGGTACAGGGTAGTAGTGTATATTTTTGAAGGAAAGCAGATCTATACATTAATTGTTATATGTACTTGTATAATCTTGATCAGTGTATACCAAAGCTGTGTCCGTCTGTCTGGTCGTTCGATTATTGGGGAAATTAATACAACTGGAAACCTGATATTGGGAATGTTAGTTTTAGGGCACATTTGGTATGATAATGTTTTACACAGTTTTGAAAATATCGGTAAAAATTGATTAGAATGTACAACTATTATGGTCTTTGACAATAATTTGCGGATTTTTTCAATACCTTCAAAACATTTATAGATCAATTGTTGTCCCTTTTTAAAATGGAGCTGTAGCGTACTAATGTTGCTTTTTATTGAATTTGGAGTGGAGTGTTTGTTATCATAATTTTAATTTAAATGTAAGGGTGCAATATTTTCAATTTCAATGAAAATTGAATAAAGAAATTCAATTCAATTGAAAGCTTTTATCTTATATTATGTTATGAAGTTTATTTTTATACAGTAAGTATATACAATAGAATGTTTTTCCAGGGCTAAAAAGCAGCAACCCTGAATGCAACTGCGCATACACCTGATGCCTTCTGCTGACCTTGATGGTCATTAAATGTGAACATGCAAAATGAGGAAAATTCCAAATGTTTTCGTTAAAACATCGAGGAACCAACAACAACAACATCAGATCAATTTTTCAAATTTCGAAGCTTTAAATGTGTAAACTTTTTCACGAAACATGTGCTTTTCAGTTGTATCGTTGTTTGTTTTTATTTATAGCAACACTCTCTGGCACACACAATTTTGTAAAGGCATGCGCATTTCATATGAAAGGAGTCCAACAAGTGCTGGAAATATTTTGCTTCATTCTGGAGCAAGCCAAGCTGAAAATTTCAAAGCAGCGCTCTCACAAGCTTCTTGCTGAAAAGTTGAAAGCTCAACAATGGTAAAATGTTAGCATAAGGAAATAATGTACTATTGGCATGTCTGCTTATGGAATATGTTTGTGTGGACTGGCCTGGCTTGTTCTCGTGTCGTCTCGTGTGGTCGGCTCTGGTCTAGTCTAGTCTGAACAGAAAGTGACGGACAGTAAGACCAGTTAGTAGATGCTGGCACTTTTGGTGGCGAAGAAGTACAGCATTACAAAATTAAAACAAAAAACCAAATCAAAATCAGCAGCTGCGTATAAAAGTATAGAAAATTTAGGGATAAATGTTTGAAGGTAAAAAATCTTTAGAGCCGTCATTTTTCATCCATATTCATTCGCTCACTCGCTTGTTCAATATTTCATTCGTTCGTTCGTTTGTTGTTTCAGTGAATGAGTAAACGTGAAAGCGCTTGAACGTGGTTTTGGTTGAGGCTCATGCATTAATTTTATTAATACTGAGAAGAACACAAGCTACGAGTTTTGTACATTCGCTCTTAGTTTGAGGAATATTTCTTTTTGTTACATTATTTTTTGTTTTTTTTGTTGAAATACAATTAAATGAATTAAATGGTCATAAATAGAGAAATATTTTTTTTTAATTTAAATATAAGAGTGCAAATTAAAATTGTTTATTTTTTGGTGCGATTCCTTGATAAAACAGTAATATATTAATCAATTAAATTAAAATTATTTAGTAGAGAAAAGAATATGATTTAAAACAATGAGCTTATAATGAACAAGATCACAATATATTGGTAAGTTAATAGAAATAATAATAGTAATAACAATAAAAAATAATATTTAAATAAAGTTCACGATTTTCATTAGAAATTGTTTTTAAGAGCGCCTAAAAGTGCGCTATAGAAATAGAAGTGGTTGGCAGAGGAAGTTTATCATTTAAAAAACAAATGGGTAAAAAAAAACGTACAAAAATATGTGTTCCTTTATACTATACAACCACAACTGCACTCATACATGTGCGTGTATATTATGAGTACCTACACCTACATACATACAAGCGTGAGTACGAACTCATATGTATACTTATACATAACTAACTATATACTTGTATCTGTGTGTATGAGTAAATTTGTGTGAAAAAAAAAATGCTTACTATCATTTTGTGGATTACGCGTAGAATACATTTCAGTTTTTTTCTTCCAACTGTTTTGGCGTTTGTTCTTCCACACAAAGATACCCAGATACATCTTGTATCTTGTGTATGCTCCCACACATTTATTAAGTTGCTTTACTTTAACTTTATTTCAACTGCTTCTACTGCTTCTACTACTATTGCTTTTATAACGATTTTTCCAGTGACCTTGTTGCGTACAAAGTCACAATGTATGAATTGTAACTAAAAATAACAACAACAACAACAACAGCGATGATGACGACGAGAAACACAGAAACCCAAAACTGAAACAAACCAAGAAAAAGGAAAAACCAAAAGTAACTCATGCACTAACTCTTCTCTCCCTTTCTCTATGCTTTATCCAATCAAATCTTCCCACTTCCTCGCCTCTTATTTCTTTTTGTATTCATACTCACAAAATACATACACTAAAAAATCAAGAAACAAATGTAGAAGGAAATGGAATACAATACTCGCTCACAATATTGTATTATCAAGAATTTGGCTACTTACTTACCATTAACCGAAAAGAGTGAGTCCAAAAAGCTGAGCACATTGGTACGAATATATAAAATATATGTGAAATGAGAGAATGCAACGCAAGACTATAATATTTAGCCTTATAAAACCTTGTTTTTCTTGTCTCTACTTCTCCTTTTTATATTTTTTGTCATGTTGTATGGTGTACAATACATGGCGAAAGGTACCATGGAAAAGAGAAAACAAACTTAACTCTAATTCTAAATTCAAGATTACATAGAATGAATGAATGAATGCATCAGGTTGCTGTGATAGGATAGATGGATAAATAGATAAATGGAGAGATAAATAAAAATTTATAGATAAGTCATAATTAGCCACACCTCAGGATATAAAACAAAGAGGTTGAGACTTCTACAAAAGAGCTTCGGTGCACAAAATCTATCGACCGACTTTAGGTGTGCAGGCAGAAACCAAATTTTCTAATTTCCACTTCCATAGACATAGAAAAACCGCTACTGAAACTTATCTTTTATATGAAGTACTAGTGTTACTCGATGTGCATTGCTACACCCACAATGCGTTAATTGGGTGTTTCTTCTGTAAAGCTTTGTTGTAAAATGTGTAATTAATAATTTACGTGAATGAACAATATAACTTAATATTCTATTATAACCTCAGCAACTTTAAGATTCATTTGTTCTTAAAAAAAATTATTAAAATCGGTTCAGTATCTTCTGGGCCAAATGAAAAAAATGTTAAAAAAATTACATAAAACGATCTATATCTGGACAACAGCGTCACCTACTGGATACAAGTGTAGCAAAAAAACCTGACTGGTAACTCCATGAGTACAAAAAAAAAAAAAATCATCGAAATTGGTCCAGCCGTTCTCGAGTGTTGTTGCTTGGTCATACTATTTTTTGGGTCCTTTTTATATGAAAAGTTATATGATGAATGTTTATTATGTGACCATTTGGGTTTTTGCTTTGTTTCAAGTGTTTTCAAGATGTGCAAGAAGACGATGCACACTTGGGTCACAACTCCTCTCAGGTCAAAAACGATTAAAAGTAATTAAATAAAATCCGTAATCCAATGCGATCTAATTGTTGGCTAACGTTATTTTATAGCCAAGCCTTGTATTGCATGTATGTTAAGCATTTACTAATTATATAATAACCATGCAACTGTGATGTCAAAATTTCATTCAATGAAAAAATGCTGTATAGCAATAGTCTTGTTACTTTATGGTCACACCTCGTTTGTGCGTACAAAAATATCCACAATAATTACTTTGTTATTAATTTGTCTCCTTTAAACGTTTTTCTTTACATAAATCTAATTTTACAATAACTCAACTCTTGAGTGCTTCAAGTTCCAATTAAATACAATAATTTTCACATTGGTAAAAATAAGACAATATCAAAAAAATCTTTAAATAAGAGGACCCAATCTGATATTATTTTGTTCATCTTATTTTTTTTTTTTTTTTATAATTTCGGTTTATATATAGGGAGTCCTGACCATTTGCCCAAATTGCACCTAGATTATAACGCAGGAAATAATTTTGTTTTTCTATGTATTGTAATTCTAAGTTTTTGGTTTTGGTTGTGTCTATTGTTTTGTTCTTTTCTGTTCTATTTATAGGTTTCCTTGTTTTTATCCAATGAGTTATACAATATGTATAACACATATGTATACTGAAATGTTGGTTGGTTGATTGTTTATACCATTGTTGGTTGGTTGGTTGATTGATTGATCGATTGACTGATTATGCAGGTACTTAATGTATTTTAATTGTTGTTCTTGTACGAGTGTACGAGTAAAAAAAAAGATATCATCCATGTTTATAAATTCTTGTATAATATAGAAAGTGTGGTAGCATTCCGGAATAAATGGTAATTTCATATGTATGTAAATGATTTTCTAAATAGAAAGTAATGGAGTTGTACCAAAGACTATGAATATTGTATAGACTGCACAAATCGCTCACCTCAAAAAGCTTTCTCTTTGTTGGGTATCTTTAGATTACACACAATGTGTTGTTGGATATCTCGAGAATTGAAAGCTCAGAGAGAGAGAGAGAGAGAGTAACGATTTCGTTAACAATGTTTCCAGTCTGTACAATATTCATAATCTTTGGTTGTATCTCTCGCAGTAAGCAAATGAAAGTAGATTTTTTGAAAACAATATGCATGCATATAATTGATAATAATAGTGAGGTTAAAAACTTTAAAAGATGTATATTCCTTTCAGCATGAGTCTATTGCTTTTAGATTATTTGGATAAGATTGCCTAAAAGTGTATTGTGAAGCTCTTGTTTCGCTTTTAAGATATAGAAGATTTAATCTAAAGGTCCTTAGTGAGATCTTGATATATGTAGATCTACACCAACTCACACCAACACAACATTCGTTTTTTTAAGTATTTGAACCTTTTATATATCAGCGATCCACATGGCAACTGGAGTGAGTTTATTGAGGCTTTAAGTGAATATCTATTCTAAAACGACAAATACTTGTTACCAAATCCAATATACGAGTATGTGTGTATGTATAACAAAAAAAATTGTCAAGAAACGCATAACTAAACTTTGCTCTAACACTTTGCTCTCTATCTCTTTCTCTAAGCGTTTGTGTATTCCCCTTGGGCTGTTTTGTTCATTTATATGGGCTTGTAGCTGGTGTGTGTGTGTGTGTGTGTGTGTATGTATTTGTATTCTCCCCCCAAATAAATGCAATGTTATTTGAACTTTCTTTTATTATATTGTATTTTACTTTATTTTATTTCCATTAAGTATGTATACACATTAGGCATTCATTCACTCACTCACCCACTCACCCAATCGCTCACTCACTCCCTCAATCATTCAGTCAGTTAGTAACACATAGATATGTTTTATTCATTTTTTTTATTGTTATGCTTTACTTCAACTTTCTCTTACACCCGCACCCACCATGTATTTAATGACTTTGCCAGTTTTCATTAAATGAAATGTATTTAGTTGAGTATTTTTGTTCTCTATACATTATTTTCTAGAATAAGCAATTCTATTGAATTGCAACAACAAATTTGTATGATTACAAAAGTCTGAGTAAACATTTTAAACTTTAAAAAATGCTATTTGACTTTCAACTACAAAATTTAAATCTTTTAATGAAGAATGTCATGCATATAAATAATTTATTTATTTATAACTAGCAGCCCGCCGCGGCTTCGCACGGGTGGTGTACCTAATTTCTATCTCTCTATTTTCTACCTACATATCTATCTATCTAAGTATATAAATATATACAGAACATATTTTTTTTTAAAAACAACAAATGAATGGTAATGAAACAAGTTGCATACTATCTCTCGCCTAGTTACGCGATTGATGGCACAGCATTGATTCACTTCAGCTTCAGAATTTCCAAGGAAATAAATTTCAAGAAATTTATATTCCCCATCAATTGGCAATAATGCTCCAGTGAAATGGTGAATTTGTCCTTAAATCTTTAATATAGAAATTCATTTATAGAGTTTTCATATTCGGGTTTATATGTTGGAATGAATGTGAATGATCTGTGTTACAGAAGAAAAAATACCTTAAAAGTTGGATTGAAACACCGTTTCTCAATTATTTTTACAACCAATTGTTGTCATTTGGGACACACTGTTATAACTTTGAATGTTCAGCAAAAAATGATTTGACAGAGGTTCGTGTCTCGAAAGTAAAGAATACAGAGGTTCAGGTGGCGTTGTCAGTTGTTCAAGGCGAAACCTTAAAGCACTGCAATATTGCAATATTAGCATTCATTTGTCACTAAAAAAAAAAAATTAATAAAATCCGCTTAGTATAGTGTGCGCTAGATAAAAAAATGTTAAAAATTTGGTAAAAAAGTACCTATCACGACAACAGCTCCACCTACTGGGTCCAACTCAAGCGTAAACCATCCTGGTGACCCCATACATATAACAAAAAAGAAAAAAAAAAAAATCAAAATTGGTTCAGCCGTTTTCAATTGATGTGCTTTCGTACAGATTTCGACATTCATTTTTATATATCAGATTAATTTTAAATTTAATGGAGTTTTTGAATTTGATTCTGATCATTTATTGTTTTTTAACAATTAAAGGGGTCCCCATACAAGAAACATTTTGGTTTTTATAGCAGCTATACGATCCAGTAATCCATCGATCTTAAAATTTGGTTGGTTGGTGGCTCTACATCAGAAACTTATATTGTCGAAGTTTCAGTTTGATTTAGAGACTATAAATTTTTGATAATGATACTACACTCTGTTGGAATCAGCCAAATCGGTCGACTAGGAGAGGTACTTCCCATAAAAACCCAACATTAAAATTTAGGTTGTTATTCGAAAAACTTTTTTGGTGTTTGGACTATTGAACTGAAATTTAGATATTATAAGTTTCTGATATAGGCGCGGTACATTTGTTGGAATCAGTGAAATCGGACCACTAAGGGGAGTACCTCCCATACAAACCCCAATCTGGTACGGAACCCTCCGTGTACGAGTCTGGCTCGAATTTGGCCCATTTTTGTTTTTTTAACTTGGTTGTTTGTTTCGTTTTTTTCGTGTTTTTCTGTGATTTCCTTTTTCATGCTTTTATGCGCCTAAGTGCCAAATGGCAGGACTTTGAGTAAAGCACATGCGTCATGCAAACCGTGCGAATCGTCTTAGCGATAATCTAATGAAACAAACAGACGGTTAGAAAGGCAGACAAAGAGACAGACAAATAAAAAAGTCAACAGAAGATTAGCAGTCACGTAGGCTAGACAAACCAAGAATAGACAGACTGATGAATGGATTGCTGCATGTTCCTGTTGTTTGTAGTAAACTCATTTGACGCATTCAAAATTGTTCAAAATTGTTCTACAAAAAATAGAACTATAATAGAACTATACACTCGTACATACTTATTTTAAGTGTACTTATTGTAGTACTCGGCGATTCGTGTGGAATCACATTTCTTTGTTAAACATTTTAGATCAGTATTGCTTCCCGTTGCTCGTCTATTGTAACGGGTAAGCATTAACAAGAAGGTCTTCTTCGAAATGAAGTCGCTCACATCTTCAAAATATAAACTGGATCATTACGATTGCATCTTTGTGGACTAGAGTACTTCCTTCGTATGTCTTATAAGTTGACAGAGTTGGAGTGTTCCATTCTGCATTGTAGAATTTTAATTTTTATTGCATATTTGTGCCAGTGATTTTCAGTTTAACTAAGACAGATATGTAATATTGTGATAATTAAATAAATATTTATCATATAGTAAATTTAGTAGTGACATTTGTTTCATATGTCAGATTGGTCAAATCGTATATTTATTATATATATATACCATATTTACCTATATACCTATTGTAACCATAAATATTAACCATTTCATAAGAAGAAACAACATATTTATTTTAATCTATCCATCTATTATATAAAAAAGTTTTTCAGTGATGATGATGTCCATAAAATATAAAGTAAGGATAAATGTAAATGCTCATTGGGCCCCCCGAGAGACCGCTTGCGGGGGGCTGGCCCCCTAGTTTCTAAACAAAAAAGTTTTAAAAATTTTGAAGGGTCTTGAAATACATATTGGCGAAACCAAAATTGTATATAATTCTGTTTTGTCGAACACTGCATGCAGTAGTCATACACACATACGGATATCTCAATGAAAAAATTCAAAGGCATTTTCAATAATCAAAGGTTTATTTTAACTTTAGTCTATTATGATAATATGTAATTATTGAAGGATTTTATGATATTCCTTGTACTATGTTTGCTTGTGTCTTCATTGTGACTAAGAATTTTTATTCTATTGTAACTAAGTATGTTAACCTGTCTTCATAATTACTGTACTTTTTCGTTGTTACTATGGTTTGGCAATATTGCAAATAACTTTTTCAAAATGACCATCATTGTGATTTCGATGTTTGCAAGTACAATATATAATATAATGTCTTCTATGAGATACTATGTCCTTAATACAAAATTTTCCATCTATGTCATTGATATTATTATTTTTGGGTTTTCTTCTGCTATGAAATTCTAAAAATGAAATAAAAATCTTACATAATATTGTCAATTTTTATGTACATAGTATAATACATACATACTTTTAGAGAAGAGTCTTTGTAGTCAGTCGTGCTCATCTTATGCTTTGTTGTGAGTTCTATACAAAATTGTAAGAAAAGCAATTTTACAAATAATAAAAGCGAAGGAAATCAAAAAAGCACAGATGCAGAAAGTTGTGTGAAAGTAAACAGTAAAACATTTTAAAAAAAGTGTAACAAAATTGAAGATGTTCTGATGTCATTTTCGTAAGAAATTTCATTTTATATCCGACATATTTCATTGTCATTTTTATCTATTTGCGTTGGCGTCAATAAAACTCTCTACTTCGTTGCATTTGTTTTTTATTTTTCTTTTTTTTGGCACAGAATCATAATTAATGTATGAGTATTTCTGCTTGCTTCATACGCAACTTGGTTATGCATTATTTACGAACAGCGGAGACTAAAAAATAAAGTATTCGAGGTTAATGCATCCAGTTACATCCTGCTATAGGTATAATCGTTACCTTCTTCCCTTCTGAGCAAGTGACTTCTCTAGCTTTCAAGATTATTTGTTCCAATCACAAGAAGAATTAAAGAATGAAATGCAATTCATTCAATTTTGGCTCTAACTTGGTGTCTATAATACGTTTTTATGGAGCCCATTTTCCTCCGGAACTACACATATCTTTTATAAAAGTTTTAAAGCAAAAAGAGCCCTACATTTTTAAATATTTATTTTCAAATAAAAAACTAGATACCCGTTCCTGTTTTGTACGTGTGCATTAGACAATTTGATTTCCATTCTTCATCGGTTTCATTATGCAGAAACAAAAGACGTCTTGGCATAATTGATAATATAAAATCTTTTATAGTTTAATGTTGCCCGTAAATGGTATTTTTAAGAAATTCACCTGAAACCTTCCGCAAAAAGTTCTCCAAATAACAGTGGAAACCGTCTCGAAATCCGTTGCGTGGTTTAGAAGATCCGCGAATCGATTCGGACAGGAGTTTCGACTTTGCTTTATTACTTATTTAATGATTTGGCATACTTTTTTAGAGATTTGTCTCTTATTACTTCGAAATGTCTGCTGATGATGTAAGGTATCCAATAGTCAACTCAGATTTACCCGACCTTAAGTTTGTGTGTATGCGTGTGTGTTTCTTCATACTTTGTTGTTGTTTTAATATGCAAAATTTATCTTTCCCTTTTGTATTCGCTATTTTTATGTCTTTAACTACTCACGACAGGATTTTGTCATCATCATAGCATTTTTGTCAATGTAATGCAGAGTTTTGTGTTCAGTTTCTTTATAATATTTCTTGAACTAATTTCCACTTGGAAGAACCTTGAAAAAGAAAATAAAATGAAGACTCTAGAGATAATAAAGATATGCCTTGTTTCAGTTTTCTTCCTATACTTATTGCATGGAAGCTATCTGGATATGATGATCAAAGGTAAAAGACAATTGCTTCAAAGTTATTGAATTAAAACAGCATGTAGATTTAAGCCTTGACATGAATTCACTTGATGATGCTAGTGATGATGATGTTGATGGTTGTGATTGTTAGATTAAAAAAGAATTCTACAATCATAAAGCGTGCTTAATTGAAATTTGAGGACATTTGGCTTAATTATAATAAAAGTTTCAACTGCAATAACCGCACAGATGCACAACAATGTGCATATACAAATCATCTGCTTTACTAAGAGGTTTAAAGTTTTATGCGAGTTCGTGCTCAATACTAAGTTGACGATATTTTGTTCTTGCTATTGCATATCCTCAGGCGCAGCAACTAACAACACAAGGTAAACGGTACGGCAATGAAAGTTCATTGCAAAGCCAACAAGTTCAATTCAACAGAAGTCAACACAACTCAATATAACTGAACTGAACTAAGCTGATCTGAACTCAAAGCATTTTAACTCAACCAAAATCAACTTGAAAGTATGTAAGTGAGCCCATTAAATCAACAATAATCTGCTTTGTGGCAATGCCTTCATTTGCCTTGTCGTGTTCAAGGTCTTGATCCTGATAATTGGTAATACAGAAATAGACAGTGAGAAAATCTGCACTAAGTCTTAATGTTTTTATTGTTTCCTTGAATTTTATACTTCAAACGTGAAACTAACTATGAAATTCCATTTACTCGATTCTTTCGATATTGTAGTCGACAAAGTCGGCATAAATACCAAATTCTTCATTTCAATCTTAAATTAATTTACTATTACAATTTGGAATTATAAAATAGTTCAAATGCATAACAACAACATTGAAACACTGCAAATATATCAGTCTGAGACTCTACGAACAATAGAATGTACTACTTGAAATGTGAGCAATTTCCAACTCCATAAAGACCTCAAATAACCTACCATTTGTTAAGAATGAAATAATGAAATTGTATTTGTTTTAGCAGCAAACTTTGAAGGCATCTTTATATACTCAAAAAATGCAAAGAAAATAAATAAGAATTTTTATGAAAATTACTGCAGCGCTTAATGAAAATTCTTCTACGAAAATTTTTACCACACTGCAATATGTTTTAATGTCTATGGGTTCAACAAAATATGATGCAACCACGACTTCACATTTTGAGCCACCCACCAATATGTATTCATATTAATCAGGAACGCCACATACATTTGTGGGTAGTTTCATACATATGGCATTGTGCAACTGTGGTATTTCCAGATGGTGTTATTTTATGATGTTGCTCGTACCGTGAATACAAAAAAAGGCCAAAATTTTTCTTCCACCCATTCGATGGTTCGTTCCTTTGTTCCTAACTTCAAATGGTAATAGATGAGCGATGACATCAAACGTAGTTATTTGTTACATTTTAATGACTTTTGTTGTCATTTTTATTTATTTTATCACCTACATAAGGTGTACATGGTTTACATTTTTTGTGATTTTTGTAACACTATGCAATAGAATTCAAAGGCCTCATTAAAGATACTCATAGATCTCATCAGCATCAAAGAATTATTAAGATATATATATATTTTATCTTAAATTTTAGAAAGTAGGTTTCTATTTTAGAACGCTGATAATATTTTTCAATCGAATATTACAAGAGTATATCTCAGCCCCACCAAAATTATAAGTTAAGTAGTCGACTGTTTGTGAAGTTGGGTTCATATAGAATATCTTGATAAATGTTTTACATACATACAATATAAATATTCCAAGGTTTATATGGAAGCTCAATCAATTGATCGGTCCAAGTTTTAAATACCTCCTACAGAACGAGAGTCGCATGCCCAACTGAATTCTTTAACCATGTAATCTAATGGTTTCCATGTGTACTACTCCTATACAATAATCTTACTGTACATAAATGTATAATATTATTTGATGAGTTGACATGATCTCCACAGAAACATCTATTGCCCAAAACAGAAAAGTTATGAAATATGAAGAGATTTTGCATTTTCCAATGACTTTTGTTATTATATTTTTGTTGCTTAATGAAGATTCGAAATGAATGAGGAGAGTGCAGGATATCCGACAGTCGTATTTGTTGTTTTTTTTTCTATGGTTTTTGATTTCTTTTTATAATAATGTACAGTGTTGTTTGCAGTAGTACCTGTCATGTCAAGGCAATTTAAACTAATGTCCTTGGGATTCTTGTTGCTCGTTGACTGCTTGAGTATTCCATTCCTGTCAAAGCAATAGTTTCCACATACTTTTTTCAAGTCCTTTTTGTTATAGTTTCTATTTAATATCAGCAGCAGCAGCTGTGGTGGTGGTATCATCTAAACATTGAACAACGCCTTAACATAGCAAATCGTGGTGTTTTAAACTATTGTACTATAATCCATACTTTCCACACATACAGGATCAGATTAATTATAGGTGATTAATTGTGTGGGGGTCTCATCTACAGAATAAGTTCTGATTGCGAGCAGGCAATGGTAGATTAAAGAATGCATAGTAAATGAGAACAAATGATTAGATGCAATATTTATTTAAAAAATGTTACGTCATTAATTATTTTAGTTGTGTTGATGCAAAGGATTAAGCAAGCGTACGAGAAGAATGCAATATCTCAAGCAGGGATACACCAATGTCACTGCTGGTTGCAAGATGCCGTTGAGAATGTCAAAAACAGTCTGTTCTCTGGTCTACCCTTGATATCATAAAGTGATGACAAAGTGTAAAATGTGTAAGTTTGCCTCATGTTCAGAGAGTTAACAGTCAATAAAAAGTGGGCTGCGAAAAAAAGTGTGATGGCTGAGCAAGACCTTGACTTCACTTGTGATGGGGGGATTGGGGTGTGGCTTCTGGGAAGGGCAATAGCGACAAGTTGTTTGTAGTAAATTTCTGTTCACGTATTCCAATAAACTAAACAGGATGAAGGCAATGATACATTTTTGTTTTCTTATTAATGTTGCTTGGAATTTTTGTATCACGTTTGTGCTGTGCATGTAGGCATATGTGAGAGAATCTAGAGAAACACACAAGCCCACACTTAGTAAAGGATGCCATTGAATCATTTTATATGGCCTCGATTCGATTCGTTTCGCTTCATTTCATTTTATTCCACTTTGTTTTGTTTTCTTTTCATTTGCTATATAATATTGCCTCCCGACGTATGATTTACGACCTTCTTTCATCTTATTTACTGTTAGTTGCCCTTTACTCTCTTAATAAGCATTAACGTTATGGTAAATAATAATGCAACATTATTGTTCCTGTTGTCATTTACGATTCATGTCCAATAAAGTTTAAGAAAATCAGATGCACAACATTATCTTAATTGAACTCATATATTTCCATTTGAAAACTTAAAGAGCAAAGGAACGCACATTGCTCTACACTGTGATGATTACACGACTCAACTTGGAATCCAAAGATTAAATTAATGAAAAAAGCTTGAAGGAGATTAAGAAGAACAAGGTTTTTTTTTTTACTGTCACTTCCACGTTAGTTCAGTTGTGCATTTGATTGGCATTCATGGTATTCTAGTTGTGAAGGGCATGAGCAAGTTCAGGTAGGGGCAATTGTCAAGCTCTCTGTTGTTGACAGGCATTGTACTACTGAGAAGAGTTCACGAATGTTATTATAAAATTATTTTAAGACTCAATAAATGCTGGTTCCTATCGTTTAGTTCGAATGGTTAATGAAAAGACTAAGAGGATAATTGAAAACAATTCGTTGAACATTCAATGTCATTTGGAACTTTACATCATACGTGTATGATGTCATTCATAAGTTAACTTGTATTAAATTTTAAAAGGTAGAAGGCATAAGAATAGGATTTAATTTAAGAGCAAAATTTAACTTAAAGTTTTTTTTGAGAAAGTTGTGACTCTGACAAAAAATAATGCATTTATTATATTGTAGAACTTTTCTTGTCTTGGTAATTGGACACATGCTGATAACATTTTACAATATTATATAAGAATGAACTCCTATGCACTATGTTTATGTCCTTACACAATTCTTAATTAGATTCACAACAAACTAATGGACATTATGAAATATGTTTCTCTCTTTCAACAGCAATACACGAATCACAAAAGGATAGCAGCTGCAGGAACAGCCGCAATATTGCGAGAAGCATATTGAATAGCAAGTTAAACAGAAGGAAGTAAGCATTCCAGGACTGTGTAATTATGTCAGAGCAACAACGTTTAGCATTATGCCCTCGCTTGGTGGATTATATGGCAATTGTGGGTGCGCGAACAATACCGCCAATGCCACGTGGTGCCTTACAAGCCAACAAGACACCACCAGTTCAAGTGCCTGAATTGTTGCGTCGCTATCCACCTTCAGATCATGCTGATTTTCCATTGCCATTGGATATGGTATACTTTTGCCAGCCTGAGGGTTGCACTAGTGTCGGACCGAGACGCACAGGATCAGCCATACGAGATATGACATCATTTGTATTCGCTTTGACTGATAAGGATTCGGGCAAGACACGTTATGGCATTTGTGTGAATTTCTATAGACCAATCGAGAGGCATTCACCAACCGCCGAGCGTGCTGGTGGAGCTGGTGGTGTTGGTAACACAGCATGTGGAACTAGTGGACCCGGTGGTACACCGGGCAGTGCACGTGGGCGACGTTCGTCGGCTTTTCGGCGTGAATCATGGCGCAAGAGCATGGAACGCAGTTCGGATTCGGCATTTAGTAGGCAAGTATTTTAATTCTTACGTTGATTAGGATGATGCTGTTGTTGTGTTTTGTTTTCATTATTGTACATAACTGCGAATTATGATGTAATGATGTTGTTGATAATAATTTTGTACGCCAGCTTTGTTAATGAATCATTCAATCATTTCCATAATAGTTACGGCCTCTTAACTACTTCTAGCGACTACAGAAGTAACGTCGCACCTAGCGATTCGGATCGTGAACTGACATCACGTCGTGACTCTGATCAGCAACGCAGCGGCGGCGGTGCTCATCACTATAATCACCAGCAACAGCAATCTCAAGCGCAACAGCAACAGTATCATCATGGTCAAGTACCTAAGCTTGGGCTGATGGCGCCCTCGGGCGATTCTGAGTCTGGCGGTAGCCATTCACCTTCGCCGCGTGCCCTTCGCAAACGTACTAAGCTGCGCAACCAATCATTGACTTCATTGTGCATCATTTCACATCACGCGTTCTTTACAACATTCCGTGAGTGTCTATTTATCCTCAAAAAATTGATCGATGCATGCAATGAGTCATCGTCGCCAAAACGAGTTGGTGCATCACAGAAATTCAATCGCGACAATGTCTGGACCGTCCTAACAGGACAGGCAAGCGAGGCTACACCGTCCATTGTGCTGCATGATGTGCGCGAAATCGAGACCTGGATATTGAGGCTACTCTCTACGCCAGTACCTGTACCTGGCTCAACGCGTGTTGAGGTTAGTACACTTTGAAGATACCAACAAGGTGACATTGTCATTGTCTTGTTTTTAGGTCGAAGTGCTTTCACCAACGGTACATGAACCGTTGCTGTTTGCACTGCCTGATCACACGCGTTTCTCTCTTGTCGATTTCCCGCTGCATTTGCCGTTGGAATTGCTCGGCGTAGAGACATGCCTCAAGGTCTGGACACTTATTATGCTCGAAAACAAAGTGCTCTTCCAGTCACGTGATTATAATGCGCTCTCTATGTCGGTCATGGCCTTCGTAACTATGCTTTATCCCCTTGAATATATGTTTCCTGTTATACCATTATTGCCAACATGCCTCAGCTGTGCCGAGCAGCTCTTGCTAGCGCCGACGCCATTTGTCATAGGTGTACCGGCCTCCTTTCTCCTGTATAAAAAGAATTTTAGGTATGCAAATTATGGTTAATTATGTCTGTTTATTTTTACGTAAACTGTGTTTTTATATTTATTTTTATCATTCTAGATTGCCAGATGACATTTGGGTTGTTGATTTAGATTCAACGAAGCTAACACCACCAACAGGCGGCTATGATGAAATACCACCTTTACCCGAACCCGAAGGCACCATATTAAAGAATCATTTAAAACAGGTAAGAGACTGTCATTTTTTTCTCAAGTAACCTAACTCAAATCAAAAGTAAATCAGATTTACTCATATTTACTATATAATATAAACCTTCCCCATTGATGACATCAGCAAGCTTTTTAGTAGAAAGAAATAAGAAGGCAAAAATTAACACAGTTGATTTTTTCTTTATTCAGTATTATTCTATGTGCCTGTTTCTAAGTATTTTTGTATTATTAAATTAATGGATATATTTGGTCACTTTGGCCCTTCTTCCCTCCAATCATGTGGTGCGTTTCAAATTGTCTTTAGCGTCATGTACTATACGAATTGATCTTTCATATAGCTTGTTATATACGCTGATGCCCTCAAAATGCCCATTGTTGCGTCGTATAAAGTTATCGAAGAGATCTATTTCCGATACAAGTTTTCGCACAATACCTGGTATATTTGACTTTGCATTCTTGACAACCTTTTCCTGGGTCTGAAGAATATTCTCAGTGGCACCCTCAGACCTCATACGATCCAAGCGTAACAACTCCAACGTAAGGTCTACCTCGAAGTTCGTCTTTTGCTTCAAGAGACTTGCAATTACCGCTGTACTGACGACCATTTTTTCAATGTAATCATCCATTATTGAGAACTTTTACAATTTATACAATACTTTACAGTAATGTGGTTACTAGTACTTCATGCAGATAGTATAATATTTTTTTGAAATTTTTTTTTACGGATTTTCGTGAAAAAAATTTATAAAAATAATGTTGTGTTTTCTTTATTTTGACAAATATGTGTGTACAAACAGAGTTTCTTTGTTAAAAGCTAGAAAAAAGAAAATTCTATCTAAGCTTACTTAGGTGTTTTTTTTCTTCTGCCTTAAATGGCAGATGAAATGAAATTAAACTTTGAAGAAACGACATTTGATACCATTAGGGCTCAGCGATAAGCATTTTTCCTTATTCGGATGGAGTTTGACCTTTTCAATTAGAAAAAACATTGCTCTTCTAAGGAGATTGTTACCTAACCGACTCATATTATTAAGTGCGATTTTCAAATTGCGACCGACAAGATCTGATTTTATCACTATCGATTTTTTTAGTCGGATTTCTTGAAATTTATATCGACAATCCAAGCATACGGAAAAACTCATGGAATATGCATTGAACCGAACCTAACAGAGCACATTTGTGAGTTGGCTCTTGTTACAGCCACTTACCAAATATTAATTCAAAAATGGATGGAAAGTGATATAAAAAACTTCATGTTACATGGTGTGTCCCTAAATTATGCAAGTTGCTCTCATAATTTCGGAGTAGCATTTTTTTTATCCAACTAATGGCATCCTTTGAAGTAATCAACAATTGACTGGGCAGCATAAACCTATTAGTGCTTCTACATATTGAAGCAGTTCTAGAAGTCACTTTCCTTTCAATCTGTTTATATTGTAGATAAAAAATTTCAAAGGGGTTTTGTGTACGTTTTCATTATTACGAATTTATCCCGGGCGAGTTCAAAAAACAGCTTTTTCTGCATTCACGTTAATTTGGTTAGAATTTTCATTATACTACAAGTTTTTGGAATTCCAAGATAACTTTTTAGTTGACGCATAGCTTAACGACAATACTATTTGCAAATTGCTTACGCGAGTAATTATGCTGAAAGTTCGCGGATCATTGTTAATTTTTAAACAGCCCGAACCAGTTATTGATATGTGAGTATTTTCGTTTTTAAAGCGCAAAACTTGATGCGAATTTGCAAATGTTGAAAATATAATTCGAGAAAAGTCACTGATTCCACTTGCACCAGACTCGACCCAATTTTTTGGTGCAAAGTTATGCGCCCAGATCAGTTACTTTAGGGACACACTTCGTATATCTATGCCCTGCTAAATGATATTATATTGTCTATCTCACAAATTTTTGGATTATCTGCTGAATTGCTACGCTGACTGTCTAACTCTCTTTATCTTTTTCTCTAATTATTTTGAATCTCTCTTATATGTATTTCTATTTATTGTTTTTATTTATTTATTTTAAATTATTGCTACACCTCATGATACTAAAGATGCTTAGTGTCGTTTCGTGTTAAGATGCTGCCTTCTAACATCTTTAAGTTCTATTGCATTTTCAACTTTTTAATTGTATAAATTGTGAATAGGTTATATATAATAAATTTTTTGTTTGTCTCTCATTTAAATCAGATCTCAGTGCATCAGATATCTGTACGTCTTCATTTCATGACCATAAAACAAAAATAAAAAAAAAATAAAAAATATATAAAATTTAATTATTTTTATCTATCACTTTCGTTCCGATTTCTAGTCACTTTCTTTGGCGCAATTAAAATAAAAACTAAAGAATAATCGCTTTTCGTTCTTTGTCACACTTTGTCTATGTTTGTCATTCAGATTGATTCTTAAAATATTTTCAAATACAATGCTACATATATATTTTTATATTTATAATTACATACTATTATTATTATTATTATTTTTTTTTTTTTTTTTTTTTGTACAGAATTATTTATTACATATCCTACAAAATATTTTATTATATAATTTACTCAAAAAAGAACAACAATTTTTCTAATATATTTTTTTTCGTAATTTTACGACACTAATCATGTGCTCTTTGCTATCAACACTACTACTACTTTACTACTATGTGTACAACTACTTCTACTACTACTACTACTACTACTAATCTCTACTACTACTTACTACTATTTATTATGTACTACTATGTGTACTTAAATCATTATGTGCTATTTTTAACATAATACAAAAAATACAAATTCTATATAACATGATCATAACAACATCTATAAACAACAACAACAACAACAGGCTATGCAACTTATGGATGAAGCTGGACTTGGTGTAAATATCTTTGTTTTTTAATCTCTCTCTCTCTCTTTCTCTCTCTCTCTCTCTGTATCTATCTACATATCTTCCGTTAAACAATCTTACTAACATAATCCATACATTTGTACATATCGTTTTACTTACAAAAAAAAAAAAATTGAAAGATTTAGAGAACTCTAATATGGCTATAAAATAACGAGAACGATGCTACAATTTATAGGCGAACTTTGCATACTGCTTAGTAATATGATCCCATCTGACCCAAGCTGATTGCAACTGCAAGAACAGACGCAAACGTTTATACAACAATTTGAATCTGAAAGAAAATTGTCTGAAAATGGTGACTAAGGTTCTCATGCTGCATTGTACCAAATATCTTATAGGAGTGCAATGGATATTATATTTTAACTTATGATTTAGAAAATCAAGAAATGCATTGACAAAGCGCAACTTTATCAAGATCTAACTTAGCTTGACGGATCAAATGAAAATTTTGAAACAATTATATATGATTACACCGCCCTACAGCATGTCTGTTGCATGAAATATTTTTCTATTTTCTAAGCGCACATTGTGACACTGATTTCAAAAATATATCATCAGTTTTTTTTTATATCAGCTTTAGTTTATGAATTATAAGAAGGGGTGATTTTCTAGATAAAAAACTTTCACCATTTATTAAAAAAAAAAAAATAAATAAATAAATGAAATTTAAACTCCTGAATTTGATGAATGATTTTTACTGTTTTTTAATGACGAAGTGTATCTCTGACTAGTCTAGTAATAATCGTTCAGCATATGCACATTACTGCGACCCTGGAATCGTTCCTCCATAATTCAAATATCTGAGGCAGAAGATTACGTGTTCCCCATAATAACAGTTTTAATAATAAACGTCCATGGAGATGGTAAATTTATTGACCTACCAGGATAAGCGCCCCAGTGGACCAGGTGGCAAAAAGAACTTCAAAAATAAAAAAAAAGCCCAGGTGACAACCGCCCCCTGACAATGAAAGCAATATGCCACATTTCTTTAAACGCGCTAAAACTGCTTAAATTTCATATTAAGAATAACGTTTTTTTTTTTAGTCTTCCGTTTGGTACCAAAACCTCTTATGAACCTTAATATGTAGAATGTGTTCTTCTATATAAATAAAATAAAATAAAACTAGTAAGAACGTTATCTTCGACTATGCCGAAGATGAAATACTCTTCACGCGATTTGTATGGCAGGTACCCTCCTTAGTGGTTCGATTCGGCTGGTTCCAACAAATGTACTGCGCCAATATTGTAAACTGATAGTGTCCAAGTTTCAGTTCGATAGGACAAAAAACAGAAAAGTTTTTCTAATAAGAATATAAATTCCAATGGCTGGATTGTATGGAAGGTACCTCCCTAGTGGTCCGATTGGGTTGGTTCTGACAAATGTACTGCGTATGGTTAAAAGAAAGGTTCGTGCAAAATATCAGCTCTCTAGCTCAAAAACTGAGGGACTAGTTTGCATACATACAGACGGACATGGCTTAACCAATTCGTCTATTCGAGCTGATCAAGAATATATATACTTTATGTGTTTTTTTTTTGTCTTCTTCTGTCTGTTACAAACTTCATAACAAACTTATAATACTATTCACTCCTGTGAAGAGTATAAAAACCAATGCGTTCTTCTTAATGTCTCACTTTGAACCGCTGAAATTAGTCGTTCACCAATTTGCGAATTTGTGGACTGTCAAATGGGTCTGTTTTGGGCTTTTTTGAATACAGGAAGTAACTGTATCTAGAAAGCTCAAGTTGATATAATAAAACTGAGATTATTATTATTATTATTATAGATTTGAATTCAGGGACTTGGAATTAGTGAACAACCATTAGAATATTTTATACAACAATAATAAAAAAAAAATACAGATTTTGCTGTAACGTATTATTTTTATATTGTTACCTAAGGTTTCTGGCACAATTTTGTGAAAAAAATAAAGAAAACTTGTAACGAATTTTTTCATCATAACAATACACCATTCGTTTACATTTCATTGTCAGTCCAGTCACTTCTAGGCAAGGTAGCGGAAGGAGCTTACAGACGAAGATTTCTAGAATTGTTTCGAGAAACTTGAAAATTTCAAACGCATCTCTGTAAAAATAGTGAAAGGGTTTATTATGAAGCATTCGTTTTTGTTTTTTATAGCCTCACCGCGTACTGTATAAATATGATTAAAAATTTGTTTTTTTTTTGTGTTATAAGTCTATATATTTTAAGAAATATGTACATATGTATCTAACTATTGATTGGTTTGTGTATGAAATTTTATTAAAATTGATCTTTTGTAAAGAATCTTCTTGATCGTCTGAATAGCGTATTACCATATTTTTAAATACATTTAAAATTTACATTTATATAAGTATACTTTTAAATTGTCTTCTTTAAATAGAAAGTAAAAATATTATATGTATTGTGTATTTAAAGTTTTCATTATTACCAATTTAGGCAAGTTTTGTAAACAGAAAATTGTACATTTTATAACTTTAACAGATATGTTGTACTATATCAGGACCCAATCAGCTAAAAACAAACAAATAAAACAATTGATCAAAGGGAATATGTGAAATGAGTTTTCCATTCACAATACATAGTTTTAAACTGGCACTGGCTGAAATTCTTTCTGAACATTGTCCAATAGGAAAACAAGTGAGGAGGTTTCGCATGACTGAAATTATGATGAAATCTAAAAAAGTAAAAAACGATACTGGGGATCTTTCATAGAAGAAGTTTACAATGTTTGTAGAATATCAGAATGGGTCAGCCATAGAAGGAAAATATAGCCAGCCCCATATTGTGGGTCATAAGCCTTTTTGGTATTACAACTTTGTAAAGCAGCTGTTTTGTGTTTTAATGGCTGAGTGGGCATTGGTATCTTTTCTCTAAACAAGTCCTTAAAAACTGCTAAATGTAACAATAAAGAAAACTTTAGTTACTATTTAGCAATAAAATTTGATTATCTTTTAAAAACAAAACCGTACTAACACATTAATTTTTTTTAAAACTCATAACCTAGAAAGTGTTTTCCTTTTCAAAAATAATTATCCAGTTTTTGTTATGTTTTGCATGTAATCTAATCGAGACAACTTTATAATATTATGAGTAAACACCTTCATAATTCATTAAAAAATTACGTTTATCATGATTCAAAATTTTAAGAAGCCAGTTTAGTTTGCATACATACGAGTAGTTTTTTTTTTCAAGATATTTCACTCATTTGCCTAATGTTAACATATTTTTAATTTTCACCAGGCTTTATCCTCAATGACAGCATCGAACCAAATGGTGTCCACACAACAGTTGCTGCCATCTGTGCGCGATAGTCTTCAGGAGCCGCCACATCTTGGGTTAGTTTAATACTGTAAAATGGGTTTAAACATTCTCGCAATGCAAAATTTGTCATTTTTTTAGTGTCTCACAAGTGCGCCTACCATTGGCAACGCCATCACACTCAGCGAATGCTAGTCAACGAAACTCTGTTTCGATGCAGGGAACCATGACCCATTCGCGTCAACCGAGTCCATTGAACTCGCCAGCACTGAATCCTTTTATTTATGGCACTGATGTCGATTCAGTTGATGTTGCAACACGTGTCGCCATGGTGCGATTCTTCAATTCCCAAAACACGCTCGCTAACTTTGCTGAGCATACTCGCACATTGCGGCTCTATCCAAGACCGGTAGTCGCATTTCAGATCAACAGCTTCTTGCGCTCGCGGCCACGTTCGTCTCAGTTCCTTAATTCGTTTGCACGTACACAAGCCGTTGAATTTCTCGCCGAATGGTCGCTTACGCCGACGAATGTAGCCTTTTTGCGAGTGCAGACCGGTGTTATGGATCCAATGCAAGTGGGTGATAAGCCGAAATGGTTTGCCCAAGGGCTGACGCCCATACGCTTCTCAGTTTGGGATGATGGTAGTTCATTGAATGGTGCTCTGCGTTCACTCAAGCAGCTGGAGTGTCAACCTACAGATGAGAGTGGCTCGGACTCAGAGGGAGCAGACAGTTCAAGTTCATCGTATTCATCGTTAAGTGATTTCGTCTCAGAGATGGCATCGTCAGATTTATCGCCTAGTTTGCATGATGTATTCGGCTCACATAACCGGGTGCATGTAGTGCCGCAAACGCTCTCATCAAATTTGGACCCGGCATTGGTGTATCACCCTCCTAGTAAGCTTCAATTTCCCGAAGGCATTTCCGATCGGTCATTGTCAGCTAAAGAGGAAGAAGATGAACGTGCCGAGTCACCGGTCTCATCGTCGTCCAGTCGGTCTGATTTAAGTTCACCCAGTTTCAATCGCGACTCTGAGTTCGATTTTCCTGCAAAAACTAATGCACCGCCTTTTGAATTGACTACTCCTTTGGCAATGCGTTTGGAAGCCACAATGAAAATGGCAAGCATTGAGCAGGAGCCCGATAACCAGCCAGTAGCAGGAAAGAAATCGCAAGTTACAGAAATAGAAAGACCATCGCTCGAGAAGAAAATACCGGTAAGTACAAATTCGGCTATAAAATTGATTGGCCTAGATTGATTGGACAAATCGATTCATTTTCTGTAAAGCCACCTATAACGCCACCTGTTAAAGCGCCAAGCGTGACTAATATTTTAGCGCGTACTGGCAGTTCCGGCTCCAGTTCTAGCAGTCCTGGGCGACAGAGTTCACAAAGTTCACTTTTCGAAAACTTTGCATCACACGCTAAGGAACTTGTACGTGAGACAACCCGCCAAAGCAGCCAGGAAGGCTTATTGGCACACGTCGACAAGGTTAGTTTTGTTTTAAAGCGATGGGTGGATAAATTGTTGAGAACTTAATGTTGTTGTATACTTTTCTTTTTTTCTCTTCGGTTCCATTCCGTTTCGTTACATTCAATTTGGTTCTGCTTGATTTACATATGTATTTTGATGCTGTGAATGAATGTTGTGAATTTAATTATGATTTCATTGACAAATTTTCTGTTTCTCATTCTGTTTGGGAACGCGCTATTTAATCTTCGGTTCTAGCAATCGGCGGACGATAGTTTAGTAGGCGAAGATCTTGACGAGAAAATGCGTCACACATTCGAAAAGGTTTGTACACGGGTTTCGACTATTTTTCGCTATCACTCCTTCATAACTCAGCGCCTCATTTATTTATATAAACGCATTTCTTTGAATATTTATGAATTTGGAATTTGGATCTTCCAGATTGAATTGATTGGCCGCTCATATCTGCTTCGGTTTAAAAAATTTATAGATTTTTTTGTAAGAATATTGTTTTACTTTATTATTTTGCTTGCTTTTTTAAATTAAGAAACACAATCAAGACTTGGGTCAATTAAACCAATTCTTTTAAAATATGTACTTTACACCTGTATGAAATGTCATTAAAATTATGACAATAGTCTGTTATTCGTAATATAAAGAACCATAAACCACCACTGTCTGAATCATGGGGGAAATTTATTTAGCCATGTCCGTTAGTCAGTCATATGGAAACTAGTTATTCTTCTTCTTGTGATCGAACGACTACAAACTCCTATTAGTTTCACAATTTTGAAAGTAAATAGTTGCAATTTTGCAGAAAGTTTTCTATTTTCATAAATCGATTCATTCAATCCAAAATTCTGAGAAAAATGTTCTATCAAAATCTTTGTGCTTAGAAAATTCGTCATGTACATCTACTTAGGTCAATATGGTTGTGTTTGTTTACATAGATTTTAAGGTTGAGACATCAGTCTAAGTTCCTTACATAAAAAGTGGCATAGGTTTGCTTAAACCACTATGAGTCATTTCACAACCGGATATATTTTAATATTATACAAACATTTATACAATGACATGTACAAGTATATGACTTTTTAAATACGAGTGTACAATTAAGTGGCTTTGAAAAAATAGGCCCTTCAAATTGAGAATATCAAGGTATATAATCAAATAAATAAAAGAATATCTTATGTGAAGTGTATTCGTATATGAACTTTGTTGATCCCGAGTAATCGTTTTTTTAGTTGGATTTTGTTTCTGTATAATTCGAAACGCTTACATTATGAGATATCACAAAGAAATTGTTCAAGTTCTCGAAACTAGTATTTAAGCCAAAGGGAAATTTAATAAGCTCGAAGAATTTGATGGGTTTCTTTTATACCATAAAGTTGTCTGTTTATAATGAAATTTATTAATTGAACATAAATATATTACTACAGTTTACGTTGCACGCAAAGAAGGCAGCCGGTGAGGCATCCAAGCAGGCATTGGAGGTATCGAAACAAGCTGCCGGAGTTAGTAAGAACACATTCGATGATCTCACCTATGTTGGCAAGTCGACTTTAGGTGACCTAACAAAAACCGCCAAAGAAGCTGCAACCAAGAAGGGCATTATCAAGATCGAAGAGCACTCAGTACCACATCAATCGGGTAGTGGAATGAGTCACAGCCAGCAGGTGGCTACACAGAAACAAGTACAACAGTCGGGCAACAATTTCTTTTCAGCAATTGGAACTGACTTTAATGGTTTAGCATCGTCCACTACAACTATGTTTTCGGGCATGTTTGGCAAAAGTAAGTGATCTTTTAAAAGAAGACAAGAATTTCTTATTTTATTATTTGTTTAGAAAATTTTATTATTTTATTATTTATATATTTATTTATTTATATAGAAAACCAACCAAAGCAACAGGTTAACCAACAAATTAAGCCAACAATCCATATTGGTCCAGTCAAGTCAAAAACTGGCATAAACTTTGATCCATTCCCCAGTCGAAAGGGATTAGTTGAGCGTACACCGCTAATAAAACATTCAGGGCCACGCCAGACACAAGAAGAGCTTACACGTCAACAGAATCAAGAACGTTCGCACAGCAATGCTGAGAACCAAACCTTTCTCAAGGATGTTACCACTCAGGTAATGTTAGGCGAGGGCATTGGCTGGTTAAAATTGAATCGTTTTAAAAAACTTATGGAGGATGAATCTTATCGGACATTAGTACTCGGGAAACTCAATAAGACGCTGGATAAAAAGATAGCACCCGATGATCATATTGATGATGTGGTAAGCGATGAGTAAAAAGAATGCGATTTCATCGTTCATTTTCACTGTCTCTATCTCTCTTGTTTCCTCTCTCTTATATAGTGTGTAACAAAGCCAGTATGGAAAGGCATGTTGAAATGCTTACTAGCCATTTCTGCTGGTCTCGATGTTACTTTTGGTAATTTTGGCCTTGGCGGTATGGCCTCTGTCTTCCAGATGATGGAAGTCGCTCACACGCACTATTGGAGTAAAGAAATCCATGAAGGCAGTGACGTGTCATCAAGTTTGTTGTCAAGTCATGCGGCCAGCCCCTTAGGCAGTCGCGAGAATTTACGCTCACCTACAAGTCCCAATGGTTCACATTCGGGATTGGGCAGCGAATGGGCATCACCTCAGGAATCACGTAAGAGTTCAACGCATACCGAACGCTCCCTTGCCCCATCAACAATGGCTGTTGCAGCACAAAGACGCCTCTCGTCCGCTGACAGCCAGGATGGACAATCAACAACGGAAATGTTTAAGGATATGTTGTCACAGAAGCGAAGTGCCTTGAAGAGCATGTTAACCTCATTCGATTCGGATGTAAGTTGATAATAACTCCTGCAGCCATGTAAAAAAACACACAACTACTAACTTACTGTAAACAATTGTTTCCATTCAATGTCTCTTCATTATGTTCACAGTTAATCAGTTGACTAGTTAATTATGTCATATATACTCGTATAATAGTTAATAATATTGCAGTCGTTGTATTATCGCTTTATTCATTCAATCATCTGTCATTCTTTAATTATTTGTAGATACTGTCTTCGGTGTTGTAACAAGAGAAAAGTGTCCTGTTTTCATCAGTAAATTTCCACAAAGTTTGAGTTTCCTATAAATTAAGGACTACAAGTGGTTCCCGTTGTTACAACACTGATTTGCTTTTTGTATTGTTTTTCTCCTAGTACTCCCTATTATAGTCAAGTTTATACTAGGGTTGTAATGGAACTTCGCCTCCGCATCTGTGGAATATTCACAAGAAATCGGGCTTCCGCCTCCACATGTTTTTATCGGAGCTTAAGCGGAGGTGTGTTTTCATTTTTTTATTGCGTGCGACGTCACATTTCTCACTCCCTCACTCATCTCCCATTTAACAAAATTCAAATACGAGAAAGAAGATTAACTTCGACTATGCCGAAGATGAAATACTCTTCACACGATTTGTATGGGAGGTACCCTCCTTAGTGGTCCAATTCGGCTGGTTCCAACAAATGTACTGCGTGTGGTAAAAAGAAGCTTTCTAGGTCAAAAACTGGGCGACTAGTTTGCCTACATACAGACAGACAGAGATAGACTAACCGGGGTTGTCTAACCTGCGGCCGGTGGGCCGCATGCGTCCCAAGGCAATTATCAGTGCGGCTCAACAGAGGACTTTTTTAGTTATTTTTTTACACGCCTACTTGATTTAAGTATCTTTTTTGCTTTTTTCGCTCACCAATTTACCACACGTTTTTCTAATGTGGCTCAGGAAACCAAGAAGGAAGGACAGCCTTGACAATTCTCTCTCTCTGTTTATTGGTTCATCAGATTAATTTTTCGTAACAAAAATTGAACACAAATTGTTCGAAATTATTGTTTCGAAACCGATTTTTTTTCGTTCAGTTAACCTCCGCTTCACCCTAGGTCACACAAAATCCAGAAAGAGTAAAGTGCTTTTATAATTCATGTAATCATGTTGCCATACAAATGTAAACTTATCGCTTTGTTTTTTGTGTCGCCCATCATTCATCGTTCGTTTGTAGTATTGCTGCTTCTTAACGCTTACGTAACGTAAATGTACCTAGCCGGAACCTTGACTCTGAACTCTTTTTGACTCTCTGATTCTCTTTATATGCCACTATAACGCGTGTTCTAATCGTCTTGCATAACTACAGGCGGCTGGCTCTACGGGCGCGCTCTCTATGGTTAGCGATCTACTACCGGCTGGTAGTCTGAGCGTACGCATGCCCTCCAGCTGTCGATCCACTGTCTCCGATACTGAATATGAAAATGTAAGTAAAGAGGTTTTCTTTTTGCTGTTATGATAGTTCATATAAACAAAAATGGATTTTATTAAGCTGAGACCACACCCAACATATTAAAATGAATGGAACACGGCACTTTTGACAGATAAATTCGTACATAATGAAAAAATTTCAAATATGAGATATACCATATACAAATATGTATGATATTCTATCTTTATAGACCACAACCTCAAAGGATTCGAAACGAAGTAGCGGCAATCTATGGTCTGGTAAATCAACATTGAGTGCCGGTTTCCGTTATACCGGCGGTCATCTCGTAAATACCTCTTCCTCACCTTCGCCCGATAGTCCTCGTGTATATATATTCGAAGGTCTTCTTGGCAAGGATCGCCTTAATCTATGGAATCAAATGCAGTTCTGGGAAGACGCCTTCCTCGATGCTGTCAGCCAGGAACGTGACATGATCGGAATGGATCAGGTATAAGATATCACAATTGTAATAGTGACGAAGAAATGAAAATCTGAAACAACTATTTGTTTACTTTATTTAGGGACCCATTGAAATGATGGAACGTTATAAATCTCTTAGTGAATCGGAACGCAAACGTTTAGAACATGACGAAGATCGCCTATTATCTACAATGCTTTACAACTTAACCGCCATTCTTGTCATGCTCAATGTGAATAAGGATGAGATCAGACGTAAAATTCGTCGTCTCTTGGGTAAGAGTCACATTGGCTTGGTATATTCACAGGAAGTGCATAATGTAGTCGATCAAATCAACAATTTGGTAAGTAAAATCATTTATTTAAATATCCCAAAATGTTGTGACATTTAACCACATATACAAATATTGTACGAATAATTTATAGAATGGTAATGACATCGATTTAAAACCGCTTGGCTCACGGCTATTACATCGTCAAAGCTTTACTGTGCACCAAGGTATCGATGTTAATGGGCCTTTACGTTTTATGGAGGTGCGTGATGATGGTCTTGTATTACGTTCTGTCGATGGAACAATTGTTGAACGTTGGTGGTATGAACGTTTAGTGAATATGACTTATTCACCCAAAACAAAACTGCTTTGTCTGTGGCGCCGCAATGGCGGACAAACACAATTGCACAAATATTATACTCGAAAGGTTAGTCAGCTTTAAACAAAATTCAAAAAATTTTTTTGTTAAAATAAAATTAACTTTGATTTGATCAACACTTAATACATACTTTTATTTTGAATACCTTAGTACTTATTTTTAAATAAAATATTTTAAGAAAACTATAGCCTTCTATGTCATGTGTCACTAGTTTGATAGTCGCAATCATTGACAGTAATTATGAGTTATTTCACTATAAAAACAATGACCTACCTGGTTGTTTTGGTTTTGGAAACCAACTAAAAGACCTATAAAAAAAATCTATACAACAAACATAGTATTTTATTTCAGAAACCAAAATGGGCCAAGAGGCTCATAATAAATGTAAGAGGTCTAAAAATATGAATAATTTAAATTTAATGTCCTTTTATTTACGTGAGAACGACCAATACTTATACATTCTATGCTCTCAATTTTTGAAGATAAGGAGCTGAAATTTTAGTACAACTTCGTTGTATGCAGCTGCTATGTTTAAATTAGAGTTCCCTAATTACTAGAAGAGGAAGTTCTCATACAAAATTCAGTTGAAATTCAGGATTGTTATTTTACATATATTCCATTGTTTACAATATATTATAATCAATTGATTTCAAATCAATTACCAAAATAATTAATTAATTAAGTCAATATACTCGTATTTACAATACAATATAAAAACATTAATGAGTAAAAGGTGTATAAGTTTCGTGGAACCAAAGTTAATGTCGCTTTTCTTTATGTTTATCTATTCTACTTAACATTTAGTGCAAGGAGCTTTATAATTGTATTAAAGAGGCCATGGAGCGTGGTGGAACGCCCACAAATGTACCTGAATTGGGTGGTGAATTTCCAGTACAGGATATGAATACTGGTGAAGGAGGCCTACTACAGGTTTGCCTTGAGGGTGTCGGTTTGTTGTTTTCCAATAGTAAGGTGAGTAAGCAAGTTCCCTTTAACTTTTTTCGATCTCTCAATCTGTCTCGCTATCTATTGTATCACTAGTTTATATCTCGCTCGTTCTTTCTTCTAACCACTCGTATAATCACACCCACATAATCACATTAGACTTCCTATCATAGAACAAACCTAGTGTGACGTAAAACAAAACAATATATGTACATACTACATACTACTTAACGAGTATAGAGTTCCAAGACTATCGTTAGCTACTTACATATCTAAATACTGAATAGAAAAATAACTGAATAGTGAATTATAAAAAAAAATTGTAGACACACATATTGACTGAGCAAACACTCCTTCCTATTTTATACGATAATTCCATCAATTCATAATATTTACTCTTCTACAATATATACATGTCTACATATATCTATCTATACCTATATATATTGTATGTATATGCTATATTATATACATAAATAAAATACATTAAATATATACCAATAATAATAATAATAATAATAACAACAATAATAATATTAACTTTATTCATAATAATACAATATAAGAAATTCCATTATGAATATATTACTTACGTAAATTATAAGCTTTGTTTAAACATAACACAAAAAAAGTGATTGATTGATCTTGTCTAATTTTTTGTGCTTATTTTTTATTCAGATTTTGATTTTTCTTGTGTTAAAAAACGAATAATTAAATTAAATTGTGTTTCTGTTTGTTTCAATTTTCTTGTCATTTAATTATTTTCTTTTAATTTTAATTTATATTTTTATAGGATAAGAAATAATGAAAATGAAATGTTTGTACGCAAACAAGGACCTTCTCAACTCTTTCTCATTTATTTCATTTAAATTTTCACGAACGGTTTTCTTAAAGCTAAAATAAAAACAAACAAAAAAAAAAAAAAAAAGTAATAATAATAATAGTAATATTAGGGAAATTATTTTTTTAATTTAATCAATTAATAATACAAATGTATTGTATGAAAAATTATTTTAATATTATTTTGTTTTTAAATTTTTTTTTAGATTTTTATTAAAATATTCGTCATAAATGATAAATGATAATAAAATTTATAATAATGAATTCTTTTTATCAATTCTTTTTTCTTATTTTTGTTGTTTATTATTTATATATATATACATGTATATTATTTAACCAATTTTTCCTTTTTTTTTTTCGTGGCAAGTCAATAAGTTGTTAGAAATTGTGATTTCTCATAACTTTTCAATCATTCTTGAAACCATCTTTTAAATACTCTCCTGTCACATACTGAGCAGAACTCATCCCTCGATAACTTTTCTGTAAATTAGGAGTCGGCGAACTTATGGTGATGGTAAAAATATTAGGTCTCGGCGAGTCAAGAATTAAACAATGTTGAAAGTTCTAGATAATACTCTCTTAATAAGACGGCTGACGCAGACAAACAACAAACAACATTTTTTCAACAAAGCGCACGGTAATTGAAATAAAAGAAAGGAGATGAGAAATCATTTGTTAACCTGCTTTATTAACTACATTTGGATAGCAAAATGTAGGTTCGATGAGGATTGATGTCAGCCGACCGACAATTATAGCGATCTTCGATTCAAACTGCTACAGCAGAAATTACATGGTGACCATTTCGGTTTGAAGAAGATATCAATTCAAATAATGCACCATTTTAAATGAAATGGGATCTACTATTACACACCCGTGACGACGAAGGGACAGGAAAAACAATGGGGTATATTGGATTCCAAAGAAGGCAGAGCTCATCAAATAGGTCAAGTCCTTGCAGATAACTTAATGCGAATTCCTTTATCCATTTAATATATTTGTAAAGTGCATAACACTGAGAACACTACTACTACAATACTACAATACTTGCATTGTTAATTCGTAACCTTACGAAATGGCAACAATATTATTTGGAAAGTATGACCGTTGGGTCAAATGCTAATGCAAATGTTATATGGAGGCTATGTTGAGAAATGAAGAATAGTATGTACTACTACTACTACTACTATATCAATCATCATAAACGAGAATAATGTGCCATATTTTTTTAACAACTTATTGACTTCCCTTAATGTAATCGTACATGCATAAATTTTTGATCCATATGAGTAGATGAATCTATATGTCCATACTTGTCTGCCTAACCTTGTTTGTCTTTGATATATGTATATAGTACATACACTATAGACATCAATGAAATTATGTTTTTGGGAATTCCAGTTATTTGAAGGGTATTTATTTCAGAATAAGGAGGGTTGTTGAAATTAATATAAAGTTTTTAAAGTTTTCATTTGTGAGTAAAGTACAGTGACTGACGCAAGATTTAAGAAAAATTCCATTAATTTCAATGTTTATTGATCACATTGTAAAACATGCATATATATATTGTACATATGTACCATAAATAGTATATTTTCTCTGAAGGTATTGGCAGCTTACCTAGAAGCATTTCTAAGATCAAAAGAAAGTCTTATGAAAATCTTATACACACACAAATTTTTTCCATTTGAAAAACATTGAAAGCACTTCGATGGGATTGCATTTAAGATGGATATAATTCTTCCACCAAGGAATTAATTTATTGATCTACTCTCATTATTAATATTAAAATGAGAATTTACAAATTGATAATAATAATTTTCGTTACAAAATTTTGTCCGCCCCTCCATATGTTACATGTGGTATGTTAACCTTCGGCTCGAATTCCGAAGCTGGTGTTTTTTTTCTTTTCTTCTCCTATTTTCTTTTTAGAATATACAATATATATATTTTTTTAATATGTTTGATGTTTTACATTTTCATTTTGAACAATAACTATTTATTATTAAATAATAATAATCAAAAAAAAAAAGAAAAAAAAAAAATGTCGTCAAATAAATTTAAGATTTAAGAATGACAAGAAACAATAAAAAGAAATTTACTTGATACAATATAATATGCTAGTGAATGTACTACTGAATGCTATATTCATTATAATCAATATTATTATCATTGTTCAAGTATTCCAATATTTTCTTTATATTTTTCCTATTAAAACTACATTGAAATTCAATGAAAATTTGTTTCCTTAAATTAAATGCTTATTCTTTTATTGTTTTTCTCGATTAAAAAAGTTAAAAAAAAAAAATAAAAATTAAATTAAAATTACTATATATTTTTTATGAATTATCATTCTGTAATCTAAATACAATTTTACGTTTTATATATACAACAATTTTCTTTCTTTCTTTCTTTCTTTCTTACTTTCTCTCTCCTCTATCTATCTAACTACCTTTTTAACTACTATCTAACTACTTACTATCTACCTAACTATTCTAACTAAATACCATAATTCGTTTTTACTTATTATGTGGTTATTTGTGATTAAATCACAAAAACCTAATTCTGTTTATATCTACAATATTACAATAATTAAATACAATATCATTGATTCTGATATTAAATCAAATCAACTCAACTCATCTGAATTGTTTGCCTTATAAAATATTTATAATAGTATTTGTTTATTATTTTTTAATCTACAATAATCAGTAATCAAAACAATCATGACTTTGAATAATTGAATGATACCCGACCCGATGCGTTTCAAGGGTTGAAAAATATTGCATTTTATTAAATATTGTACAATATATTGTACTATTTTTTAATGGGACTGCCTAGATAATTACAATTCCAAATTTCACTCATCCAATGTTTCGTTATATTTCATATGATGAGTTCTTATTCAAAACTCTCAGGGCCATGAAACCGCAAAAAGAAAAACTATTCTCATTATTTAAAGTTCTATAATTCTTAGGAATCTTGAAATTACAATTTGCTTATAATTTTCTATTTAAAATTCTATACTCCCTCAAACAAACAAAATACAAAGATAAATAATATTTAATTTGAATTTTTAAATAGTTTATTAATTTGATTATTTGTACATAAAAATTATTAAGAAAAACGCATACTACATAATGAAGAAAAATGTTATAGAATATCTCAAAATTCATACTGCGCATTATCATATGTTACTACTACAAATATGCAGCAAAGTCAGAGTGACATCTGATAATTTGAGGTGTTTGAAAATGGAGTTCTTTAGCAAATCGAAAATGTTGCATGAATTTTGGGGCAACGAATGTAATACTTACAAGCATAAAATAAATATTAATGAAATAATATGTACATATAAACAAATTCGGCGGTTGCCGAAGATTGTTTCTTTCATAACCTGAAAAACAATGGTTATCGAAGTCAGGAATTATGAAATCGTTGATTGTAGTCCGTTTGTTTTTTTTTTTTTTTTCGATAAAAACTTTTTCACACAAAAACTGTATTTTTTGTTATAGATTTATTTATTTTTTAATTTATATTTTTGTGATTAGCGTAAAAAGGTGTGACAAAAGAGGGCCGACGACCGCCGGAGACCGGGAACTTTTCCTAATGTTCCTTTAAACCAATTTTTTTTGAATAAGAATAGATGGTATCATTGTATTCAATAATTACTTAATAAATTTTATTACAAATTATTTATGTGTGTGTGTGCCGCATCCTTTGATAAATCGATAAAGCGTTCATCAAAATGTTTAATTCTCTGACATTAAAAACAAAAGTCGCTAATATACTTATTTTATTTCCTTATATTTTATTATTATTATTATTATTACAATTTAATTTGTTAAACAAAGTAATTTTTAGTTGTATTTTCTTAATTTTATTTATGAAAGAAAATAAAAAAAAATATTGTTCTCTTTTATTCAATTAAAAAATATAAATGAAATAAAATAAAAATAATAAAAAGAAAAGGATTATAAAGGATTTTTGAGCGTCATTTAAAAAAAATTGGTAACTTTTGAGATGGTCCTTGTGTATATTGTCCAATTTTACTTATTTTGAATAATTATTAATTGTTTTATTTTATAATTTTTTTTTTTTTTTTTAATCAAATTTAAATTCAAATTTTCTTTTTAAGTACAATAATTAATTTCTTTGTGTTTGCATTTCTATTTTTTTTTTTTTTTTTTTTTTGAATTCATTTTTGTTTTATTGCCCTTTGTAAGTAGTAGATCATTTATAAAATCAAATTCTTACAAAAGACAATCAATAATCAACAACAATAGTATTAGAATAAATTTGTAAAATAAGTACAAAACAACCTTAGACTTTCTTGAGTAAAGTATCTTAATGGTTTAAGAGAGTCGAATGACTTGTAACTTATGAAATAAGACATGACTACAAACGGGTCTGCTGGAAAAGATTGCAACCAATTGAAATGATATAAAATATTAGTTTCATATTTATTGAATTGTATTAAAGGAAAAACGTAATGAAAGTAAACGCTTTCAAATTTTTAGAAAATAAATGATATAATTGCCTTTACTATGATCCTTGAGTTGTTGGATGCTGCAAGAAAGTGAGCCTTCCTGATATTTTGTTGGCCTTATTTTACTCTCCAAAGTATATCAGATGCCAGATCAGATCAGATTGTGGTGAACAATTGTAGTGCGGAACTTTGTTCTTTACCTTCACATGATCAAATTAATGCCGGTTTTTTTTTTTTTTTTTTTTTTTTTGTACAACCCACGTTGGAGGTGTATAAATGACCACTGGCAGTTTAACTAGCAACCCAAACCACCAACACCATCGGTATTTCCTACTATCGGCGTAAATTTTCACATAAACTCTCTGGCAAGGAAGTTCTGATGCCTTGTTCGTTTAAATTTTGCTAATTAAGAATGTACCCTTATCAACAATTACAAACATGTCCCCATTTCCTATTTTCAATTGTTTGCATTCTTTGATATAAAAAATAAAATACTAGACACAAAAATGGGACGAAAATAATGTTAATAACTTCGTAAAATTATCCATGGGCATTTTATTTCTTTAATTTGGTTTTTCTTTTGTTTTTATAAATTTGTGTTATTTTTATTACTATTTTATTTTCAAATTAACAAATATAATAAATGGTAGCAGATTTATCTAGAAATAAAAATTAATACAAAACAATAATAAAAAAAAACAAAACAAAGTAATTTAAAAAAATAAAACCAAAGAACTTTTACCAATTAATTTATAGATAAAATAGTTAAAACAAAAACAAAAATTCTTCTCTCTCTTTTCTTTTAATTATAATTTAAATATGTTTGTTGTTTGTTGTATATTTTTTAATATTTGACGAACGCGGATCGCTGCCGCCTCCGATTAAAAACGCTCGAAATGCTCTCCTCTACTACTCTACTACTACTCCAACTTTTGGACTTGAAAACTTGCAAAAAAAAAATATATATATATATATATATATATATATCTATATATATATAAAATAAATCGATAAATAATTTAATAATTGAAAAATCAACAAATAAACAAATACACGCACGCAACGTTTAATGTACATACATGTGTGCATTGTTTGGATGTATGCGGATGAATGATGATGAATGCATAAATACATAAATTAACAAACAAAAATTTACGTCTTCATCATTCGAACCGCAAATTCGCATGATTAATATTGATTGATTAATTAATTCATTGATTGGTTGGTTGGTCTCTTCTACACAACAAAACAAAAATATCTCAAATATCAAAATCAACTCAAAAACAAAAAATAAATAAATAAAAAATCAAAAACAAAACAAAACAAAACAACAAAATCAAATCGTAAACAAAATCGAAACGAAAAATCAAATGAATAAAATTATGAAAAAAAAAAAAAGGATTTCGAGGTATTGCAAAAATCAATTCTTTTTATTCTTGTTATTTGAATTACAATAAATTACTTAATTAAGGCAACTCTTTGTTTTTGTTTCACATTACAAATTTTTACAAAACAAAAAAATTAAAGACAACTTTTTCTTTCATTTCATTTTTTGACATTCCAAAACATTAACAACAACAACAAAATATTTCAGAAAAATTATTAATTATTAATAATATCAACAACAACAATAACAACAACAACCCTTTAAATCGTTGCAAATGAAAACCATTTTGTAGTGTTAAATAGAATTTCTATTTTATAATTTCATATCTAATAATTTTTATTTGTTTTTTTTTTGAATTTTTTATCTTTTGTTTTGTTTTGATTTCTATTTTATATTATATTTATAAATTAATTAATTATATTATATATATATATATATATATATATATATATATCTATATACACATACAGATACACCTAAACACAGTCAATCACACGCAAAACACACACACACAATTTCGCATCCTGTAATCACTCCGAAATAACAGTGAAGCATTAAAATTACTATTCGTTCTTTCCAAAATTATTGCTTGCCTGTTTCAAAACTAAACAACAAATCAAATTTGCACAAAATTATAACAAAAAAAAAAACGAAAACATAAAAAAAAAATAAAATTGGAAATAATAGTTGAAATTAAAAATTATTTTATTGCATTTCATTCATTTTTTATTAAATTTTTATTTAAATTTTTTATGTATGCCAACAATTGAAACAACAATTTCATATGGAAATAAAAAACAAAAAATATCTATGTATGTAGAGCCTTGAAAAGATCCATAGAGCATAAAACTTGGAGATCATTTTAATTTTTAATGTAAACCACTTGAAGTTGACATGGGTATATGGGTAGAGAGAATTATGCAACTTATACATATATTTTTATTTCTTTTCATTATTGTATAATATTTACCGTTTTCGATCGATTGAGTCACTACTCCACACTAAAGAAATAATTGACCCGGTTCATATTATTTCATAATGGGGTTGACTTTGAATAAATAATTGTAGGCATTTTATATTGATATCACATCTGGAAATGACGATAAGGTGCTTAACATATTTATACGACACGTATAAAATTTGTCTTTAATCACTCGTCATAACAGAGTTTAGCTCAATATGAAAATTAAGCATAGAATGGTTTTTTTTTTTTTTTTTTTTTTTGATGTACCAAAGAATTTCCTTGGTAACAAGAAATCAGATGCAGTATGTCACTTGAATTGCATTTTCTTCACTCACATTTGAATTTTTTCCCTGAAAATATGGATTCCGTCAATGACGAACATGAAGAACGCTTTCACCAAGATATTGCTTCATTTAAAAGCGCTTTCAAGGTAAATGGGAGCCTGCTATGCTCCCTGAATCCCAGTATAAGAGGAAAACCAGTCACTTAAAAAAAAAAAAATAAAAAAAAAAATCTTGCCGTTTCAATTAAAACAAAAATCAAAATCAAAACATCAATTTGTGATAAATTCGTGATTTCAGACATCGCTGTTTATCTGTAAATTGGTATGTGATAGAAAGTGTTCATTCACGTATTTACACTCTTCACGGAAGTGAATAGTATTATAAGTTTGTCATGAAGCTTGTAACAGGCAGAAGGAGACCAACAAAACCACATAAAGTATATATATTCTTGATCAGCTCAATTAGACGAATTGATTAATCCATGTCCGTCTGTAAGTATGCAAACTAATCCCTTAGTTTTTGAACTAAAGAGCTGAAATTTTGCACGAACCTTTCTTTTTACCATACGCAATACACTTGTCGGAACCACCCGAATCGAACCACTAGGAGGAGTACCTCCCATACAAACCACACATTTGATTTCAGGTTCTTATTAGAAAAGCTCTTTTGATTTTTGTCCTATCGAACTGAAACTTTTACACTGTTAGTATCCAAGACAGGTGCAGCACATTTGTCGGAACCAGCCGAATCGGACCACTACGGGGGGTACCTCCTATACAAACCACACATTTGAATTCATGTTCGAATTAGAAAAACTTTTTTGATTTTTGTCCTATCGAACTGAAACTTGGACACTATCAGTTTCCAAGAAAGGTGCAACACATTTGTTGGAACTAGCTCAATCGAACCACTAGGGGTGTACCTCCCATACAAACCACCCATTTGAATACTACAATGAAACATTCACTGGGTCCCGTGAAAGATAACGTTCTTTCTTGTTTTATTATATCAATGGCAAAGAATATTAATCATATAATGAGACCTCAGATAAAATATAAAATTTGAAATTTATTGAGTAGTGATATAAAAACAGAAAGGGAAATAATACAATATGCTGCGTAAAATACAAAAATCTTGCATTAATTAAATACGGTTAGTTTTTGTTGATACAATTATATTGTACTCTATTTCTTCATAGTTGGAATTGTATCAAAACTATACAACACCCGCTTAAAAATTCATTAACTAAAAGGTTTTTCGTCAAAATATAAATTTTAATTGTATTTTAAATAATTTTCTTCTGAAATGGAACGAGAGATTAAAGGATCTAATAGTCAGGGTTACATTTTTCACAAATTTCTAACCAAATTAATCGTACAAGTTGTGCTATTGCTTCCTTTTTGAAAAACCCGGATACTTATGGGTTCAAATACCAAACTGTTCGTAAAGCTCAGCTATGGTAAGCGTGATAAGCGAACCATCATTAGGAAAGCGAGTTTGGCGAGTTCTAAACAGTTTCAAAAGAATTGTTAGATCTTTAGCTTCAACAATTTGTGCACATCATAAGATGGTACGGCTACAATTTACAACACATAATTTGGAATCCAATTGGGACTTGGTGTATATATATATACTCGTACATATAATAATTGCCTTTTTAACGTCTGTGCCATTCTAACATTTGTTTTCACTAATAATCACCAAAAAACACGTTCGCCTACTGCCGAGAGACGAATAGTTCGAGAAGCATCAAATTCACAATGTTCTGCTACCAAAATTTGTTCAAATTTGAAGTTAAAAACAAGTATTGATACTGTTCGAAGAGTTTCACGTAAAGCAAAACATCTAAAAAAATTAAAATTGAAGAAAAAGCCACCGCTGAATAACGAACGTAAAGCTTCTCGCCTAGTATTTGCTCGTAGTCGCATGACTTGGAAGAAGCAGTGGCATACCGTGTTTTTTTCGGGAAAAAAAGGTTCAAATTAAGATGGACCTGATGGGTTCAATTATTATTTTCATGATATTCGAAAGGAAGAACACGTTCTGTCCCGCCACAATAGCCGTGAGAAAGGTGTTATGTGTCATCCAAAATGAATGCAACTCAATACAAAGGAATGCTCCAAAATGCCTTTCCTAACATAAACAACCTTTGCGAACCATTATCGTGGACTTTCCAACAAGACAATGCCCCACTCCACACAGCTCGATTGATAAAAAGCTGGAGTCAGAAGCAAAACGTCACTTTAATGGAGTGGCCTCCTTATTCTCCTGATCTCAATATAATTGAAAATGTATAGGGGTGGCTGCCAAAAAAAGTATACGAGTCTGGGAGACAATCTCAAGACGTACAGTCATTAACAGATGGCATCACAGATGCCTGGAGCGAAATATCCATATCTTATCCTTAAAGAGTCTAATTGATTCCTTTACTGACAGGATTTATGAGATTATTTCGAAGAATGGTGGTCCCATACATTATTAAATAATTATTTAATATAAATATTAGTATTAATAAACATTATAATTAATAAAAATACAATTAAAACCAGAGGTTTACCAATTTTAAGTTCTTGTCCCTATTCAAGTGCATGATAAAAAGTACTAATTTTTTAAAGAGCTTTAACAGAAAAAAAAATTTAAAAAAAAAATCGTAGTGATTTAGCAATGACTTCTTTTTTGCATAATAAACCACTGAATAATGAAAAAAATATATCTTTTGATTTCGTGTTTTTTTTTAAGTTAAATAGGTGTATCTTCATTTTAAAATTCTTGTCCCTATTCAAGTGCATGCCAGTGTATATATTCATATATAATGTATGGTAAAGAACAACAGTTTTTATTAACTCTATAGATTCTATGTTACTGATACTTAAATAGCAAATGACTCTGGGTCATTTATATATTATACCATAAACAAGGCAAAGTTGGCCCTCTTTCTTTTTGTCTCTGATTGTAATATTTGTGTAATACTTCTTTACTTTCTGTTTCCCATTTATCTATAGAAACCCCATTTTCATACATTCCTTTCTAGCTCGCACATCACGATGGAAACTTGAATTATGCGTTGATAAGGACCACTGTGTCTTGAAATTTTTATTGCATATTCTACTCTCTTGTTGCTTGTTCTGGACCATATGCCTTGAAGAAATATGGCGTCGTAAAGCATTTTACAAAATTTACAGATAAATGAATCCGTATATATTGGGTCAATTATCTCAGCCATTGTAAGTGTTGTCCCAGTGCTACTGTTGCTGCTATTACTTATATGACTTGAGTTTGTTATATCATCTGAAAAAGGTTTAAAAAAGATAAAATATTAATCAAAAATTCATCAATCATATAAGTTACATACATCATAAAGTTTACAGTGGAAATAGATATTTTTGTTACCACAATTCCTTGTGAAGTAAAAAAGTAATAGTACTTATTACTAACCAAATGTGGATTGTTTGAGCCAATGCGATTTAACACTAATAATTCACCAAGTTCAATAACCTCTCATGCTTTAAAAAAAAAAGGTTAATAATTATAGTATAGACTGAATAGAGTTAGGACTGCCAAGAACCCTCGAATCGAAACCTGAAAGTACAATATCTACCAGCAATAGACATGGTTTTCGAGAAAGTCTTAGAATGTATTAAATACTTTTGACAGTGTAAATTTTATTTAAAATTGAAAAATAAGTAAAATCAAACGGCAAACATTGAATTTGTGGTGGTTCAAATTTCCTGCGAACGCCCCTGCTATGCAAAGTACTATACAAAATATTTTGCACATGAAGAATAAAAGAATGCAAGAATGAAATTGTCAAAGCTGACATATGTAAGTTATGGAGTGGGTGTGAGTATGTCAATGGGTAAACATCGTGTGCATGTGATTATGTGCAAGGGGGGACAAGAGAAGAATGAAATAGTCAAAGCACATAAGTATATGTCAAGATGTTTTTTTTTTTTTCAAATTGGTAGAAAGGCATCGAAAGCCAGCCGGTTCTACAACCGAGTGCGGGACTTCAACCCGCTAAAAGCTACCCCCGTGTCCTAATGTCCCCCCGGAACTGTTCTTTAATATTTCGTCGGAAGGGAAAAGGTGGAGCATCATTGCTCAAAAGTCTGTCTGTCCCATGTTTTGTGGGTCTCCTCGTGTACTGTTTGTTAGTAGGTCGTTCCTACACGTCAGCGAACTAAAAAATCAGTCCGGGACACCTAATGCCAAACGATTATTTCGTTCACGCAATCGTTCAGCGGCTTTATCACGTTCCAGAGTGCGGAGAGTACTCATTATAGCAAACATAGCAGATTTCACTGTTTGCCACTTCTACGGAGATTGACACATATGTGGCACCAAATTTCCAACTGTGGGTGGTTCGCCAAAACACTCTTCAATGCATGCTCTCTCCATGGTAAATCGAGGGCAACAGAAAAGAACGTGGTGCGCATCTTCGGCGATACCAACGCAGACAGGACAGAAGGGGTCCTCCTCATGCTATTTGTCAAGATGTATCTGTGAGTGTGTGCATGGGCATGATCGCGTAGTTTAAGAATTTCGTAGACTGTTAATTTTTTGTTTTGTTTTTATTCCAGCAAAGGTTTATATGTTTTGTGCAAACATATTTGGAAAAGTTAATTAGATAATAAAAATAGTAAAATATTCTATTGGCTAACAATTTATCTATAAAATTTTATAGGCATTGACGCCGCTCAGTCAGTCTACTTTAACTGGTAGAATTCAGCGTACACGCCAGAGAAATTCTATGAGATCAGATATTGATTTATTGAATGGAACGTATACAATTGTATTGAATTGAGTGGGTCTTTAATATTACGTTGTGATTTCTGTTCAGCAAAACATTTTCATTCTGAAATTACTTTACGTAACACTAGAGCTTTTACATTGTGTTGTCATAACGGAAAAGTGGCATTACCACCCCTCATTCAGAATGTTCTTTTTATGAATTTAATTCAAGGCTTAAACTCAAATGATAATGTTATTAAACAACGCTCAAAGAACTACTTTGATAATATCCGTTCTTATAATGCTTCATTTGCAATGATAAGTTCTGAATTTAAATTAGATGACAGAGTTTTGAATAGAGTTTATCATTTTTAGATTCATGACGTATTTGACCACCAATCTGCTTCAATTACACCGGGTTATGGTAGTGATCCGGCATATGCACAGCTTTATTTTTACGACGTTGAAACTTCAGTACGTCATAGACTGAATGCTAGAGCAAATATTGGATGTAATGTGTCTCTTATGTATGAATTAGCTAATGAGTTAGATCATGGCGTATTTGTGGCGACTAATACACTTAAATTGTATTTTGTAGGGGCCAAAATGAATGGTACAGAGTATATTAGTGGGGTGGAACGTAGCTTCCTGCCATTAGGGAAATATAATGCTCGTACAACCATCAAATCAGGCAAACAAAAGCATTTTTGAATATGCATGTGTTCAAACACTTTGTAGCCAAATATTTTAAATAAATTGTGTAATTCAGTGCAGATGAGAATATTGGAAGTTATACCAAAGGGGTTATACATACGTTTTGTTATTTTAATAAGTGAAGTTGTTTTTGTTGCATTACAAACATAAAAATGTAAAGTGTCGTATAGTTTTTATACGCTTGCAAACCAAGCAGAACTGGTATTTTTAACATAACTGTTAATTTGATGCAAGATTTTGAATTGAAAACAGGATTATTTTGTACGCAATACAAGTAGATTGTGTTCTGCGTTTCTGTTTATCTCTTATAGTAAATAATACAGATTTCGCGAGATGGAAAAGAAAAACTTCGTTGGTGTGGTGTAATTTTGATAAGCTCTATATTTTTATTGATGACTTGATGAACTTTAACCATTGTTGCAATTAATATTAAATGCCCCATAGATTTTTTTCCTTTGTCCCCAAATATATTGATCAAGTGACAGTTATATTTAGTACATTGACAATCAATCAAATAGAGTCAAGGTGGTTTTTATACAATATGAAATTTTTGAAATCGGTATACTTACAAAAAATTTTCGATCAATCGAATACATAGATTCTTAGGGCTTAAAAATTAATATAATGTTTATGTTTTATTTATAATGGTTTAAGCTTAGCCATTTTTATTTGAAATTAGTTGAAAACTCCGGTCAGGCATTAAATCGGGAGTGGGGGACCTTAGAAGGTTCAATAATAGTTCGCTCCAGATGCACTTTATTGCATTTGATAATGATTTCTCAGGAGAGTAGGCATGCCACTCCATTAAGGGAAGATTTGTGTCGTTAAATCACTTCTTTACAACTCGAGCGGTATGAATTGGGATATTATTATGTTAAAATATCCAAGGTAATGAAAACCCAAAAAGGTTGAAAAATATGGAAATGTTTTTTGTAGCAGCTCTCTGTAGCATGTAGCATTCATCTTAGATGAAACGAATTGGAGTTCAAATGAGCCATAAGAGGAGACAACACCCCACACCATTATGCCCCATCCCGGCTATGATGACGGGTCAAATAGTGTTTTTCCCATTTTATGATATGGAAGTCGTAGCTAAAATCTGATGCCACTCGCTCGAATGAAAAGAAAGTGAGCATGCTTACCAATGTCGGTAAGAGGTATTATTACGGTTATAAATTCTAATTTAGTTAAAAAAGGTGTTTCATTTATAAAAGGCATCATATTTATTCTTTCCTACCTTTATTGTTTTCCATTCTTCCCCCTTTTTTCCTTTCAATAACTCAGACAACTCACGTCACACAACAACAAAAAAAAAAGAGACCTTTTTGCTTGCACATTTATTTTTTTCGGCTTCTAATCGCCAATTATTTTATGAGATTGAGTAAAAGATTGTTTTTTAAATATATCTTGCGACTTATACTTTGAAATTACAATTTTCGCAATGGTCGACCAATAACCGAAAAAATTTAAAAATAAATGAAAAATTTTAATTTTAATTTAAAAATAAATGCGAACTCTGATATAAAGGATTCATTAGACTGAGTGTAATTGAGTGTAAGGTTGAAAAAAATTTATGTAGTGGGCTTCATCCTCATAAACACAATATGGAAGTGAAACGTCTTTAGCGAAGGGAGATAAATCCATTCCATATTTGCCTAAATAGCTCCAATATAATAATATAATAACATCGTTAAATATTGACTTTCGTCACAGATCATTTTCATATTTTTTGGATTTACTCCCCTTCGCTAAAGAAGTTTCACTTCAAAATGGAAAAGATATCTAATTGTTGTATGCAGAACGGCATAATACAATATAAAAGCATGATCCTGCCACTAGTATCGATACTCTGCTAGTTTCTTTTGTTTAGTTTTTGTAGTTCTGGCACCTGTGATGTCTGCTAGTTTCTTTTGTTTAGCTTTTGTAGTTCTGGCACCTGTGATAAACTACCATACAGTACTACCATATATTACTATATACAGAATCATGAATACTTTTCAAACATATCATACAATAACAACAAAAACAAAACAAAACAAGAAAAAAAAACCAACAGCAAATGAAACCAGCAGGTCAAATATATACATAAATTTTTTTATTAAATTTTCTTTTTTAAATTTTGATTTCCTTCATTATTTTTTTCTTAATTTAATAATTACTTAAATATTTTGTTATTTCTTATTTTATTTAAAAATAGCAGAATTTATGAACTGTCAAAATAATAATAAATTATGAACTTTAAGTTTTTAGTGTGTTGGATTGCATAATTTTTCAATGTCAATTTATTTGGCCTAAATTAGTTGAGCTGCAAATGATGAATATTTTTTTTTTTTTTTTTGTTTCTTCTTGTTTTTATTTCACCCAATTCAAATCGTTTGAAAACAACAATAAACCAAAATAAATTCAAATTGAAATAAAAAACAAAAAAAAAAAAAAAAAAAAATTAAATTAAAATGATAAACAAATCACGATAAATTAACTCAACTTCAAATTTCACAAAAGACAAAAGTAATTATTAATTTTTCTTTTCTTTTTTTATATTATAATTTGTGCTTGTGTAGATTTATTTGTTTAGACAAGAAAGAAAAAAATTTCAAAAAAGAAAAAAAAAATATAAACTTAACATTAACATTAGCATTAAATTAATCAAAAGAAAAAGTAGTTTGTAGTTTGATACAAGTTAGCTAACCCCTCACCACAACCCAACCCAACCCAACAGTTTTAAATGGAAAAAAAGCATATTCAATTTTATATTAAAAAAAAAAAAAAAAATTGTTTACTTAATTAAGAAACAATTTCAGGTGATAATTAATAAATTAAATTGAATTAATTGAAAGTACACGCGATTCCTCATTTAAGATTATTTCATGTTTAGTATTTTATAAGTTTTGGTTTGATTATACTTAGTTTTATTTGAAAAAAGTTGGGAGACTTTTTGTTGTCTTCGTTAGTTTACCATAATTTCGTTTTTCGTTTTTCTTTTTTGTGATTTCTTGTGGACTTAAAGAAGAAGAATGAAGAAGAAGCGCATGCTTTTTAAGATTTAGTTAAAGTTTATAGAAAACAACAACAATTATAAAAATAATAATAATATTAACAACAACAGCAAAGGCAACATCAACGTCAATATAAAGAACCAAAAAATATGCAATGAAATTCATCAAAAGAAAAACCAATTGCAGTTTAAAATACCTAATATGTACGCCACGACCGTATTTCAGGTTTCCAACTACATTTTTATTTAAATAATTTGCAAATATAAAAAGTTTGATGTGTCGTGTGTAACTTTGTTGGAATGAAGTTCCTTTTGGTATATAGTATTAGATATTAATTAACAGGCACAAAATCAACTTCACATTACACAAAAAACGTCGTTAACCAGTTTAATAGAATTGGTGAGAAACATTTAGCATACTTCGTAGATACAATAAACCGAAATAACTTGGTTCAATTCAGATAAAGTTCCCATGAAATATTGAACAACGTGCGTCCGAAATTGATTCCTAAGAGTTTAAAGTTTTTAGAAAAGACATACTGATATTAAATATCGTTCTTATGAAATTTACTTAAATTTGGTGGCAATCACAACAGTGGCTAAATTTGTTTCAAGCGCGATTCGGAGTTCTCATGAAATATACAACCTATGAGCAAAGATTGTATTAGTTCTTCGGGTTCAAATTACAGTGGTAGTAATAATTTCTGTTACTTCGTTCGAATTACAAAATCGTTTGACGGAGCCAAACTCCGACACCGACACCGAATGCCACTTAAAATACATAAAGCCCATTGATATACAACTCAGTTGCTCACTCTTCATTAAACCTCAGATTTATTGTATGTTTTAAAGTTTAACGGTATATGGCGCGAATGTAAAATATCACTTTACCGAAACAAAAACATGTCAAAACAACAACAATATGCAACTAATCGGGAATACTCCCGAGATACGAGATACAATAGCGAATAATAAAAACGTTGTTAACATTGACAGCAGTTCGGATCAATACAAATCGAACACATTTCACTCATTCAAGAGAAAGAACCCTTATAATGTTGGTTGGTTCAAATTGAGGTATCTTCACATTCTTCTTCGTTAACCGCAACCAAATTTCTTTTATCGACAAACGCAATTCCTACTTATTGTGCAATGCAATTAAAGATATATATTAGATATGGGTGTTCAAATTTGAACTGCCTTTTTATTTTTATAACAAAAAATATAACCAACTATACAAGCTCTTTCAAAATCTCTATTTGTTGTGACGTTATCTTTTAACGGGAGTACGAGTTAGAGGTATATCCTTCACTATCGTTTTGTCAAAATTTCATAACCAACCGACAATTAGAAGCCCAGTTATTGCTTCATAAGTGACAGTGTGTTTATACAATCGGTCGACGCCTTTTGTATACTCTCAATATCGGCATAGCGCTTTCTTTCCAAATGTAGTTATCTGAAGAAGTAGAAGTCACAAGGTGCCAAATCTGGAGAATACGGTGAGTGGTTCACGGTGATGTGATTTTTGGTCAAAAAAACCAGTGATACGTGACTTTTGACTTCTCGCGATGGCTCACTTGAGTATTTCCATTTGGCACTTAGATGCTTTGTTTCGGGGTCATATTGAAAACACTCGTCTCGTTACCAGTAACAATGCTGTATTTGATGTTTTGGTCCTTTTTCGACTCTTTAATTAAGTCCTTGCAATGATGAATTCGGAGCATTTCTTGATCATCAGTCAATTTGTGTTGAACAAAGCGAGCACAAACCTCCCTGAGTCCTAATTTTTCGGTCAAAATGCGATAAACTGAATCTCTTGATATGTTCAATTCCATTGCCATGTACTGCTACGAATATTTTGGCTTCTTTTTAGGGTTACGAACCCAAAGGGAACCCTATTGCAGAGACTTCGTCGTCCGTCCGTCCTCGAATCATATCACATGAACCATAATAGCTAGAGAGTTGAAATTTTCACAGCATGAGCAACAAATACTTAAACTAAAATAAATAAAAAACTGAAAGGGTCCCCATACAAGAAACATTTTGGTTTGTATGGCAGCTATACGATCCAGTAATCCCACTATCTTGAAATTTGGAAGGTTGGTGGCTATATATCAGAAACTTATATTGTCGAAATCTCAGTTTGATCGGACTACTAGGGAGGGTACCCCCATACAAACCCACCTTAAAAATTCAGGTTCTTATTCTAAAAACTCTTTTGTTTTTTGGACTATTGAACTGAAATTGAGACACTATAAGTTTCTGATATAGGCGCCGTACATTTGTTGGAATCAGTCAAACCGGACTACTAGGGGGAGTACCTCCCATACAAACCCCAACTGGTAGGGAACCCTCCGTGTACGAGTTTGACTCGCGTTTTGCCCATGTTTTTTATAAAGTCACGCACAATTCCAATGTTACTTGGTGTAATTACGAAACTTATCTGACCGGGATGTTTGTCGTCCTTGATGTCGTCACGATCCTCTGGCTCTGGCACAGGATAAACAATTGTCACCATATAGTTGTTTCTTTGATTCAAACGTCTCAGTAAAAGTTTTTCAATTTTAAAACCAAACTTAATACTCGCTTTTTGTTCGAAGTTCATTTTTCGACCGATGCTATCTCACTTCTAAAGAAATAACTCGGCTTCTAATTGTCCGTTGGTTATGAAATTTTGACAGAAAGTCAGTGAAAGACAGCTCGTATTCCCGTCAAAAGATAACGTCACTATAAATAGAGATTTTGAAAAAGTCTCGTTTACGTTGCGAAAGACCCTGTATATTGCTTAAGTTTGATGTATTTCGTATGTTTTTTTTTCTTTTTGGGGCATTTCAATAGAAGGTTGATTTTGAAATATGTCTTTTACTATTCATTTGTGTTTTTGTTTTAGTGAAATATGCATTAGTAGGTGCCTCCTAAAAACTAACAATAACGCAACTGCAACAATTAATAGAAAACTAAGAAGAAAACAAAAAAAAAAAATTCGTTTAGGTCACAATCAATGTTGCAAAACCTCTACTTTTCTTTCTATCTAAAGCGCTTACACACTGAGTTCAGTCTCAGTCCTAGTCTCTTTAACAGATTTGTTATCATTTGAGTTTGCAGTGTATAACACTGAACACTGTTTGCTTTGTGTTGAAGACATATTTATTTATTTTATTTCAATTTATAAGATACATACATATATTTAAGTATAAAATCAGATACAAATTCATGTTTCGATATACCTTCGATTTTTTCCACAAAATACGACATGACGCACTTTTGTTTTTAATTATGTATTTATTTATTGATATATTTGCACATCGAACTTAACTGAATAAAAAGAGATCTGACCAGCATATCAGGTGTCAGTCGCAATCTCAGTCCAACAGCGTTTTACGGGTAGGGAAGATTGACAATTAGACTGAGACTGGGACTAAGATTGAACTATCTAAAAAGCGGTTAAGCATTTACCATAAATGTCTATGTGCTTGCTATTGCTATCCATCCATACCCTATGCTCGATAATCGATAACACATTCTATCTAGTATTACCCTCAAGCACACCCTCTTGATTCTTATTGCTCTAATCTATCTGACGAATCCCCATCGAGTCTCTATTCACTTAAAATGATTGTCTATGTCTGTCTGTTTAGTTCCCCTTTATTTTCCTACTTATATATACATACCATAATACATCACTGCAATATTTGAGTCAAACATTTTACATTTATGCCTATCCCTAACTATCCATGTCATCATCTATCACTTTGTCACTTGCTTTCTTAAAACCTGTGTCATTGTCATATCCTTTGTCGATTACACGTTCTATCATTGTTTCTTGCTTAATAACTCTAACAATCAATGGAACAAGCGTTTGTTTAGTTCCCTTTTAAATGTTAAAATATTGTAGTTTTTGCAATCTACATACAAGTATGTACTTATGTTACATATACTAAGTATAGACGACAAGTTCTCTTGGGACCGTCGTTTATTCACTAGTGGTAAGAACAAGACAAGAATAGAGTAGAATTAAAAATCCAAATTTCTTAACACGCATTGTTTAGTTGTTTGCTACTTACATATTCCATGTATAATTATTAATATTAATATTATTATTATTATTAATGTTAAATGTATACATTTTTTTCTATATTAACATGTCTCTCATATACTATATATACGAGACATACCTTAAGACAAAAAAGTACTCGGAATTTGTCATTTAAATTGCCCGCGTTAAGTATTTTTTGTTTTTGTTTTTGTTTTCTGTATATTAGTAGGACTGTCCTTCATTACTGTGCCAAAAAAGAGCGCGATCTGTCAACCAGTTTGTTTATAGCAGCTGGTTTCATCAGACCACCTCAGTAGTTCTCGGCGAATTTTGTTTGATCGAGTCTATGGAGTCATGCCGGGTTCCCCGAAGCGGCAATTTGAGTTTGGGGAACAGGAAAAAGTCATACGGAGCTAAGTCAGGTGAATAGGGCGGCTGGTCGATGGTATTTATGGCGCTTTTTGCCTTATACTCGTTGATAATCGTGGCCCGTTGAGAAATTTTTGAAGAGAATTCATCTCAATCGAAACGAGCCGATTAGCGACGCGCTGCTTGCCCAAATGGTTGACCAAAATTAAACGAGCTGTTTCACGATTGATGTTGAGTTCACGTGTTATCTCTCTAACACTAACATGACGATTTTCGAGCACGATTTCTTTAACTCTTTTTACGTTATCGTCAGTGCCAGAGGTCAATGGCCGTCCGGAACGAAGCAAGTCTTCGACGATCTAGTTAGTTTGAGTTTTCGATAAAACAGACTCACCGTAAGCCTTCTCCGGTATTCGAATCGATTTGGCACACGAAGTTTCGTTCAAAATACAAAATTTGAGACAAACGCTTTGTTCAATATTTTCTTCCATTTTAAAATTCGCCGAGAACTACTGAACTACGGTGGATTGATAAAACCAGCTGCTGTAAACAAACTGATTGACAGATCGCGCTCATTTTTGGCATAGTAATTAAGAACAGACCAATTAACATACAGAAAACAATAACCTAAAAAATACTTAACGCGGGCAATTTAAATGACAAATTCCGTGTACTTTTTTGTCTTAAGGTGTGCCATATATAATTTTCAATTCATTTATACATATATACAATATACTATATACTCGTATATGTGAATATATATATACATATATATATATATATATATAATTCTTTATATATACAGTATATATATATATATAATTTTTTAGTGATGTTTGTTAGTAGACCAAACTAAAAAATAAAACAAAAAAGACCATCTCACAAGTGCTAATTATTATTATTATTAAAATTTAATACAAACAAAAAGTAAAAATAACAGATTTTTGTTAAAATAAAACAAAAAACTCTATACAAAGACGATCGGAAAGCCAACAAAAAAAAAAAAAAAATAAATAAATGCAACTTCGTAAAGCTTCAAATTACTTATTATTATAATTATTATTATTTCCAAAATAATACAGAGTCTTCTTTTAGTTTGTAGCGATTTATTATTACGATTTATAGTAAAAAATTAATGTAATTATTTGTTGTAACAATTTTATTGTTTTTTGTTTGTTTTAACAATATTTATTTAATGGTTTTGTTTCATTGTTTGTTTGTTTGTTTGTTTTGTGTAAAAATGCCATAAGCAACTGCAAACAGGAATAAATTATTATTAATTACTAATTTATTTTATATGTATTTATTATTTTATTCACAAGAAACAACAAGATCTGCAAAAACATAAAAATATCAACAAAATATGCAATAAAATAAAATATGAAAAACAAAATTAATAATTTTATTGTATTTGTTTTTGAAACGCCTCTCAACGCTTCTCTTGTTGACTGTACTTTTATCTCTTCCTATCTCTCTCTATCTCTATTTCTATCTCTATCTTTCACTCTCACTCTCTTACTATCCTTATCTTTATTTTCCTTCTCTCACTCTCTACCTGTCTCTCTGCCACTCTATGTCCTTTAAAAGTTTGATAATCCATAATGATGAATGAAATATTGTTTCTGTTTTTATTCTATTTCAATCTCAAAATACTTATGCCATTATAGTACTATATTTGTAATTTTCCTTTTACTTTTCCCTTCACTTCAATAATTACTCATTTGAGACTTGTGGATTGGAAATCCAAAATAGAAATATTTTCATTATATTTTTTTAGGTATATTTTTTGCTTGCTTTGGCTGTTGCTAATTTGATGCTTTTTTTTTTAAATTTACTTTGTGTTTTTGTTTTTTTTTTTTTTTGCGTATTATATTTTTGTGTTGTATTTTTGTTAAACTACAATACAATACATATGTATGTATATGTGACAGTAAGTGTCGCACCATCTAGTGTAGCGCAGAAGAAATAAAAAAAGAAAATACAACACAAAAAACGGGAAAAACACACATGAACTCAAGTGAAAAATTAAGTGAAAATTATACAGAACAACTTTCCTAAATTGTCGTGAATTGATTAACAACAAGATGGACCCTCAATACACTAGTATAGCATAGCTTAATGCCTGCCAATATTAACTAGAAAAAAAGTTCATAATAATGCATGTCCTCGTAATTCTTCTTGTTTTCAAATGTGGCACTTACATTTCTTTATTTATTTTATTCGGTTTTCATTAAAAATTTATGAGTCATTGTTTTTTTTTTTTTTTTTTTTAAATTTGTTTTTAAATAATTTTCGAGTTTTTAAGTTATAAATAACAAAAACAAGACACACATCACACGCACACACACACACACACACACACACACACACACACACACACACATCACACGCACACACACACACACACACACACACACACCACGCACGCACACACACACACACGCGCATTTCTCTTTCTCACTCTGAACCACTCTATTTGTCTCGCCTCAAATAAATTTTCTTTTTCTTTTTAATTTAACACACAAATTCTTTCACAAACACAAGACAAAAATTTGAAAACAAAAAAAAATGATTTTTAGGCATTCCAACAAAAAAAAAAAAATAAAACATTAACTTATTTATTTGGTTATTTTTTAATAAATTTTAATGATAAAAAATAAATAAATATATATATATATATATTTATGTATGTTTTGTACACAAAATGTATTTAAACAAAAATAAAAAATGCGCGTTTGCTATCGTACACGTGATAAAAGTGAAACTTCTTAAAAACAGATAGAGAGAACGCATCTCAAAGTCTGTCAGTCTGTCTGCCTTGTTGTTGTTGTTGTTGTGTTCACGTCTGTCCCCTTTTGCAGATAAATTTGGATTTTCCAAATATTTTATTATTTGTTGGGAATATGGCAATAGAAATACACATTCTGTGAAAATTTCAAGTCTCTACCTGGGGCGGTTCATGAGGTACAGGTGATTCCAAAACGTGATGATTTGTATTTTTTCACTCAAATTTTTAGTATAAATTTTTTAAAGAAGTTTCACTTCAAAATACAAAAAATACTAAATACAAAAATAGAAAGCAAAATATTTATAGAAAGTAAAAAAACCCTCTTAATAATGTTTGTTGTTATAATAATGATTTCAGTTTTTCGTTCGTTTGGATCATATTCGTAAATGTTTTACCCAAAAGGGTGGCATTTTTGTTCTTGAGGAGTACAGTAAGTAATCACAATACTTAATAACATAATTCATACATATTTACTTGCACATCAATTAATCTTAATTTTTAAGAGCATTTAAAATACTGCACACAAATGAACATTTTTTTATGTCCAGAATCTATAAGAACCCATGGTAAATAACATAAAACTTGCTAAGCATCAAAGTCTGCATTAATTAACAATAGTAAATAATTACAGCTTCATCTGCTTTGTTAATTTGGTATGAGACAAAATGTGGGGTATATATTGTAGTATAGCAAAGAGTTGAGTAGTAATTTGGTATTGAAACCAATCCTCAACGTAAGCAGATTTACATAAATTTCTGTTCAACGTCCTCAGCAGCTTTTATGTAAATAGTTAGATGATGATGATTCATTTACAAATAAAGGATGCCCACAAAGTCAAGACACAGTTTATTGTATTTGTAACTAGCGTTAACCGGCGTGCGTTGCTACACCCCCTATGCGTTAATTGGGTGTTTCTTATAAAAAGCTTTGTTGTAAAATGTGTAATTAATAATTTACAATATATTTTAATATTCTATTATAACCTAAGCAACTTTAAGAATCATTTGTTCTTTAAAAAAAAATCAGTTCAGTATATTTTGCACCAAATAAAAAAAAAATTAAAAATGGCATAAAACCATCTATATCTGGACAACAGCGCTACCTACCGGATCCAAATGTAGCAAAGAACCTGACTGTAACTCCATGAGTACAAAAAAAAAAAAAAAAAAAAAACAAAATCATCAAAATTGGTCCAGCCGTTCTCGAGTTTTGCGGGGTCATACTCTTGAGTGCAGTGGAGGGAGAATTTCTTCTAATTTGACTTTTCCTTGTAAGCAACACATGCCTTTCGATTCGTCCTTGAATTTCAATGCCAAGCAATGTTCACACACTACTGACATAGTACCTATTGATACTATACGATCGTCCTTGTAAGAAATTGAAGGATCGTAATTCATGGCAGAATTTTCTTTATTTACCCATGAATTAGTTACTCTCTCTCTCTCTCTCTCTCTCAGCTCTATATCTATCCCGAGCCTGACTGAGGCGAGCCTCACGTTCCGTTGACGATTCTTCATCTCTTGCTGAACGTACTCTTTTGGCATTCACTGTACAACGACCTATGTTCGAACGACGACGTCTTCCAGACATGTCTTTATAATTTCTTGATAGTAATAATCAGACTTAAATAAAACAAATCTAAAACCACATTTGAAGGAACTTTGCTGTGTAAATAATGAGAAGCTGGAATATTGTAGTGACAGTAAATGCTTTTTCCATGAATTACAATATATTGTAACACTATGCCAACTACATTAATTTTAAAGATAGGCATATAGGTATATGTATAGTGAAAATAACAGTATTTCTCCACTATTTAATGGATGTTATTATAAATATAAACCTTCCTTCAATCACTCTATCTATTTAAAAAAAAACCGCATCAAAATACGTTGCGTAGTTTTAAAGATTTAAGCTTACATAGGAAAAAAGCGACTTTGTTTTATAATATGTAGTGATTAGCTTTCAAATTATTGGCAGCCAATCTAACTGTAGTGTCCTCACTTTGTATACCATTCAAACTATAAAAGTTATGAATTAGGTATAGGTGATGTCATTATTGCTTTTTTCAGATTTAAGGAGGTACATCTGTTCTTAATACTCATTCAATTTGTCCGTATACAAGTTTGCATATAGAAATCAAAATCATTTCAGTATTTTAACTGCATTCTTGCAATTTAATATCTTTTTAATTCCTATAAGTTAAAGTGTTGAGACTGAACCCAATTCAAAATTAAATTTTACGTTTCACTTGACAAATTGTTCTTTTCCTCTCCATAACTTTTAAAAAAAAAAGGAGATAAAAGAAAAAATAACAAAATTCAAATCTCACACACATTTTGAAAATTTTGTTGAACAAACGTAAAAAACAAAAATTACTTATACTCGTACTTAATATTTTGCTTCACTTTACATTTATTGTACATTAAACTACTTTTTATGTATGAATGATAATAATAATTTTTATTAGCAAAGTATAAAATTTAAAGTAAAAATTCCATCTGGTATTGAGTCATAAAAGCTTTTAAGAACAAAAACTTAACCGTATTTCTTTATTGCACTGTTCAGTGGTAATTTTTATTTCAGTTTTGGATGTTGGAGGTATTTAGCCTTCGAAATAGTGTGCCAGACATTGGTTTTGCTGGCATGGACACCAGTATTATTAACCACTTTTGGACCTTCTATAGATTTTTTCCGATATTTCAGTCACAGAGAGGTCACTTTCTCTCTAGGCTATTATTTTGTTTTGTTTAGCGATAGTTAATGCTTTTCCAAGATGCATTCTTATTGCAAATTATCAAGATTTCTGTAAATTACTCCAAATAATTACCTTTACTTGTCCAAGGAAGCTGCGCAAATGTATCATAAACCGCAATATGCTATTCAAGTGAAACAAAATATTACAATATACGTGTAGAGTATTGTACATACATGATAATCGTTCAACTTTAACAACCGCACGCAAACGATGACTGTCATGATCAACTGTCGACTTCTCTGATCCACTCACGACTGACTACCTGCTCAGTTCCCTGCTCCTCATTGCTGCTTGCCGCGCTCTGTTGCCAAAGTTCCATACATTGTCCTCTCATTGCTGCAGGCTGTATAGACCGCGCGCTGTTGCCACACTCCCTTACATACGTAACTATTAAGTTTTTTCCTTTTCCCACTAAAATTTCAAAAAGTGTTCAAATTATTTAATTTTTGCTTGGTTTTTATAAAAGATTTACAAAAACAGAGAAAATAAACAAAATCAATTAAAAAGAAGTTTAACTTCGCCCATGCTAAAGTTGACATACTCTTCACGCACACCCTAGAAAACGTTTTTGCCTAAACTCTGTGATAGATCTTTCAGAAATATTATTATTGATTTGATTTAGGTTTAGGGTAGAGTCAGAACACATGCAGCATCAATACTGAGAGAGAAATATTTGCATGGGAGTTTTACGATCCAGTAATCCTATGGTCTTGAAATTCATACGTTTTATAGACATTAATTAGAAACTTATAGTATCAGTTCAATAGTGCAAAAACTAATAAGAACATGAATTTTAATGGGGGATTTGTATGGGAAGTTATCGACACCTTGGTTATGTGGTTAATACAGTTCAAGGCATTATTTTTTCTGACATTTTCGGCAATCATCGTCATATTTTAGCCAATATACACAAAACCTTAATATAATTAATCAATTATATCTAAAACCTTTCTCATGAGACAGTCCGACCATTGGTGAAAACTGTATGAAAATACGTTCGGAACTTTTTGAGTTTATCGCTTTACAGACAGACAGATGCATCCAGGAGATTATGTTTTATTGTATTGTATGTATAACCGATGGTTACTAGCCCAGATGCCGTGAAAAAGAGCTTTTTCTTGCCACCTTTAGGGGGTAAATAAAAAATTAAGAAGAAGACCAAACTGTAAAAGCAAAGTTTTAAAAAGTCGACTGCGACAGTTGCATCGACGGTTTGTCGATTACTTAAGTCCAGCAAAATGAAAACTGTTGAAAGGGATGATTGTTGCTGTGTTTCACAGTTTCTTCAGTTATGATTTTGTTGCTTCGACTTCCACTGTGACAGCGGTTTTTTTTTTTTTTTTTTTTTTTTTTTGAAGCAGCAGCCGATCAAATTCATAAAAATTAAAATGACTTGCAGATTTAAATCCTAATTAAAACTAATCATCTGGAAGTCGAGAGTCTTAACCAAAACACTATGTGAATTAACACAACTGATCAGACAAATATAGCATAATATACCATACATTTGTTTTTTGAGGAAAACTCTGTTCTGTGTCAACATTTTTAATGCTGCTGCTGTCGTTTTATGGACTTTTTCTGAGAATTTATCGTACGCTATTATTGTCAATTTGACACTAAAATTCGGATATTTAAATAATATAGGGGTGTTCCATCATAAGATGGAGTTTTCTTAAGATTGGATAAAATTAGAATACCACCGAGTTGACTTGCATCCGAAGTTATTGGGGTTCTTTCTGCAATTAAAGTCTAATTGACAATGTCTGTTTCGCTTGTGGGGAAACGGGCTTATGTTTCTTGTTTGTTTCTTATGAAATTCACCGAACCCACTACTTACACTTGAAAGTTAATTGTTAAGTGCAAACAGAATAGCAACAGTGCAACTCCAAATTATTGTTGCTCTGTTGATTGCTTAGAGCCACTCTTGTTGCTATTGTCAAATGTCCTGTTTCCGCTTTGTCGTTTCTAATACTTTGTATGCTTGTTGCTTTATGGGCCAAATCTTAGAATTGACTTGATCTTGATTATAGTCCTGCTTACTACAACATCTTTTATGCAAACAAATATTCAATAATTTAATTTTTGGCAAATGGTTTTAGTGTAGCGTATTTTGAAGGGCTTCACTCTCTATTATTTTATTTTCCACACTTAATTTCTTTGATTTCTGTAATATTTTTAGATCCCAAAACACGTAACCTTATACAACGGAAATATCAATCAACAATGGTAAGTGTCAATTACATAAAACAAAAAAATCCCAAGAAAGTATACAAAAAAAAATAAAAAAAAAAAAATTAAATATAAAATAGAAAATAATAAATATTGCTCTGTAAATATGAAAAAAAAAAAAAAGAAATGCTAGCCTTGTTTGGTTTATCATTAAAATGAAAGTGTACATATTATGGATACGTCATCTAGTTGTTAACACAGTTGATACAACGCAGACAAATAAACTCAATATTTGTATAAAATGTTCATCTCCTTTACGCCAAAAGTGTCGATGATTAGATGACGCACACTATACATGTATCTACATACAATAATACGAATATATGTAATCTACATACACTTATGAGCAAAATTATAAGAACATATCACTATCATCATATCAGTAGTTCAATGCTTTGATATCAAATGATGAAAACATCCAATAGATTTATAACTTCAATCGACATTTGTGATAATAACAAAAAGCAATAATAACAATTTTCAGTAACTTTTAATGAGACCAAAGACAAAAAGAAAAAAAAAAAAAAATAATGGTCAAAATTACCTTTGTTTTTGATAAATTTCGGCTTTGAGCATGTTCATTATCTCTTGCATTAAACATTGTTATACAATAGACAACATTTCTCATCCCCACTGATGATGTGCTTCAAAAATTGATCATTTTCTTTACGTTTAAATACCAAATCGCACACTTCAACGCTACGGCACATGTGTCTTCCCGAAAGAACATAGGGAACCCATATGTCCAGCTTTAATATAAAATCTAGGCGTTCCAAATGATCATGAACAATCGAATTCAATAAACTTCTCTCACAGCATTTAATACTTTATTTTATCTTCATCAACTTTAACTGGCCTTCTAGAACGTGTTGCATCTTCAACACTGGCATACAAAACGGCATCGTCTGTTGTAGGTAGAAAGAAAGTATTATCATGCCAGAGAGTCATGATATTGAGATGTTTGCCGGTATGTAGCACTGTCTCCACTGAGGTTTAGCAAATTTTGCTTGGTGTGGTTCCTCTTTATCTGGAGGTCAGGCGAAGAGCCATTGACTTCAAGATCAGGAGAGGATTACCATTGCTGCCGGTATGAATGGTTATATGGGATGGATGTAGAGAGCTTAGGTCGTAGTGTGTGTAAGAGAATGTTGAATGAGTGTGTCCTGTCTGACTGGAAAATCAGATGGGACAGTTCTGTATGTGGGCGGGTAACATACAGGTTCATCCAGGATATCACATTTGTTGGCGGTCGCCCGGACTTTGGTTTTAACCTTTGGCTCGGATTCCTGTTGATTGATTATGGTTCCCTTAATGCTTTTTTGCATTCAAGGGGCCTAAATGACAGTGCGGAATGCCTTTGTGGCTCGACGGACGAGACATGGCAACATATTCTTTGTGAATGTTCTCTGTATGATAATTTAAGGGTTATGATTGAGTTTGGTATTTTGAGTGTTAATGGGGGTTTTAATTTTAGTGACGTGCTCTCCAATAGGGATAGAGTTAGGAGATTAAATGGGTTTGCACGTGCAGTATTTTTGAGACGTCGTCCGATTGTAGCCTGAGACTGTCCGATATGTGTGTGTGTGTGTGTGAATGTGGTTGGTTATGCCCCCGGGGTAACCAGTCCCTGAGCTTCATGGAGCTCTACTGGTAGTAACTTGGTTACGCTGCCTGATCAGAGGTATTTTCTGGTACCACGGGCGTCTGGCTTGTAGCGATCTCAGCCTACTACCCTTTCGCCTAAAGTCCTTGTGACAGTGGGGACATATGCTCGCCTGATCTTTATCATATAAATGCTGCCCAATTGGCGGAAGAGGATTAGGAATAGACCTCGCTCCCAACAGTGAGGAAGCTGTACCCATGAGTATAGCTTTATACTGTGCCATCTGTGGGCTACCAACCTAGATGCTATTCCAGAGAGCTATGTTCAAATTTGGGCCACCAACCCATGAACTTTTTGGAGTACGAATTTGGTAGTACCTCGGGTACGAAGTCTGACCAGAGGCTATTTTCTGGTACCATGGGTGATCAGGAGCCCACGGAACTTGTTTCCGTCCTGGCCAGCGGGTACGGCCCCCTTAGGGAGTATCGTGGTGGCTGGGGTTTAATACCCAAATGCGGGTAAAGTAATAACTCGATGTGGAGTTGCGTTATACAACCGAGTGCTGCGACCCAGAGAGAGTCATATTTACCAAAATAAATATGACTTAAATTTGGGACCTGCGGATATATATCGAAGGGGACGTTGATTGACGTTTATCAATCCATGTGCTTGGCACCGTGTTCTTAAGTCTTCACAGATAGGTGAGCACGTAAAACACTGGTACTTCATTGGCCTTTTAGAACGTGTTGCATCTTCAACACTGGCATACTGTCAACATATACTCTCCATACACATTGAATAATTTTTTTTCTTGCTTGAACAGTATTTTTACCTTTTCGCCAGTATAAAAGAAAAAAAGACCTGTGCTCTCTCTATATTTGTGGGGCACCAACCAAAAACTGCTGCGTAGAATCATTCGATCTTTATCACGCAAGCCTTGCCAGATCAATTGTCAAAATATATGTATATACTAATAATGATTTGCAGGTTAAGTGTGAAGATGGGCGTGATTATAGCCAAATAAGTTGGTTGTTGTGAAAAAAACGAAATTACTTTCCGAACAACCCAATAGTTAAAGGTCTCTCTTAGAGAAAATATTGTAATTATAGACTGACAAGAAGAGATGAGAATTCTCAGATTCTCAGATCATACTCTTCTTATCTAAAATGAGCTCTTTCACAGATTCGAGATCCATTTACGCAAATATCAGGAATATGAGTGTGACACATCAAAATATTTTTAGTTCATTACCATATGTTATATCTTCGTAATGAAATCTGATTATGGTAGCCTGTAAAACTAATTTTATATATTGATCCTGCACACCAGATCTAAACAACTTTTAAGGTCACAATAAAACTGAAAATTGTTATTGCTTAATAATTATTCAATACTTGAATTATTGCTTAACATAATAAATAAGTTTTATGATACATAAATTGTACTTATTATTTTGGTCATGAGTGTAAAAACAAATTGATATTAAATTGCACAATAATTGCGCTCATTTTGCACTTTATAATATTTTGTAATTCTGTATTTTTTTTTTTTATATTCCTTTAATTTAATAATTAAAATTATATGTATCAATAACAAAAAATAAAAAAATTAACAATTGATGGGAATTTTCTTATTGGTTCTTGTTTATTTCTTTGTCTTTCTTTTTTTCTTTTGTTTTTCCTTTGCAAACATTATTTTTGCGGCAAAAAAAAATCCTTTTTATGATTTCCGTTCTTAAACCATTAATATACAACAACAACAACAACAACATTAATAATAATCCTGTAATATCAACAACATCAACTAACATCATAATCATCAACAATTATCATCATTCACACTGCCACCAAATCAAATCCACAAAAACAACAACAACAACATCATCATCCATAACATCAACAACATCATAATGAAACTACATCCCAACATGCATTACATAAACAACAACAACAACAACAACAAAACACAATAAAAAAGGCTGCCGAAATAGTTTTGTGCTTTCATCGCGTTACCTCAGTGCAATTTGCTTATGTTTGCCAACAACAACAACAACAACAAAAGAAGCAGAGGGAACAACATTCACAACACCTGCAGACAACACACATGAATTTGAAGCAACGTTGTCATACAAACGAACAACACCAAAAACAACAGCAACGTAGAACAACAACGAATGACAATGAAAAAGACAATGGCATTGATGAACATCAAACACGACGACGACGACGAAGACACAGCGATGTGAAAGCAATGTCCGAAGTTGAAGCAAATGATGGTGAAGGATCAAAAGCAACAACAGCAGCAACAATCCCACCAACACCTCCAACAGCAACAAGAGCAAAATCAATGCAACTTCTAAGCAAAATTTGAGCTTTTGAGAAATAGAAAGCAATTAATCAAAAGTCGAACGAATTTATAAGATGCGCCGTCACGAAGTTTCGACGCTCTTAAGGTAGACATACATACATATGTAGACAGCGAATATGCATGAGCATATTTCCTTGACTGCGTCACCACCTAAATCAATGACGACGAAATTGCACATACCATTGCTCATTGCTGACTAATGATGCTTACAGTTCGACGCTTAAAGACACATGAGTTTGTAGCTAAGAAGTGATGAAGTGAAGCAAGCAGGCACCTGCCTGCTTAACTCAGAACATAAAACTCGTCTGTTCATAATAAAGCCCTTTCTTTACAGTTAGTTGAAGGTGTTTAAACAAAATATATCAATATCAAACCCAATTTGAGAAATGTCGTTCCCATAAACGTAAACAAATGTACTAGTATGTGAAGTTGCGAGAACACTTGTTCAAGAATCTTGTTGTAGTTTCCAAACTAAATACAAATATTGTATTGTACATATTTGTTTTATTTCGTTACACACATGTCTTGTATTTTTCCGATAGAAAAAAAAATGACTCAATGAGTTAATTCGAATATTCCAATCCTAGACAAGAACCATGAATAATTGTGAACGGCGTGAAATGTTGTGAATATAAATGAGATATGTCGTAGAGGAAGAAGGATAGTAAAAACATTGCACTGTTACCAAAGTTGGTGGTTTTATGCCACTATCGAGACTGACGACTGATAATGATAGTGACTAAACATAAAAAAAATAGTCGTGCAAACTTGCTAAAATTTGCATAGCAATATCAGAAGAGAATTGACAGCAAACGCGTGTGCCGGTGCGTCATATAAATCTGTCAAATGGCGGACTGTGACAGCACAGGATTGTCAAATTAAAAAAAATGTTTCCTCATTTTTATCAAACATACGAGTACCCTTCACATACTTGTAAGATATGTCTACCGGGTTAGTTGTATTAAGTCAGATCATTGGGTTGAGGATCAATTCGTAAAACAATCATGTGAATAAATCTACCGATTTCTATGGAATTACAATAGAATGAAAGTTTTTAACATCCCTTCATGAATTGAAATTGATTATTAAAGTTTAGTTAGTAGTTTTGCATGAAAGTCAACTTTTCATTCATAAAATTCCTTCGTTCTGTGAAGGGTATTTATTATTTGGTCCAACCGAAGCTATCTAAAATCACTCATACATTTTATTATAATTTTTCTTCATTTTATTTTCGTTTTGTGCTCTTATACTGTATTGTACTTAGTAAATCTCAATTCATTCATTATACTCAAAAAATACAGCAACAACAGCAACTATAGAAACAATAAAAAATATTAATAATTTAATTTATTACAAAAAATAAAATAAAATAGCAATAAAAATTAATATAATTGTATAATAAAATTTTACAAAAGTAAAACTAAAACAAAAAAAAAAAAAAAATTAATTGAATAAATGGGTTTTCTCTTATTTATAATAATTTCTTTAATATACAATAATATTTCAATGTTATTTATTAATTGAAACAAAGAAAAATATGGGACGAATTTTCTTATTTCAATAATTTTATTTGATTTAAATCTTTTAAATTATTATTATTTATTATACAATCAAAAATCGAATCGAACTTCCATAACTCGAATCCCTATAATGCATAAAATACAAAAACTTATGAAGACTTTGATTTATACAAGAATTATTTATTTAAACTTCTGTGTTGAAGGCTTTGAAGTTGCTTCTGGCATTTGTAGGATATTCACAAAGAATGTGTAGAGACGTTTCAACATTAGTAGTTCAGTTAGTAGCAAAAACTAATAATATCTGGATAGCTGTCTCTTTCTCGTAACATTTTGAATACGCCGGCTATACATCTGTCTTTTACAGTCTTTGGTTTAGCAGTACTCTGCAGTATTTATTGTGGGAGATCCTAAATTTCCTATAATAAAAATACCAAAGGTAACCAAGGGCCTATGAGGTATCCTGTTAGTATCTGTGAATCCTCTCTATGTAGAAAGAGATTAAGGTATATACTTCAAGTTGTGTTTTAGGGAAATATTTTGTTTGCCATTGTACTTTACTGCTCTAAATTGTTTTTATATAGCTAAAATTGTCAACGAATCAGCTAGACTTCCAAGAATAGTCTGTTCAACAAATTCTTCCTTCGAACTCTTGTCATAACCTTTCATGACACTTGAAGTCAGAATTACTAGCTCTAAGTTCTAATGTTAAGTACTAAATCTTATTATACAGTTTAGTATTGTATGTATAATCCTCAATAGTAGCGTTCGAATTTATATTAGGATTTAATCTTATCCATCCTTCGTAATTAGCTTTCAACAAATAAGGATTCTTATCGATATGTATGTAGTAAAGATGATGAAAGAAATGTCATCATAACCAATCCCAATTATATGTAAATATAATGGGTGATTTCCAGAGAAAAAAGTCCAAATGTGTGATATCACACGATCTAGGCTGCCAATTGACAGATCCAAAACGCGAAATTAACTGCTGGCCAAAATGGTTTCTCAATATAGCCATTGTGTCACGCGCTGTGTGTGCCGTGGCTCCACGTTGGAACCAACAAAATAAAAAAGAAGTTTTGAATTTTCGTTTTAATCGAGTTTGAAGATCGGTCAAAATGTTTACAGATTCATTTTTGTTTTATTCTCGAATTATCTTGTTTATAAAAATATTTTCTTTTGTATTGTTTCATTATAAATTCTATCAAAATGCATGCAATTTTTTGTTCAAATTCTATGTTTTGTAAGTTTCGAAGTGTATGTGTCTGTGTATCTATTACATGTGGGAATGTGTGTGTGTTTGTTTTTAATTTTTTTTTTTTTATATTGATTTCATTATTGAAATCATCAATACATTTTCAATCAAATCAAATCAAAAAAAATTAAAATAAAAACTGAAACTTTGTTAATTTTGATTTATTTTCTCTTTAAACGAAACAAAACAAAATAAAACAATAATAAACAAACACGTACATCCGCACAAATACTATACATGCACACGAAACTGATACATATGCATATGTGTATATGTATGTGCGTGTGTGTGTGTGTGTGTGGTGATATGATCTCAACGATGCTGTTGCTGATGATGCTCAGTCGGATCAGATTTGTTATTCAGTATTATGTGTTTTCTCATATGTGGCCGCTGGACAAGATCAAAAGAAGAATCCTGTTGTTATAACACCACAGATCCAGGATATTCATGCACAACAAAAACAACAACACGCACAACAAAAACAACAACAGCAGCATCAACAACAACAACAGCCAGCATGCTCAAATCAACAAAAATTTGTTAATGCCAAAGATGCATCTAACATAAAAGGGCAAGTGTCACCAGTGTTAGCCAAGTCAAGTAGTAGCAACACCAACACCAACAACAATAGCGGCAACAACAATGGTATAGTAGTAACTATAAGACCCATGCCTATGCAGAAGCCCATGATAACCACAACAACGGTACAGCCGCAAGCCAAATTGCCTCAATTGCCGCCACGCATACCTTCCCAGGCATCAACTGAAAGTTTGGCAATTTCACCGCCACCACCACCATCATCACCCTCATCATCAGCAACAGTGACCTCATCTACAGTTAAGATACGTGGTCCAATACTGGGACCACCGCCAGCAATACCACCACGCACCGGTGCTATAGCACGAACTGGTTCCCTACAACAAACCAGTACTAGTGGCGCTATTGGTGGTATTGGCTTACGTGGTCAACAAAGTGTATCTAATCGTAGTTTTGTGCGACAAGTTTCAGCGCATTCAACACCACCACAATATACACCACAACCACCGCCACCATTTGTTATACCCAAAAGACATACGGGTATCTCAAGAGCCGCTTCAATGGCGGCCTCAACAACAAACGCCTCAGCAGTAATAGCATCATCAACATCGTCATCATCATCGGCTTCATCGACCGGTAGTCAAGATCATCACCAGCATCAGCAGCAGCAACAACAACAATTTCATCGTGCTTCCTTCAGCAGTTCGGGATCCATTCAACAACGTTCACCGCAATCGAGTCGAAAACACTGACGAAGAAGTTCCTTCTTTAAGTTCAGTGGCGCCGGGAGTGGCGGGGCTAAGGGTGCTGAAGCTAATAGATCTATTGATGGTGGTGCTGGTCCTGCTGGAGGTGATGGCGGTGGTGGTGGCAGTGGCGGTGGCGGCGGAGGCGGCAGAAATGGTAACGAGCCAAATCCACGTCAAATTTGTCGTACCATATGCATACCTTGGTTGTGAAGATGAGGAAAATTAAATGATGATAAAGAAGTAAAACCACCATTATTAATTATAACAAAAAATTTTAGTAAATGAGTAAAGCAGATCACAAGCTTCAGAGATTCGGAAGTGGAGCAATCTGAAACTTAATGTGGGTTACTTAATTTAGTGTACTATGTACTTATGTTAGCTTAGTCGAAGATCTTATTTTTGATCTTGTTTGAGTTTGTTTTCCTCGGGGATTCTTCCATGTCACATATGATATATATAGAATTCTTGATGATGGCAACAATATCGTTGATGGCAATGATTAAATCTTTTCATATCATTAACTAAAATGCAATAATAATTTTAATTTTTTTTTTTTAATTGAGTGAGAAAGTGAGATGCGATGATAATGAGATGCAAAAAAATATTATAGAAAATGAAGAGAGTAGGAGTATACGAAATATCAAATCAATCCTACTTACTATATAAAGAGAAATATTATTATTGGTAAAGAAAAAGAATATATATAGTAGCAGTAGTAGAAGAAAGTTAAAATCCTTAACGCGTCTCTGTAATTCCTAAATAGTAAATCGAATCGAATTGAATTGAATTAAGAATTGATAAATTCCTAGTTGCAGATCGAAGAAAGTACATAACACAAGTTAAAGTTAAAGAATGATAAATTTCATGTTTAAAATTACTTACAATAATTCTTACATAACAAATACTTATTAATATTAATTAAATTGAAAAAGCAAACAAATTGTTTCCTCTGAAGCTTTAAAATATTCTAACCATACATATTAAAAAAGTAATAATGATAATAATAATAATAATATTATAATAACATGCAACTTATTCTATCATACATATATAAGTACAATTATTTTATGGTATACTCTCCCACATACACACCTGGATAAAGAAATACGTGCGATAGCTTTTGTTTCTCAAACAAGCTTGGTTTTCATATACATACAAGTATTTCTTAACAAAAACAAAAAAAAAAAAAAATATCCGGCATTATTATTGATGAAATTTTCAATTGCATTTATTAAATATTTTGAATAATTTCCCATAGCAGCGTTTTATTTTGCAAACCGTCTTTCACATTTCACGTTTAAGTTCAATCCAGGGATTTTCAAGAGGATTTAGGTTTGCGGATTTACTTGGGCACTCTTGGGACCATGCTTTCACTAATCGCGATGAAGGTTTTGGATCATTGTCCTACTTAAATTTCCCCAAAAGTAGCATGTTATCCTCGGCATATAGTAGCACTACCATTTCTTATAAATCATTGCATATGAATCAATTAATTTTGCCATCAATTCAATGTATCGGCCGTACGCATTGCCACAAAAAATAACCCCATAGCAATATGCTGTCACCTCCTAATCTAACGTGAAATTAGTTGCCTTTCGGTCTACGACTGTTTCCTTCCGCATCGTCACCAAACAAATTTTTTTTTTAGATTTGCTCACATATTGTCGTCAAAACGTTCCGGAGGATAAAATATTCCACACAATACGATTGTCAACCATTCATGAAGATTTTTTGGGTGCACCCCTTCATAATGCAGCTGTTGAACTAGTCTTTTCTCCTCTGAAGTAAGGTCCACAGCCCATCTATAATTATTACAACGTTATAGTTAAACCATCATTTAGTTTAATTTTCTCAAAATCTAACTAACCTTTTGTAAATATGATTTTAAATTTTTTCACTTTAATTTTTTACCAAAATACACCTATATAATTATGCTTACCAAGAAGCAATTTTATTGCGGAGATTCACCGGTTACATTTCAAAATTGTGCTAACACACTTGCAAATCGGTTTTGTGATAATTGTTTTTCTTTACAATTGTTAAATTTTAAGGTTCACACCTATTAAGTATTTTGTCCAGGTGTGTATATCTGAAAAGATAGTAAAGGATGGAGAAATTCCAATATTATTTGTTAACTATAAATAGGTTTTTGTGTTTTGCAATAATTATAATTAAAAAAATAAAATTTATGGAAATGTTAATTTGAAATTCTTAAAAAAATGTTAACAAAATAAATAACAAAATTAAACGAAAAAAAAAAAAAAAAAATTATAAATGAAGTTAGTAAAAATTACTTCGAAAACTTAAAAAAAAAAAATTGAAGTTCAAATATTAAAAAATGCCAAAACTCAAATTCACCTCGATAAATTTAAGCTTGAAAACAATTTGACAAACAAGTGAAAATATTTGGTTACAAACACCCTGCACCAATTAAGATCTCAGACCATAAAGAAGGAAAATACAATTAATCGAGATGCATGCAGATTCATGAATTTTTTTGAAATGCCACATGTAACATATTTCATGATTATCCATTATGGATATCGTATACAAACTTACAGAGTATAGTATACTTATGTACCAACTTTATAATTCCCATCAAATGTATGAGAATTTTTTTTTTTATACGCATCACATATCAAATTACTTTATCATTGGTCTCCGAGGCAGATACATTAATTTGTCTATATGAACTCGTATATACGTTGAACACAAAAAACCTTTAGATTATAATACACTTATTTCGATAACGGTTGTGTACGAGGATATATACTCATATTATATTAACATATTAAGTAATAACATTGTAGTTATTACTATGTTATTATCAGTTACCGATTTCTACTAATATACAAACTTTCGCTTTTCTGATATGAATTAATAAAACCATGAAGCAAAGAGCAACTCTAATTTAAACCAATTTGCTGACTTATGAGAGAGAAAAATCAAAATTATTCTTTGATAAATCAAACGTGGATCGGTCAATAAGTCCTAAGAATAAGGTTATTTTTTTTTTTGTGTAATTTAATCTCCTTTAGCTTTATTCCAATTTTTTATCCCTTTCACATAAAAGGTTTTTTCAAAGTCTTCAAAATAGGCGTTTATTTCAGTGGTGACCTCTTCATTCGACTGAAATCTCTTAACGCCGATCCATTTGTTCAGGTTTGAAAACAGGAAATAGTTGCAGAGGGCTAAATTTGAAGAATATGCTAGACGGAGTAGCAGATAATACCATAATTTATGGATTTTTTCCATCGTGCCTATACACGTGTATTGTCACGGTGGAAAATCAATTATGTCTTCACCAAATGCGCTCGTTTTTGCTTCAAATGAATGTCGAATCTGTCCAACAGCTCTGAACAATATTTGGCGGTGATTGTTTTACCTTTTTTTAAGGTATTCGATGTGAATGACACCGCGTACATCCCATAAAACTGTCGTCAAAGCCTTGTTGGCTTGTTTTGGTACACGTTCACCCGGAGAAGTCCACTGCTTTGACTTTTTCTTGGTCTTTGGTGCCTTTTAATGAATCATTATTTCGTCTACGGTGCAAAAACTTGCTCGGATTGCGGTTAAACACTCCTTTGATGTGAGCGCTTGTGATTGAGTGTGAGCAATCGCGTCAATCATCGCGCGTGTAACTTTTTCAATACCAAATATTCCTGAAAAATGTGATGAACGTGCTCAGTTGGGATGCTAAAGGTCTCAGCCACCTTGCGTAGTTTCCATTTCCGATCGTTCAATATCAATCAATGCATTTAATTGACAATTCTGGAGTGCCCATCTCTTTTCGGCGAACGAAACATTCAGCATCGCTTGCGCTGGTACGACAAAAAAGAATTCAGTAAACCTCTCTTAGCCATTGAAATTGATAGTGTGCAGTCTCTATACTATTTATCAAGCCCTTCCTTACTTTCGGTATGAGTGATGAATGAATTCAACTTTTTCCATTTTTTTTTTTTTTTTGTTTAAATACACAATAGTTTGTTGCTTCAATTGACAATAAAAATAAAATTATGTGGTCGATATTATTAAGACTACAACAACAGATTCGTAATTATTTAAACTTAAAAAAAAAAAAAAATTAATGCTACAAGCGCCATCTCTCGGATTTTCTAAGGCGTTAGTCATCGACGTAACATATATTCTAATTTGATGGAATGGAATAATAAAATTTTTCGATCTTAAACAGGTTGCATATGGCATATCTCAAAAACTCGGGAATATGACATCAAACAAATTAATTGACCATTTTGTCTGGCATAGGTTGACTTCAACTTTTGGGCCCTGTCACTAAACTTAAACTGAACCTTAAGGTAACCGCAAAAAAAGTGTCAACTATAAAGGGTGAATAACCATAAATAATTTTGAAAATTGGTCGAATACTATTCTATTTATGTGTACCTACATCTTCCCATCTGAGTTCCAGAGTAATATGTAATGTCTCAAAATTTCATTATAGTTTTTTCTCATATTCGTGTGAATCACAAAAAAACAAAAAAAAAAAAAAAAATTCCAAAGTCAACAATAAAAATGTACACGATTCTAATATCTATAAATGTTAAAAGAAAATAAATTAAATTATACTATTGTCATAAACTGAAATATTAAAATTAAATTAAATGAAATAAAAGAAAAGAATATCCCAGATAAAGAAGTATATAAAGCAAACCATGAAACAAAAGGAAATTGAAGGCAATCTAGGTAGGGAATGTTTAACATACTTACAAAAAACAGACAGACATATGTGCATGTGTGTGCATAGGTATATATTATGATATACCAAAGTACTACTCCTCGTATTTACAATATATTGTATTGTATATTAGCTTAATTTGTAATTGTAACTGTTAACATAACTATAAGATGTGTGTATGTTTTTTTTTAGAGTTCAAATACACAAATTCAAAATCAGATACAAAATTCATATATCCATCACATTCATCGAGTAGTGCATTTCAAAATACTGCAATAAATGAAATGGAATGGAATTTTTTGAATATTTTAATCCAAGAATTCACACACACCATCTTCATCACAAGCAAAAGTAATGTAATGATTTAAATTTCCAACATTTTATTCCAACATATTTTATTGTAGCTTAAGAAGTTGTCAGGGAACACCATTGTAGCCGATATACATACTTACTATAGTTATATTGTAGCAAGTGTACAGCAAGTGAAATCACAAAAAGGAGCGCAAGTGTGAATGCATTTTAAGAGAAATTTAATGAAATCATGAAGTGGAACAAATATTGTGTATGTACTTATTGTATATCAAGAAAATTATTTATGTAACAATAAAATTAAACTGGTTGAAAATGTTTATAACAAAACAAAAAAAAAAACCAAACAAACAACCAAAATAAAAAATGTTATGCGTTTATTTATGTTAACCGAGACTTCAGAACAATAAACTCAGTAATATTTAAAAATAATAAACAACAAAATGCAAGTTTGTTTTAATTGAAAATGGATTTCAGTAGTCAGCTGTTTTGAGTTCAAAGTATTTCATACTCGTATTGTACATACATATGTATTTTCCATATTTTAATAACCTATCGAATTTGGAAATGTTGAATGAAAATATATATTTACTATTTAATGGTACATATGTACGAGTATATACATAACTAGGGTATCCTGCCCGACGTCGTACGGCCAATCGGATTCCTTAAACTTCACTTTCAGTAGAACGCAAGTGGATTGGGCCATACCTACAGTTGCGGTTTCGCACCATCGCTATTAATAAGTTGAATTGCAATTCTGGTATTTCATTTTTGCTTCCCGCTGCACTTTAATTTGGCTAAATGAATAGTCAGTCACATTAATAATTCCAGTGACTTACCTAATCCACAACAATGCACAGCTCCCTGGTCTTGCCTTAAGTGTTATTGTATTATTGAGTCCTTTAATTTATTCAAAACTAACTGTAGTACATTGCGCAGAATCAGACAAATCAAATGCAGTATTTGATCCACCAATTTCTCGACAACAGCGTCACATATCGAATCCAAAAGTACTCTGTTATGTCTTCAAGGCTAAAACCAACCATGCACGCATTCACAAAATGTCATTGCAATCAGATCGACACGAACGGTCGAGCCGCGCCTAAGTACTCAATATGAACACACATAAGAGAAGTTCAGTGACATACACACTCACAGAAGAATTATATATATAAAGATTGTGAATCTAAATCATTCTCACCATCCCCTTGAACACACACAAAAAATTTCATCGAAAATTGGTCTAGTTGTTTAAGAGAAGTTCAGTGACATACACACTCACAGAAGAATTATATATATAAAGATAAGATTTCCAATGGAAGGAAACCCACGGTTCCAGTGAAATTGTGCGAATGAATATGTATGTACACGTAAGTAGGTAGAAAATTGCTCACAACGGGGAACTGTTAACTGAAAATGAAGCTTTGAAGCTGTCGGATAAAAAAGATTGGCTTGGCTGGGCAGGGCTAGAAGTACGACGCGTGTGTAGCACCAAACAATAAATTTATTACCGGTTGATTAACAATAAATAATGACAACATAATAAACATAAATGGTAGTTTACCATAGTGCACTTAAACAAAATGCACTTAAAGCTAATGAATTAGCTAATGAGTTAGATCGTGTAAATGTGTTTGTACGTTCTTTTAGGTCAATGGCTGACTATTATTTGTATGATGATTAAGGTGAATAAAGAGTGTGATCTTTGTCGATATAACGACGCTATTCAAACTGATGTTGCAGCTAATTTAGAAGCGATGACGGTGAACCTCCTTTTGAGAGAGTTATGGTTGTTTTTTCGAAATTTTCACGAGAACGTCATAATGTCTCTGCTCTTGGACTCTCCATTAGATCCGTTGGCAAATCCATTTGTTGTTTCCGAATGGTGATCCTGGTCCGCTTGTAAATATGCCACGTAACATATGACAACATGAACTCCAAACTCTCATGCTCCTAGAATACAAAGTTACTATGTTACAGGATACATGTTAACATCTTGCTATTCGTGAAAACAAAAATTTATTACCTTCTGAAAAATAATTCTTCTATGGATCGTTGATATGTAGGAATTGAAATTGATTACATTTCATTAACAAAATCAGGCTGCATCTAACTTTATAATAACTTAAGTGCTGTGGACCAAGATCCGGAATGTGGAAAAGAGTACAAATGAAAAAAAAAAACAAGAAGTTAAAGACCAGATACATAAGTATATTGTGAGTATCAGCTACAATAGACATGTGGAAGGATAACTACGTGAAACGGAACTTTTTAGGGTGTTCGGATTTGAAATTTTTCGACATTACTTTGGGATGAAATCTGTGATAAGGTCTACGAGTGAGAACATTGTGAAGTAGATGAAGAAGATTTAGTGAATTTGGTGAAAATTTGATAAATTAAGTTATTGACAGAGGAAAAAATATTGTTAGAGCTTTAGAACGCAATATACATAAACTGCAGTAGCCATTTTTTCCAATGTATTGCAGAAATCGTTGAAACCACAGATCGCCATGTTTTAGAGTCATGCAAAAAATTGAAAAAAAGAGCATCTCCTTCCTACTTCATTAAAAGTCCAGTAAACGTACAAATATAAAATGCTGAAGTCCGTAATGTGAAGTTAACAATGTTTTGGCAAGGATTGAAGAAAGCGTCCGAATTTTAGATATAAATATAACCATTGTTAAATCCCTCGTAGAAATAAGCGAGAATTTTGAAATTGTTTTTAAGAAATTGCAACTTTCTAATTCACCGTCGATGTGCTATGTTTTTTCTTCGATTTTAACAATAAAGAGCCTTTGTAAGCCGATAACTGAAGATATAGCTGCTATTTCAAAATTGAAGAAAAATATATTAAAATACATTGACGAAATATGGATCGCCAATTTAGATTTGTGGCATTCTTTTTGTATCCACCAGCTATAAAAATGCAAGTACATGAGTTAAATGATATAAAAAATTATTGCATTTCTCGCTTGCAAATTAATTCATGTGCTGTATTAATTTCGGGGAATGACTCTTTATCTCCAAACAGATCATATCGATCATACTCGTTGCAGATCTCTGATGCACAGCTTTATTTTTACGACGTTGAAACTGCTGTACGTTATAGACTGAATGCTATAGTAAATAATGGATGTAATGTGTAATTATGTGTGAATTAGCTGATGAGTTAGATCGTGTAAATGTGTTTGTACGTTCTTTTAGGTCAATGGCTGAATATTGTCACCGTCCTGAAAACACAACTACTAATGTTTGTATGATGAATAAGGTGAATATAGAGTGAGAGTCTTCGCCGATATAACGTTGCTATTCAGATTGATGTTGCAGCCATTTTTAGAAGCTATGACGGCGAACGGCCTTTTGAGAGAGGTATGGTTGTTTTTCCAAAATATTCACGAGAACTTCATAATGTTTCTGTTTTGGACTCTTCATTAGATCCGTTGGCATATCCTTTGTTGTTTCCTAATGGTGATACCAGTTGGCATGTTAATATGTCACGTACGTTCAAATTGAAAGTACCAGATTACATTTCATTAAACAAAATCAGGCTGCTCTACGTGCTGACCTTTATAATAACGAATGATTGATGTTGGTCAGAAAGTAATTTTGTCTTTCACATTCATACGTTCTCCACGAAATACGTTCCAGAATTACTTAGATGCTATGTGTATGTACAGCGAAAAGGAAAACCTTCTTTATTCATAACTACAATATGACATGTAATCCAAATTGGCCCGAAATTATCGAAACCTTAAATGGGCCTAAGGCTCACTTTCGACCTGATATTGTTGTTCGCGTTTTCAAAATTAAATTGAATGAACTGATCAACTTGATACTTAACAACCAGGTATTCGGTCAAGTTGATGAATTACACAATTAAATTTCAAAAACGTGGTCTCCCTCATGCACATACAAAGTCGACAAAGACTTTGGTAAATGATGATAGACTTGATAGTATTGAAATTATTGATAAAATTGTTTCTGCTGAAATTCGTGGTTCTCATACTCATCCAAAATTACACAACTTAGGGAAAAGTCAAATAATTCAGTGTGCATGCAAGAAGGAAAATATTCTAAAAGTTTTCCTAACATATCTTAGAACGTACTCATAATAGTGTGAATGGTTAACCAGTATATAGACGTCGTGATTATTCCGTTTCTGTTGATGTTCGTAGGCTGTTACGAAATGAATTGAATTAATATACCGAAAACGAAAACTCTCAAAATCGACTGTGGACTGTATTTTTTCTTTATTAGTTATGAACTGCACAATTTAGCACCTTCATGTGGTGTTGAACATAAAGGAACTGAAAAACATCACGTGATCTTAAGTATAGTGAACTTAAAACGAAATAGAATACAGAAACAAAAAACATGAAAGCTTAATGCTATTGAAAGCTTAATACTATTGAAAGCTTTAAGTGAGCGAGATCTAACATATTATAACTTAACTAGGAATAGATAACAAAGAAAAGAAACGAAAACATAAACCAAAAAAAACCAGCGTTCCTAAACATAGGCATAGTGTTGATAATAGGTTTGTAGTCCCATACGATCCGTATCTTTTAGCTAAGTTCAATTGTCATTTGAATGTTGAAGTTTGCACGACTGTTAAGAGTGTCAAATAGATTTACAAATATGTTTATAAAGGGTATGATTGGGCGACTTTAGAATTTGGTGTCGAGAATGTTGGGCCGAATGAAATCGTGATAGATGAGATTCGAAATTTCTTAAATGGTAGATTTGTTGTATGCTGTATCTCTTAAAGTTTGACAGTATTTTGTCGTAATAAATAGATAATAAATAAATAATAATAATAAAGATGTCTAGTTATTTCATTTACGGTTACTTCTATTATACATCCGTGGTGCCAAATCTTTTGAGGACTTTCGATTCTATAATGGGGTTGTGTATCCAACTTTTGTGGAAGCATGCCACTCGCGGGGAATTGTATCGAATGACAATGAATGGCGTGAATGTTTAAATAAAGTAAAACAAACTAATTCTCCAAGATAATTGCGAGAGTTATTTGGGTTTATTTGTGGTTTGAATGTTTCAGCGAATGTGTTAATTTTATGGAATGAATTCAAAGATGAGATGAGTGAAGATTTTCTTATAGACTACAGTCAGGATATTTCTTATAATCAAACTCTTCTAATAATCGATGATATTCTTCAGACTCATAATACTCATGTCAAGAACTTGGTCTCCAAATCCCTGCTTATTTCCGTGTTGATTATGTTTTCGGTGATAGCACTAACCGCATTGAAGAAGAAAATATTTTTGAAGATATGTTTAATAGCGCTAATGATGAACAATGTAATATTATAGACTTCTTCGATCACGTACTTTGAGCGTCCAATTTGAAGAAAAAACGAGCAATTAAATTTCTTATTATTTTGCTTTATTTATTCCAGTGCAAAGATATTGGATTCTTACAGGCCAATCAATCTGCTGCCCACTGTAGCAAAGCTGTTTGAACGCTGTCTGCTGACACGCCTATTTGACTTGAAAGAGGTCAAGGAAATTGTTCCTCCATTTCAATTCGGGTTCCGTAAGGCCCACGGAACTCCAGAACAATTGAATAGGGTAGTCAACTTTATCCTTGAAGGATTTGAGGCCAAGGAGTATGTTGGCTTTTGATCGAGTTTGGCACGACGGGTTGCTCAGTAAACTCAAGAGCCTCTTACCGCCTTAACTATGGTTAATAGTGCGCAGCTACCTCAATAATAGGACTTTTACAGTGGTACTGGATGGTGTGGAGTCTAGCATCAAGGCTATTCGCGCAGGTGTCCCCCAGGGTAGCGTTTTGGGGCCGACACTCTATACTCTGTTCACACACGACATGCCCAATAGCTTAAAGCTACCGCTAGAAGATTCTGATGATTTTATCATCGCCACGTTTGCAGATGATACGGCCATCCTCTCCAGAAACAGGTGCATATATGAAGCCACGGACAACCTGAAACAATATCTGCACAGTTTTGAGGTCTGGACAAAAAGATGGCATTAACGAAAAGAAATGTGCCAATGTGACGTACGCCTTACGGCCGGATGTTTGTCCGGGCGTCTTTATTGGCAATCAGTTGCTGGAGCATCACTCGGGATATAAATACCTTGGTGTATCTTTGGATAGGCGGCTAACGTTTAAAACCCATATCTCAAATATAACGAAGTCGCTCGGGCAGAGAATTAGGAAATTGTATTGGCTCCTAAACAGTCGCAATAAATTGTCACTAAAAAATAAGGTACACATCTACAAAGCAATAATTGCTCCTGCTTGGCGTTATGACTTACAGGTGTACGGCATAGCAGCAAAAACAAATATTGCTAAGGTTAGAGTTCTGCAGGCCAAGACATTGCGCATGATTTCTGGGGCCCCTTGGTTCATGCGCACAGCGGATCTTGAGCACGACTTGAAAATACCAAAAATTGGCGACGTGATTAATCATCAGGCCAAGGACTACATTAATTGGTTGGCAAATCATCCAAACGATATAGCCAGGCGGCTTTTAAGGCGACGCAGAAAGGGAGGGGTCAGAGCGGCGAGGAGGCTGAGAAGATCGCATCCTGTCGACCTCCCTACTAGATCATATTACATGTATTAGTATTATTCCCACTTGTTAATATAAGTTGTTTTGTTATTGTTTGGTATATAGTTTAATTTAAGTTGTTTCTTAATAATAGTAAATATAATTAAAGATTTTAATGAAAAAAAAAAAAAAAAAGCTTTATTTACTCCAGTACAAAGATGATCGATAAAATCTATTAAAGTTTATAATGTTATTCTAATACATGCATGTGTTTTTTGCTTACTTACATCTCCATAGCAAGCCTGTTTCCCAGCGTTTCTCCCTCGAAATGTTTTCAGCAGTTCTTTCCATTATCTGCATCGAGCGCTCATCTTCCTTGGATCTAAGAGGTTTGGTTGAAGGGCTCACGCCGATTAACTCCAAAGAAAGGAACTTCTTTATAGCTTCTTCAATTTTGCGTGCACTGTGTACATCATCACATTGGCAAATATGCAGTACATGAGGCGATGAAGTGTTTTCAACACATTGTCGGCTATACACAGACTAACCCAACTTGCAACGCACCGCTACAATATCATTATCTTCAGATTGTCGCAATTCCAATGATACGCTAACCTTTATGTTGTCCAAGCCGTGATCATCCGTGGTGTTATGTTGTTATATGGTCAAATCGGTAAACCCTTTAAATGCTTGCTATTGCTCAGCAACTCCACACCAACGGTTTGAACAGGAAGATCCAAACGTCTCACAGTGCGCACACCATCAAGTCTGTATCGTTGTGAACCACTACTTGTTGCCGAAACACTAACACATACTGCTTTTGAATCATCTTCAGACTGCATTATATCGCCTGTCTACCTGAGACAAAGCTGCTCTTTAAGACCATCTAGTTGTAATTCATCTGCCAAAAGCCGTCTCCATTAACGTGCATGCAGCACCATCGTCAGTTAGTGCATATGTATGTACACATTCAGTTTTATTATAAAAAGTGATTGCTACATACCGAAACAGCGCCTTAGATGAAGAATTCTCATGAAATAGAACTGCAGACTCCCCTTGCATGTCCTATTTGCCCACTTTGACCACCTTCGTTCACCACACGAGGCACCAGTACCCTTTATTTCTTTGTTCCGCTACTGTGTTGTACTTCGTACGATGTGACCATACTAGCACACATCGCTATGTTGAACAGCCAATTGTTGAATGTGGCTAAATTGCCACCACCAGTTGTTAAACGATGTCTGCCGCAGTCTAATTTTAAGTCATTTGGCATCTTAGCGACCAACTCGTTCAACAATGCAGGGTCATTTAGAAAATCCCGCAGTTCCGTCGCAAACATTGTGGCACAATAGTTCTGGACAGCCAACGCCAATAGTATGATTGAGTCCAAATTGTTGGGTTTTATTGCACGTTATTCTCAAGCTTCTGTTGAAGTGCTTCATGTACAATTTCCGCTCTACCATATAGCATTCTCAACGTACCGATTGCATATGGTACTGTAGCGGGAATCATCAGTTTTCCACGTACAGCTTCCAACGCAGACCCAGACATTTCTGGTGCCTAATAAGGTTCTCTTCGTTACTAAATCTGCATCTTTCAGTTGACTGTTCATAATTGTTGATAAACAGTAACCACTCCTCAAGTTTACTAGAAAAGATTAGCAAATCTTTGCTTATCACATGTAGAGCAGCAATCTGTGCTGATGTTAAAATTGTGTTTGCTCGTGTCGGTTTAACATATTGTGAACTTGTAAAAGCGTACTGTTGCTGTGGTGCTGACGTGCTAATACCAGCAAAAATTACCGTATGGTGCTCTCATTCGGCTAAAACTTGCCGTATTCACTTGAAAAGTTTCACTAAGCGAGGCATGCACGTACTTGTTTTGGCTACTTCTTGGACTTTGATCTTCTCCAAATTCATTGCACGGTAAATTGTAAGCGGGCTCTGACGCGGCCTCGTTAACGTTACTTGTACCGTTACCACTATCATTTCTTTCAATCAAATTTATGATAAACTAAAGAACTTATTTTAAGTCGCAACGAGAATGAAAGCAAGCGGAACAAAATATAATAACAGAGCAAGCACAGTGGGCACAAAAGCGAATAATAGGGATTTTTAATTTGCGTCGCAACAAATATAATTATTTCGATAATATTTAGAAATACAATCAATTGAAGTTAGTTGAAGTCGATTGTGTGCCGCTATAAAAGATTCCAAATTTGGAGCAGTAGCTATTTTTTGAAAAACTGTACTCTTTGGGGCCGGAACCCTAAAAAGGCTTCCATACCAAGGTAGGTAGCCATGATTATGTTAAGCTACGTTCACACTAGGCAAATATTTGTTCATTTTACACTATAGTCACTGGAATTTCAATTACATAAGTTCGCATATACACAATAGACATTTTTAGCCCTGTAGCAAAGGTATAACTTAGTTCTGATAACGTGTCCACAAGTACGAGCATAAATTGCTTTAGTGTTATACTTCAAATGCTTGCAACAGTAGAGTAGCTAAATCTATGTGATGACAATGATTCCTTGATGCACATGTCGCACATGTTTTATTAAAGAGTCACATCTCAAAAACAGAATTTCGAGAATAAAAAAAGGCGTTTAATGTTATCAATTTACTCAAAAATTGGCTAATTGTAGAAAATATTTTCTCTTCTAATGCGGAGAGTATATAAATTATTAACAAGAAACCAGCACAGAATATAAATCATAAAATAACGAATATTGCCGCATTTGGTAATCGAACTTACTAAATTTGAGAAGACTCCTTTGAAAATATATTCGTAGAAAATGTATTGTAAGGCGTGCACGACGCAGATCACCAGGGTGGAGCCTTTTAAGTCGTCTGCGACAATTATGGTTAAGGATTTCGTTGGCAAGTAGATTGAGGTGAGAGAGATGCTAGTGTGCCTTTTGATTTTTCGCAAACTGAAGGCATCTGGAGATCATTATGTAGAGTACTATTTTTGATGAACCATTGCGCATCGGTTATTTTTCGAGGGCTTTATTCTGAAAATGAATATCGATCTGCTAGCTCGGCAGGCTGTCAACGTTTTATCAAAATTTTGAATAACTTTTTCGCATAATGATGGTTCAATTAGTGATATATGCACGATGATGTTGCCCTTGAGGTGTTGAAGTGTTTGAGAACTATCTGCATAAACTTTACTCTTCAAGAAATCCCATAAAAAGAAGTTCTTTGGGTGGAATCCCATAGTATTGGTGCCAATTCAGGTCTGTTCTTCGATAAATTACTCGATTACTAAAATTCTTTATCAAAAGATCGATTGATGCCGTTGCTGTGAGGCATGTTCCACCGTCCTGTTGAAACCACATATTCTGCACATCAATATATCTTCTAATTAACTCCACAAAAGGTTTCCAATCATCTCTGGATATCGAATTCTAATCACAGTAACGGCATTGCCATTTTGATTTTCGAGCGAAAACTCGCTGTTCACTCAAGTAGCGATTAATTTTAAGTAACCGAAATGTATTTACTTGATACATAAAAAAACATCGGTGTATTCCAGTACTTGTTAAAAAAATGGCAGCAAATTTAAAAGGTACTAGCCTATATATTGTATTTTCCATTTGTAACTTAAGTTTCCAATTGCTAACATAAATTTAAGATATGTTTTTACAGAAGTGTTCAGCACCAATGATAATTCAAGATCTGTCGTGAACAAGTTACGATTTCGCTAAATTTCGGACAATCAGTGGTAAAGATTTCATCATCTTAGCGTACACATCGAGCTCTGTCGACTAAAACATATAGTCACAGTATATAAAGTAACAAAAACATAATTTGTTTAATTAAACAAAAAAAAAAATTATTATTAAGACTCTATGTGTTTTTATTTATTGAGTTATTGGAGAGCAAATGCTTTACATGAGTTTGCTATGAACTTACTTAATTTTACCTTTCCTGTATTTTTATAAACTACGAAGTTTATGCGTTCAGCGTTTTAATCATGCTGCCTTTGCACGTGAGAAAGAACCGTCTCCTTAGAACGGCAAGAGTGCAGACATATCGTCAGCAAATAATGTGGAACGACCAAATATTGTTTGTTACGTAAAGTAACAATATGGGAATTGTAATAAGATCAAGAATGTTTAAGTGCGGAAGAATTGCAGACATAATGTCAGCAATTTAGTGTGGGAATTGAAAAATATTATTTGTTAAGTAAAATAGTAGTGTAAGAATAATAAAAATTCTGACCTGATATGAAAGTGTGGCCAAAACTCTCCATTTCTTGCCACTTGCTAGAAGTTCTCAATACAACGACCTCAACCTGTCGACTTTCGACCAAAAATTTATACGGAATACGATCCAGCTTAAAGTGAACTATATTCTATGTGTCATATGATGGGGCAATAATTGCGGGTTGGATGTTAAATTAACTCAACTTTGACTAAAGTTTAATATATAAATTTATGTTTAGATGCGTGCCAATTCTGGATAATGGATACACTTACGTGGTCTAGAGCCGAAGAGTATCCGCTTGTAATTTTGAAGACTTCATTATATCCGTAAAAGAGAATTGTTTGGTATAGATTTTTGGTTAGCGGCATAGTTTGCACCACTGCAAGTGGTAATTAGATTAGATACGAATTGAGAAGGGCAGAAACTAGTACATGTCGTTACTGCGGCCATGGATGGGCGTATTGTGTCTACCCCGTAATTATAGTTCCTCTGAAATTCTGGAATTCAACAAAATCTGGTAAATATGCAATTTCAGATAGAGGCTTCTGGTCATTGGCCATTACGACTGATCCGCATATTTTGTAGATGTTGTATCACTCTGCAATGTCCTGTTATGAAACCTGTGACTAGTAACGGGTGTTTTTAGCAACTTTCTTGGCAACACTGTTTTTCAAAGCTGACACGGTTTACGTGTCTTGTGTTACTGTCAAACACGTTCAGTTTTCTATAATTTAACTATGAATCGACTTGCAAACGAACAGCGGTTACACATTGTTGAATTTTATTATCAAAATTTATGGTCGGTAAGGCAAGTGTATCGTGCACTTCTTCCATTTTGATCGGGACCTTCTGAGATGGCTATTCGGAATGTTGTGACTAATTTCTCACCCAATTTGCATTCATTAAACCACCAACACGCAAACGTAGAGTGCGGACAGATGAAAAACGAATGGCGAGCGCTACCGTACGATGCTTACAAACTTCTTTTTGCCCATAATGGAAGAGCTCGACTTGGCTAACATGTGGTTTTAACAAGATGGTGCTGCATGACACACAGCACGCGAAACAATGGCCCAATTAAGAGGCGAGTTCGGTGAGCAGTTTATTTTACGTTTGGGGCCGGTCAATTGGCCGCCTAAATCATGTGATTTAACGCTATATCGACTCAAATAAAGGTTTCATACACTTTTCTGAATTTTATGTGTTTTTCTTTTAAATCAAATCAGCAAGTTCTTAAATCACCCGTTAATTCTTGTGTTCTTTTGAGTCATCTAGTTGGCTTTGAGAATTTTAAATAGATGTGCAATGTATAAACTGCACGCATAATGCGGTCCGAGGACTGTTGCGACTGCTTTCCTGGCGAGTTCATCCGCCTCTTCGATCCATACATACCCACAAATTTCTTATTAGCGTTAATGAATCTTGGAGTAGATCCGATATAGAATCTTCAAACTTTCTCTTTACGAGAACAACGATATCGTCACTACAATGGACCATGAGAGTAGATGGAGGAACCAGCAACCTCCTTTAGCATGAACTCGGAGGGTGTTTTCGTGTTTTTCCAATTGCGATTCTTTCTTCTTGACAAAATTTGCCCCTTTATAACATCACGACACAAGTATTATCCTCCAGTTTGCAGTTCACAAAACCCACATTCTCCTTTGTCAATCTACTGAGCATCAAGGCTTGATTCTTTTCCACATCCGGTGGCACGTTTGTTGCGAGAGTAATCAAACGAGGCATACCTGCACCCTCTGTAAGCTTAATGCTAACGTTTGGGAAAGTTTCTTTTTTATTGATTGCTGATTGGAGCCATCGGTTACTCTTCATGCTGCACAAAGTGAATGATCCATCGAGTTCAGAAATCCAAGTGGTAATACTTTTTCCATGAGAAGTTTCCTGACCGTAGAATTTCGAAAACGCACAATTGAAGAAAATCTTGGAAGCGAAATAGTTGCTTTGAAGCCGCAACGTACAATAATAAAAAATTAGGCCAAAAAGAATGAAGTCTCCCCAAGCTAGCCACGAGGGCTATTTTATTGCGAATTTTACTTTCTTAAATTACAAAAATGGGGGGCACTATAATTTTTTACCTGACTTGGATGTAATGTTCTGAAAAAACGCTAATATGGTAAGATAAGTGTAAATATTCGATACACACATAATAATAAAACAAAAATTATGATCGATTCAGAATAATATAAAATAAATCACAACTGCATAATTTTAATAGCAAGAAATATTAAATATACAATATTTAAGAAACTATATTAATGGCAAATGTTGTGTAAGAACTCATTTCTTCAGCTTTTCATACATTGAAATAAAAATGCCTGTTGCTTATAATTACGACTCTTGTACTCTAATCCAAATATGCCTAAAGAGATAGCATGGCTGGCGAAACAATTTAACGCGGCATATATGACAAATTTCTTCTTGCTGGTGCAACATTGTTGTTGTTGCCGGCAGATTTCTCATGATGAACGAATTACAATGCCTGCATGATGAACAGTGGTCTACCGCAGATTGCTACAAGGTTTCTGAGACTGTAATCTGGACGTTTATGACGATTGTTTTCACAATCCGCCAAAAAGTCTTACTGGAAAAGACTCCCGTAGCTAAATGTTTAACACTTCGTACAAAGCTGGTTAACAGCTTTTGTTAGAGATTGCATAGTTGGTAAACCAGTCATGCGATAGGTTGCATGATCCGTAATAACTGTATAATGCTGCGCTTCTAGTTGATTAAGTAAGCGGCAAAGGTTTCATAGGTGAACAAACTCGAATATCGAACTCTCATAAGAGCTACGTAAACAAATATAATTAGCCAAGCACATTTGATTACACTACGGTAACCATGTGGCTGAGGAATCTCAGTGCAGAATGGTTTTGCAAGACGATACAAAGCAAATACAAAAACCAACAACCGTTAGTCATATGAAGAGCATAATCTATCATATTGTGTTGCCTTGAATAATGTATTGCATGGAAATGATGATGTTGGAATCTAAAAAGACTGCACAACCAAATGTAATGCGCTTCCGTTCATAGATACTTTAAGGCTCCGGTCATACTGCCATTAGCGTGTACCTGGCCGCCAATTAATGTTGACGGTTGAAGGAGTAGTGCAATGTAAAATTTAATTAGGCACTTTGATTATTTCTGCGTCGACTTGCAAGCGATCATTTCCCTTATTCGAACTCGACATAGTATGCCAGACAATGAACTAGGCAAATATACAATTTATTTGGAAACAACGGTGCGTCATTTTCTGCTGCCTCCTTTATCTTTATAATTGAAGTGCCGTATACCGCTCACTCGGCAATTTGTTGGCTTATATGAAATGTGTATAGTTCCAGATCACAATCTAATTTTGATGAATAAGTACAGCAACATCCACATGGAGAAAAAAGGCAGAATATCTCAAGCAACTGATATTTAGTTTTAGTCATCAATAATGAAATGTGACTTCATATTGCTGGTTGGGCTATAAGAGAAAGTTTCTTCTCTAACAGGGAAGTCAAATGCACTACCAGTACTTGTTCAACATTTTCAATAAACAAGATTTGCACTTGTACTGCAAGTGTGTAGCCAGCCAGTTGTTCATCAATGACAGTTGGAACCACTAATGATGGACTCAATACCAGCAGTTGCCTCAGTATATCTTGTGTCAAGCGCTTTTGCACATGACTTAGTTCCGTGTAATTTATACGAATAAGTGCACTAAAATTTCGTGATCTAAACGCATAATCAAAGATGCTGCCTAATGTTTCAGCTATTGCATTGCTTAAGTCACAAAAAGAATAATCATTAGATATACCAATATGAGTTTTACTATCCGATGTAGCGGTCAACGCTACAGCAATAAGAATAATATAATTTAAAATCATTTTAGGAACTGTGCACATACCGATATATGGTTCTCTTATTTATATGACAAACAGAAGAGCACAAAAGTAAAACTATTGTTCCTTAAGGAATATAAAAGTTAATCAATGAAATTATCTAATGGAATTTCCCAAATGAGTGACGTTTACAGTATATTTTGTAAGCGTATTGTATGTATGAACACATATCATAATCATTTTAACACTCGGAAATCCTTCGGATTCCATGTTTTCTTTGTGATGGTAACATTTTCCTTGTGTCGGGTGCAAGAAAGAAATCAAATAAACAAATAATTGCTGTGTTATAACTTTAATGATAGGTCTGTAATACGAAATGTACGAAACAAATAGCATGCAAGATTCGAAAATTCTGATAAAAGTAAATCAATACAGGTATTGCTTAGCGTTGTTGGGGAAGTTTCGATGTAAGACAAATTAGACTCACTGAACAAAAAGTCGTTTGGTGTCTTCTGGGTATCACTGGATTGCTCTTGAGAAGCCCTTTGCGTATACTATTGTATTATATAATATTCTGATTTGGCTTTTGAGGAGTATGCGGCGAAATTCCATTACTTTAACACCATGTACGAGTATATTCACTATTTCACGCTCTTGGCTTATATACGTATCGATAGATCTCAACGAGGAATGATTGGCGGTTGAAACTCAAACGATCGTCATAGCTTTTTCAAGTAAAAAAATATACTTAATGCTTTACGAGAAACATTCTTCCTTAAAATATATAAGTTGTATGTGTGTAATAAACTATTATTAAGTGATGTTGTTGTATCAGCAAATAGGAATAGATGGTACTGAATTTAAACAAAAGAATCATTTAAATAATACTGTAGAATCTCGAAAAAGTTAACGGCAATGTCCCAAGGGTAATTAACTTTTCCGAAATATTAACTTTTCTAAGCGGTTTTCAAAAATGGAAAAAATAAGATAATAAACATTGATCTTGGAAATAACGCACTAAATTTATTTCAAAGACTTACTTTTCCATCATTACAAAAAAGAAACTTGGATTTAATTTTTATAGGCTGGTTTGAAGTTCACAGCCTGTCCCGACCGTTTTCGCGCACAAATAATATTAATTTGTTTAAAGTGGTTTATAGAAGCAGTCCATCCTTGTTTGTTTTTTTTTTTCTTTTGGGTAATAGTTATTGACCATTTCTGCACGCTTATCGGCAAGGTCTGCCACCTGAGTTGCATCGTTATGATTTTCATACCATTTAATCAAGGTATTGATGCTTTCAACTGCTTCTGAAAAACTCAATTTCGGTTGTTCAATACCTTGCTCGATAATATATTCGCCGGTATCATTATCAGACACTTCGAAATCCTCGTTATCTTGCGTTATTTCATCCTTCTTCCAATTTTCAATTTCATCAATGCTAATGTCCACATTATCACTCACCTTCGAAATCAACAATTGAACTTCTCGAAGTGTATCGTCGTAAGCCCTATTTGATTCAATCAATTTAGATAACGAGATGTCATCTTCACTATCTTATTGATCACTATCATCCCACACTGATTTAATCATCAAAAGGGAATCACGTATTGAATGAGCCTTCAAAATTTTGTCAATCGGAACCGCCACTGCTTCAAAAATTTCATGACGTTTTTTCTTTAATTTTGAGATGGCTACTTTAGATACACCATAATCCAACGCCAATCAATTTCCGTGAATACCTTGATAAATTTTTTTTAAATCTCCACTTTTTGCTGTAAATCTAATTTAAATTGCGATGGTTTTTTCTGCTCTGTTGATATGTTTTCAAACAAATATTACACAGTCCACAAATGAAACGCTCGCGACTAACCAAATCATTGTTGTTTGACGATGGAAATGAACACATGTTTTTAGTCGAAACATTGGGAAAACCAAAGATTGCAATTGCTTGTGTCGCCAAACAAACGTTGTTTACAAAATTCATTTGTTATGCGTTTTACGTGGACACTGAAATTTGGTTAACTTAACCGAGATTAACTTTCGCAAGAGTTAACTTTTTCAAGATTCATTTAAGAAACAAAATTATCTTCAGTGATTACCTGGAAAGTGCTTAAAAAAATAATAAAAACATAATTTTTGAAATAGTAATTTTTGATCGAGATGAAATTTGGTCTAACGAAATATTCTTTATTTCCCACACTAACATTTGATTAATTAATCGAAGCAATTAGCTTGACTTGGCTTCATCGAATAATCGGACAAGGGTTGTGATTATAATTTAATAAAATGACTTCTTATAAAAACGAAATTTTTTTTAGTGTATATTTCCAACATCTGATCTTTAATAACAACAACAAAAACAATAAAGCAAGAATAACAGAAAAATCCATACAAAGATAATCTGGCGCAACGAATAATCGGGCAACTTAAAAAAAACGTTATAAAAATTCATTAATATGTCATATCTTAGCTTTCAAGAGCTTGTAATCTTCTTGGCATTGATGCTATCATAATTTGGCTGAATGAATGCCATGCTACTTGTAGCATGGCCAAGGTAACACAAATCTATTGATGGCTGAATTTAGAGCTGTGTCATACGTGATCGTCGTGCAGTTCGAAATGCCAGTACCCCTTTTACCCACCTGACTTGGATATAATGAACAGAAGCGATCAGGGTTTGATTTCTGGTTACTCCTCCTTATGACAATTGGAGGATATGTTGGTGCGAGCTTGGTGGTTTGTCTCAAAATGGATCACATCTAACTTACTTAACTTACCTCATCTATCATGTTTTGGTGGTGGTGATGAATTCAAAGGAGTAGATTGTAAAATTTAGCCATCCTTTTGCTATGACGTTCTTGTAACAATTGCAATGAACAGCTTGTCTAAGAACCAGTCCTTGCTCCATGGTGACACATATGGCTTATCGGACCTTTCGTTTACTCTTCACTTTGTAATTCGCCGATGGTGAAAGTCCTATTTATAAGATGCATGAGATTGTTTTAATGTGGGCTGTATTCTTTGGCCTTCTGTATGTTATGTTTATGACTTTTATTGTATAAGAAATTAATCAGGATTTACAATATACATACATATACTATACAAACGATAGCTTACGAATTAACCGTAAAACTGATTGGCAGAGTCAAATTTGTTGACGAATGGAGCGGTATTGATGAAGACACATTGCGTGCATATATTGCTGTACTCATTCTTGCAGAAGTATGTTGGTGTGTACATTCTAGTTTTACTAATTTTACTAAAATATTTGACTAATATAAAATTTGTACAATATATGGTAGAGGAAGAAATGAAGATGTTCATAGGTTATTCGATGAATCTTTTGGTCACCCCATTTTCCGATCAATAATGTCAGTGGGAACTTTCCACATGACTAAAAGTGCACTCCGTTTCGATGATGTTTCGAGTCGCAGACAAATGCGTAGCAACGATAAATTTGCTCCTATTCGTGAACTGTGGTGCTGTTGGCAACTCCATCTTCCACTGTTTTATAACTGTCACGAAAATGTGCCATTGATGAGCAACTTGTTGCATGCAGGAGATGTTCTTTTGGTAGGTCAAAATCCATCATTGGTTGAAGCTTGCTGCGTGGACTCAAAGTCAGGTTATATATGGAAGATACAACCATACCTTGGAAAATCTAGAAACGCAAGGCCTGAAAAGAATCATGGAGATCGCGTTGTCTTGGACTTGACAGAGAGCTTGAAAGGACAATATAACAGCGCCAATTTCCTTCGACTTTTGATTTGGGGAGAAAATTACTTGAAAGGAAAGTTACATATGTGGAAACAGTACGCAAAAATAAATCTTTCATTCCCCCAAAATTGCTGACTGTCAAAAAACTTCCATTGTATAGTCTACATTTGCTTTCAGCGAGGTTCGATATTAGTGTACTACATCAGCCACAAAAAGAAAGCAACAATATAAGTCATGCGTCAGGTCGATGAGAGTGCGTCGTGAAAAAAACCGGCGATTGATAGTACTGACCAAATACCACAACACGGAAAACAAATCGAGGGCCAAACATTGTGTTTGACAACATATTAGATATATCCGCTTTGAATGCGTACATACTTTATTCTGAAATTGATGCTTCATAGGCACCAGCAGATCTAAATCGCAGGAGACCAGAGTTTCTGCAGCAACTAGCACTTTCTTTGGCTAATCCATATATGATGAAACGGACTAAATTACCTCAACAACAGTTCTCAACAAAATTAATGACTGAGATACGAATATCTTTCACAGCTTCAGTGGCCTCTTTCAGTAATGCTACTTCTAATTCAGCGGGTAGAAAGCGTGGAATATGTCGTTGCGACAAGTCTAAGTCTGACATCAAATGTTCCATTTGCGGCAATTTTATTTGCAAAACTCACCGAAAAATTTTTTGTTCAGGATGTAATTGACTAAACAAATACAGAACAAAATATTTGTAAATAATAGCAAACAAAATGCTAAGTATTTTGAATTCAATCAAATAAAAATATCCATTGGACCACCAAATCGTCCCTTAATACAAGATAAGAAATTTTTAATTTTTCTCAGCCCCGCCTTATGTTAGATAATTGAATTTTTGTAAATAATACTATTTAGTGAAAACACGACTTGATCCGAAATTTTAAGTCAATATATTTCACCGTTCAAAAGTTATGAAGGAAACGATCCAAAAATTGGACCAAATGGGATTAATCAAACAGCAGGATTAACTTTGTCAACACTTCCTTACGGATACTACATCCGCGTGCTTGGAAACAAATCTCCATTTAGTTTTGTTCAAGACATTGGGAACATCTTTCGGTTATCCTTGGTCTGTATCTAAGAATTTTTTAGGCTTAGTATTTCTTGAACCAGATTTGCTCCAGAAATATCGCTGTGTTAATTATTTATTTTTTATTAGAACTAAGATTATAATTACAAATTATAATCTAGTATTTTTAATATGAGCAATAGCGACAGAGGCATTTAGCTCAGGGGAAAGTTAAAAAGGAAAGGAGGAAATTAGAAAAGTGCAGGACCAGACTTGCCTTGAGCGGGATTCGAACCCGCGACTACTGGGATGGCAGCCTAGCGCACTAACCTCTGGGCCAACGAGCCAGTCAATGTGTTAATTATCTGCAAAATATTTTGCAAATTGAAACACGAATTCTCCGATGGGCTGGACCGGTCGCTTTAATATATATAAAATCTCCAACTTGCATTAAAATTAGATATCTGTATTTCAAGCGAATTTACAATTGGACATATGTATGTATCTATCATCAAAAAATGTTTTTCTGAGTCTATTGGAGTTACATCTTAAGTTTCATAGTCAAACCTTCTTTTTCTTTTTCGGTTACTTTTTTTGTTGAAATACGGTTGGTCTCAGCTTATTCGGCAAATGCTTTTGCTGATTATTACTTAACAAATTGTGAACGTTTGTGTAAAAGATTTGTTGTATGTAACAAGTCTGTTGACTCTGATTGCAAGGATTTGCAGAATAACAGGGGTGCTACAGAAAACTCTAGTGTTTTCGGCGTCGGAAGCTTTTCAATCCTCTCGACAAAACTGTAGGTGCCACAGAACTCCGAGAGGTTTCGTTTTTCGGTGTGTTTTTATCGAATAAGCAAACCGCTTCAATTGAATGCTGTGCTTGTCTTAATAGGGCTGTCAGCATATAAAAACATTGTACTAAAATCCGTTTTTATTTTATTATTAATATTTTTGATAAAAACAATGATACAAAAGTATCTGCCATTAAAAATAAATTAATCTTGACCAATTATTCTTCAATCTGTTTATAAACAATCTTCCTCTTTCCTTGAAATACTCTTGTGTTCTGATGTATGCTGATGATGTCAAACTCTGCCTATCGTTTAATAATATATTTACGCATATTAGACTAAAGGAGGATCTAACCTCACTCCAATTTTGGTGTTTATGTAATCTTCTGGTGCTAAACTGCGCTAAATGCATGTTCATGACATTTCATCGTAAGAGACCTCATTTAGCTTCTTATTCGATGGACAATAATTCATGTGCACGTGTTTCTACTTTTCGTGACCTTGGAGTGATTCTTGACCCTAAACTGAGTTTCAACCCTCATATTTCATCATCTATTAATAAAGCTAAGAGTATTTTTGGCTTTATTTAAAGATAGTCTAAAGAATTTGATGATCCCTATACTACCAAGATTCTTTTCATCACTCACTTCCGCGCTGTACTTGAAAACTGTTCGTGTCTCTGGAGCCCCCAATATAAAAAACATCAAGACCGCATTGAGCCTATACAGAAGCAATTCCTTCTCTTTGCACTTCGTGGTTTAAATTGGGATCCCAGTGTACGTTTGCCTTCGTACTTTAGCAGGCTTCTTCTTATAGATCACCCATCATTGCAAAATCGCCCAACAACTATTGGTATAAGCTTTCTTCATAAACTTATTACTGGTAATGTTGATTCGTCCGTGCTTTTAAGCCAACTTAGTTTCTGTGTCACTAGTCGTACATCTAGAAATTACGTTCCCTTAGCTTTAGGTACATGCACAACTAAATATACCTTACATGATCCTTTCTGAGTTTTATGCACTCTTTATAATAAGTTCTATCACGTCCTCTCGCCTGAGATCTCGCCCTCTGCGCTTAATTGTATTGTATTTTTAAGTTTGACAGTATTTTGTCATAATAAATAAATCAAATTTTACTTATCAAATTGTAAAAGATAAATTTTAAAATTTTATTCCCACCAAATGTAACAATTGCACGACTGCTCTACTGCAATAATTCTGTGGTTTCCTGTGATTGCCGCTTACTTATATTTTCATATTCCGCCTTTTGCTTCTTATTTTCTTCTTCTTTTCCAACTTGGCGTTCCCATTCCTTTTTTTGCTATTGGCAACATGCCAACTTGAAACAAATTTTTAATTCACTTTTACTTAAACTGCACAGTAAATACGTGATTAATGAAATATTTAAACATAACAGCATTGTTATTAGTTTTATTACTTTAATATATTAAAATAAAAATAAAACACAATTTATTGATCTATTCGGTAAAACAAAAACTCAGAATCATGTAAAACGAGTTTGCATCTCTTTGCTCGATTGGTTTTGTTAACTGAAGTAGGCTTACAAGATATTTCGTAAAATAATGAATTAATAGTTTAAACAAATGAAATGATTTTTTAAAAAATTATGCAGATTACTTTGTAAAAGTATAATCTCTCCAAAGTTCTCTGTGGCACCAAACATCGGAAATCTGGAGGAATTGAGGAGGAAGAGTTTTATATGGTACTCCTGATTATTTGTAGTTTTCGATACAGACGACCTGATTAAATTTAACATAAAACATGTTTATAAGTAAGATTTGGTTCACCAATTTCGCGACAAATGCGCCACATTTCAGATCTAAATCTATCCTATGTCCATGTCTGGCGCTGTTGTCGAGATATAGGCACTTTTTTTACCATATTTTTAAAATTTTTTTATCTAGCGCGCACTAAACTCAGCCGATTTTAATATATTTTTTTTTAAATGACAAATGAATATTGTAATGTACCAAAAACCAAAATGTGTTCTGCCGATTTTTTTTCTGTTTTTCTTTTGCGTATTTAAGTATTACAAACATATTTCGAATACCATGCGTACGAAGTCGCGGGCACAGCTAGTAGACACATAAATTTGAATATGGGTTAGTATGCGATCTAGTAACTTTATGGTCTTGAAATTTACATGTTTGGTGGACATTGGTTAGAAAGTTATAGTGCTTAGGGGAGGTACACCCCTAGTGGTCGGATTAAACTGTTTCCAAGAAATGTACTGCGCTATGAAAAATAGCTGTCTAGCTCAAAAACTGAGAGACTAGTTTGCATACATACAGATGGACAGACTGATATGGCTTAATCAACTCGTCTTGTCGAGCAGATCAGGAATATATATAATTTATGGGGTCTCCGTCGTCTCCTACTGTCTATTACAAATGTCATGAGCAACTTTTAATAGTATCCCCTGCGAGAAGAGTATAAAAAAGAATCGACTCAGTGCGGATTCGAAACCATGCAACTCTCGTGTCAGACTTACGCCCTAACCACTGCGCCATTGAAAACTTTGGGCTGCCTCTGCCTAAATAACTTCTCTTTTAACGGAAATCTGACGAATATATTTGTAGCCTGACAATTTTTGAAATTTCACTGCTGCCTAACGCCCATGAAAGATCTTCGCTGTACCAGCTGGCCAGGATGGAACAAGCACCCGTGTTACCAGACACAGCCTCTGGTTAGATTTCGTAACCGAAAGGTACTACCAATTTAAGCTCCAAAAAGTTCATGGATTGGTGGCCCATTATTTGTTTTCACTTTCGTAGTAGGCAAGAAATTCAATTTATAGTGAATATCCTAGATCACAAATTATTAGTGAAAAATAATCTACCTTCTAGGAATCAGACTTTTACATAAAGATCTTTATGTAAAATATTGAACAAAGTTGAATTGATGTCCTTGGCTCTACAGCAACACTTGTACTCACACTGTTTCTTCAAATTCATTAATGATAAATTTAATAGCAATGTTTGTCGCAGCATTTTCCTTACCGTATTTGGAAAGAAATTTTATTCCAACTTCTGAATAACTTTCACCATATTTAAAATAAGTTTAAATAACGGAAACCGGAATGCATCTACTTCATACATAAGTTTAAATAATTCTTAACAGTTTCAATTTATTAATATAAATTTAAGATATGTTTTCAAAGAAGTGTTTTGCGTGAGACACCAATGATAATTCCAGCTCTGTCGTGAACACGTTACGATTTTGTTAAATTTCGGACAATCGGTGGTAAATATTTCAGCATCTAAGCGTACACTAAAAAATATAGTCACAGTATGCAAATTAACAAAAATATACAATAATTTATTTAATAAAAATATGTATATATTTTTTTATTAAGACACTATGTGTCTTTATTTATTGATTATTATTTGTTATTGGAGTTTGCTATGAACTAATTTAATTTTACCTTGTCATTCTTTTTATAAACTACAAAGTTAACGCGTTCAACGTTTTGATCACGTTGCCTTTACACGTGAGAAAGTGGTCAACAAAGAATCGGAAAGAGTGCAGACATATCGTTAGCAAATAATGTGGAACGAACAAATATTGTTTGTTACGTAATAATAATTGTAATAAGATCAAGAATGCTTAAGTGAGTAAGGATTGTAGACATAATGTCAACAATTTAGTGTGGAAGTTGATAAATATCGTTTATTAAGTAAAACATTAGTGTAAGAATATTAATAATTCTGACCTGATATGAAAGTGTTGGCAAATCTCTCCATTCCTCGCCACTTGCTAGAAGTTCTCGTTTCAACCACCTCACCCGTTGAATTTCGGCCAAGAAATTAAGCACAGTCAGTATACGATCCAGCTTAGAATGAACTACATTCTATTTATCATATGATGAGGCATGTACTTGCAAATTGAATGTAAAATTAACTCAACTTTGACTAAAGTTTAAAATATAAATTCATGTTTTGATGCGTGCCAATTTCTGGTTATTGTATACTTAAATAATCAAAATAGTCGTTCCTGAGCCAAAGATAATCCGCTTGAAATTTTGAACACTTCATTATATCCGTAAAAAATAATTGTTTGGTGTAGATTTTTTGTTAGCGGTATCACGGAAATCGTACTAATTGAATTAAAAATCTAACTACTGAAGGATAGGAAGCTTTACTGTGAGTAACATTTAGCGTTTATTTCATCAAAAGGTATTAATTTTTTATTTAATAATTTAAGAGAAAATATGTTTTGTTTCTGGATTTGCACCACGCTCACATTTTCGTTCGCTGTTTTTTTTTTCTTTGCTACTTTTTGTGAAAAGTGTGTTGTTGTCATTATTTTATTTTTTCCTATCATTTATTATTAACTGAGTACGTACAAGAATATTACGCTATTCGATCTCTTCTTTCTGCATTATGATGTTCATTGAGAGCGGGGCAAGAGAGGGAGAGAGAGAGAGAGAGAGTGACTGTGTGTGTGATGTAGTTATTGTAACAGATAGAGTCGCGTGCACAGCTAATTTATAATAAAAATGTAAGTGCTTAATTTCTTCCGTTTTTTAATCATTGAAACAAAAATGCCAATTGTTTATAAGTACGACTCTTGTACTCTAATCCAAATATGCCTAAAGAGATAGCATGACTGGCGAGTAAACAATTGAACACGGCATATATGAATGACTGATTAGAACCTTCTGCTTGCTGGTGCAACATTGTTGTCTTTGTTGTTGCCGGCAGATTTGTGTAATCAAGGTTTTTCGTGAAATGATTGAAAAGGCCAAAGGAACGCATTCTAACTATCTGCTTATTCACAATGTCTGCCATATATGAATCACGTGGAAAATACATACCAATCATATTGCTTACAACTGGTTCATGTAGTATCATGTAATCTGAACGTTTATGACGATTTTTTGTCAAATAATACGCCAAAAAAGTCTTACTGGAAAAGACTCCCGTACGCTGAGGATATTTATATAAATCATCAATAATAGCTACAGCTTGACCAGGTACTAGTTTTGTTACAGACTCTAAACTTGGTAAATTCACAATCATGCGATGGGTTGCATGATCCGCAATAAGTGTATAATGCTGCGCTTTTAGTTGATTAATAGTAAGCGGCAAAGGTTTCATAGGTGAATTGTGAACAAACTCGAATATCGAACTCTCATAAGAGCTACGTAAAACAAAAAATATAATTAGCCAAGCACATTTGATTACACTACGGTAACCATGTGGCAAGCTGAGGAATCTCAGTGCAGAATGGTTTTGCAAGAGACGATACAAAGCAAATACAAAAACTAATAACCAAGTGTAAATATCATATGGAAGAAGCAAAATCTCATATGCTGTATACGTTTGTGTTGCCTTCAAGACAATAATGTACTGCATCTGGAAATATGCTGATGTTACTGTCAGATACTGAGAACGCGCTGATGTAAGAGCTGCACAACCAAATGTAATGTTCGCTTGGCGTTCATAGATTAATTTATAGGCTCCGGTCATACTGCCATTAGCGTGTACCTGGCCGCCAATTAATTTTGGCGGTTGATTAGGAAGTAAGTTCAATGTAAAATTCAATTTGGTGGCAATCGCTTTGATTATTACTGCGTCAATACCTTGCAAGCGATCATTTCCCTTTGCATTCCAGTTCAACTCGACATATGGTGGTATTTGCCAGACAATGACACTCAATGGGCAACCATACAAATTTAACAATTTATTTGGAAACAATTGACGGTACGTCATTCTTTTCTGCTGCCTCTTTTGCTGTTTATCTTTATAATTGAAACGTGCCGTCAATACCGGCTCACTAGAAATGCAATTTGTTGGCTTATATGGAAAATATGTGTATAGTTCCAGATCACAATCTAATTTTGGACCATCGGCATGAATAAGTACAGCAACATCCACATTATAATGTTCATGGAGAAAAAAGGCAAATATTTTAGACATCATCTCAAGCAACTGATATTTAGTTTTAGTCATCTGCAGCAGAACAATAATGAAATGTGACTTCATATTAACATCGTTATTGCTGGTTGGGCTATAAGAGAAAGTTTCTTTAAAAAAATATAACAGGGAAGTCAATACTGAACCACTTACATCATTGTTACTTGTTCAACATTTTCAATAAACAAGATTTGCACTTGTACTGCAAGTGTGTAGCCAGCCAGTTGTTCATCAATGACAGTTGGAACCACTAATGATGGACTCAATACCAGCAGTTGCCTCAGTATATCTTGTGTCAAGCGCTTTTTTACATGACTTAGTTCCGTATAATTTATACGAATAATTGCACTAAAATTTCGTGAACTAAATGCATAATCAAAGATGCTGCCTAATGTTTCAGCTATTGCATTGCTTAACTCACAAAAAGAATAATCAATAGATATACCAATGCGAGTTTTATTATCCGATGTAGCGGTCAACGCTATAGCAATAAGAATAATATAATTTAAAATCATTTTAGGAACTGTGCACATACCTTTATGTGGTTCTCTTATTTATATGACAAACAGAAGAGTACAAAAGTAAAGTTATTATCCTTTAATGATTATAAAAATTATTCAATGAAATCATTTAATCGAATATGTAAATTATGTCCCAAGTGAGGAACGTTTGTGATATATGTTTTAAATCTAAAAAAGCAGACATTTAGTTAAAAAATCAAATTAAAGCGAAATTGATGAAAATGATTTTGGCATTCAGCGATTGTCATTCAAAATTTTAACTGTCATGCAATTTTAATTGACTTTAATATCATTCGTACTTATTGTGCATGTATGAATTGTACCAAACAAAATAGCGGTTATAGAGATTTTATTATTTCCAACTTGTTTTTTTTTTATTGTTTTTTTTTGTTTATGTGAAAGAAGTTTAGCGGCGTTGGGCAAAAATTTATATAAAAATTTGAGTGAAAAAATACAAATCGTCACGTTTTGGAATCATATGTATCTCATGATCCGCACTAGCTAGAGACTTCTATTGCCATATCCCCAACAAATAATACAATTTTTGGAAAATCCACGTGAAAAATCTCAAAAAAGAGATTACATTTCCACAACAACAACATGCAATTTATGTGTATAAAAATGTTATATCAACAACATGCAATCAACTAGCTTGTGTGTGTGCAAACACAAGCGAATGTACGATGAAAAGAGAATAAGAAATACACACAAGCTCGTTGATGATCTAATTTATGTGCAAGTGTTAAGTCGGGTATATCGGTCCTTGGAGTGCCCAATCGAATTATTGCAGATCACGGTAGAGGTGTCTCAAGTAGTAAGGCCCGTGAGTTTTGCTCAACAAACAAAATTGACCTAGCAACTGGTGCAAGTCGAGCCAACGGGCAGGTACAGCGGGTTATGATAATTGTGTGACTAAATTCAGTTCATTAGAAACATTGATTGGCAAAGAGGCAAGACCCATAGGTATGTTGTCTATAATCGAAGAAAATAAAGTTGATTATAGAGAAGCAAGAGCAAAGGCAAAGGAGAATATTGATAGAAATTCTGAGTATGATAAGTGTAGAGTTGACAAAAATAAGGCCCAGATTGTAAAGCATAACATTGGCAATCATGTCTTGCTGAGAGGTGAAGAACAGCATCAAACGAAAGTGGAACCGAAATTTAAAGGACCATTTGTTGTGGTTGACATACTAGATGGTGACCGATATCGATTAAAATCTTTGACTAGGAAGCGAACATACAAATATCCGCATGAAAGATTGCGAAGATTGGCAAGTGAGCAAGTAGCATCAGATCCAATTGGAGATCTTGACGACGGTGAAAAAGACGTCGGTCAAAAGACAATTTCTGCCACCTAAAAGAGGTGCAGGGAACTTCAGAGGCTAGGTCCAAGCAAAAAAAAAAAAATGGTCACGCCTGTGACGGATTTGTGGTAGACGGTTGATGTAACTACAGATCGTGGCACTGAAGGTGCATAGCGTCGCGGAGAGGCGGCAAGAGCGTGATAACTGTGGAATGATAAAACTTGATAGCCAAATGTTCGGGTTTCTGCAGAAGAGTACAAGCTACTAAAAAGAGAAAATATATCCTGCAAGACTGACATTTGAAGACACGATAAGTGAGTGTAAGCTAGTTTGAATTTCAAGAATAAGAAAACCGTTAGCCATAAGAAATATATATATATATATATATATATATATTTGATAATTGTTGAAGCAAAAAAGATGCCTTGAGTAATAAATTTAATTTATTTTGCAGCGAGACATGACACAATCTAATGTTAGACTTTGCACACAATGACGTGTGATTGTCAGGAAGGCCGTGTCGGTGAATTGTAGTTGAATTGAAAGAAGACTAAGTTGAACTAAGCATTTTTGTAAAGGAATAATAAAGTAAAGTAAACAAAAGGATTACTGTTTGAATATGATGAGTAGATCGTACGAGCCGAAAGCGATGCCAGAGAGTGAGAGAGTCGCCTCGGCTGAGTATGGCGCAAAGTGGTTGTTGATGCCAAAAACCGACGAACAATAGTCCTGATCCAACGATGCTTCTGCACTGCTTTCACGATAGAAAGCATCTTCAAATCCAGCTTTGTTCAGGTCCCTGCTCGGGTGCCAAACGGTAATTCCAATCACCTGGGAGTTCCACGTTAGTCCGAAATGCGATAATATCGAGAGCTTGAGTAGTAATAGGTAATGGACAAATAAGAATCTTAACTTACTCAGATATTATCGCAACAACAAAGCAAAGCAAACAAAAAGCTTTGAAATGTTTATTACAATAACAAAGAGCACAGAAGTAAAACAAGAGAATAAAAAACACAATAACAAAAATGTACTGATACCACTAAATGCACAAAAATATGTATTAATTTTGCAAACCAAATAAATTTTTAAAACAAAAACTCAAATTATGCACAACTACACATACCTTATGATCCGGCGAACAACCAATGCACTATTTTTTAAAAAAATAAGAAAATAATGATATAAAAAAAATTTGGAGAAAAAAAGCAAAAATATTATTGTATTGTATATTAAAATGTTGCTAATCCAAAACACGTCTAACTCGCTTGAGATTCACCACACACATAAACTACCGTAAAAGTTTTTTATCTCTTCTTTTGCCCAGCTCAACAAAAAATTAATGAACTTTTTAAAACACATTCCGGTAAAAGACATTGCTTTTCTAGCATCAAATGCTTGAGATATTGTGTACAATGAATGAAGTACCAT
>JBAMAW010002767.1:0-36783 GCA_037043295.1 Amiota minor
TGTACCAAGGACTTGCTGGAACATGGACTGCAATTCGTTGTGTCTAGAAGGTACGTAGACCGCAGTTAAAGTAAAGGTCTATTTGTTGCATAAGCAGCATATGGGTCTTCGGTGTGCTACAAAATGGAATCGTCTGCTGTAGGCAGGAAGAAAATGTTATCATCCCAAAGGGTCATGATATTGGGATGTTTCGCGGTATGTCGCACTGTCTCGACTGAGACTTTGTAAATTTTGCTTGGTGTATTCCCCTTGATATGGAGGTTAGGCACAAAGCCATTGACTTCAAGATCAGGAGAGGATTACCATTGCTGCAAGATGAATGGTTATATGGGATGGATGTGGAGAGCTTAGGTCGCAGTGTGTGTAAGAGGATGTTGAGTGAACTGACTGGTAAATCTGATGGACAGTTCTGAGTGTGGGCGGGTAACATACAGGTTCATTCGGAATGCCACATTTGTTGGCGGCAACTTTGGTTTTACCCTTTGGCTCAGATTCCTGTTGACTGGTCACGGTTCCCTTAATGCTTTTTTGCATTCAAGGGGCCTAAATGAAAGTGCGCAATGACCTTTTGGCTCGACGGATGAGACATGTCTGTATGTTCTCTGTGAATATTCTCTGTACGATGGTTTGAGAGATATGAATGAGTTAGGTATTTTGAGAGTTAATGGGGGTTTTGATTTTAGGGAGGTGCTCTCCAAAGGGGATACAGTTAGAAGATTAGTTGTCGTCCGATTGTAACCTGAGACTGTCCGTTATGTGCGTGTGTGAGTGTGGGTTGTGTTGGTGTTCTCCCCGGAGTAAACAGTCCAATAAAAACTTTCAACTAAAAATAAAACTTATATTTTTTCTTAATTTTTTTTTTTCGGTAAAGAACCAATAGAAAAAAGATAAGGAAAAAAAATAAAAAACATTGTTGGTAAAAACAAAAAAAAAAAAAAAAACAAAATATACAAATGAATAAAAAAACAAAATCTATACATATTATATTTTAAAACAAAGTCGCTTTTTTCCTATATTTGCTTAAATCTTTAAAACGACGCAACGTATTTTGATGCGGTTTTTTTAATAGATAGAGAGGTTGAAGAGAAAGGTTTCTATTTATAATAACATCCATTAATGTAGTTGGCATAGTGTTATAATTCATGGAAAAAGCATTTACTGTCACTACAATATTCCAGCTTCTCATTATTTACGCAGCAAAGTTTCTTCAAATGTGATTTTAGTTTTTTTTTTATTTAAGTCTGATTATTACTATCAAGAAATTAAAAAGTCATGTCTGGAAGACGTCGTCGTTCGAACATAGGTCGTAGTACAGTGAATGCCAAAAGAGAACGTGAGGCTCGCCTCAGTCAGCTTCGGGATAGTTATAGAGCTGAGAGAGTGAGAGAATCATCAGCACGAGTTACTAATTCATGGGTAAATAAAGAAAATTCTGCCATGAATTACGATCCTTCGATTTCTTACAAGGACGTGTGTGAACATTGCTTGGCATTGAAATTCAAGGACGAATCGAAAGGCATGTGTTGCATACAAGGAAAAGTCAAATTAGAAGAAATTCTCCCTCCACCTGAACCACTTCACTCTTTTCTTACGGGTGATCATCAGAAATCCAAACAATCCACGTAAATTATTAATTACACATTTTACAAAAAAGCTTTTTAGAAGAAACACCCAATTATTGGATAGGTGGTATAGCAACGCACGCCGAGTAACGGTAGTGGATATATAAATTAAAAAAAAAAGAAATAAAACTACGTACAGTATAAAAATAACAACTGTAATGAAAATAATAACAACTACACTCACAAATAAGCAATTTAAAATTTATATAAAAATTTAACAAAAGCATTTAATAAAACAAAATATATTATATATATTTGTGAAAAAAGTTATAAAAAATTACAAAACAAGTAAAAAAGCAAAAGGAAGAAAACTCATCAAGAAGAAACTATAAACAAGAACCACAAATATAAATCATACATAAGTATTATAAAAACATACTCATCTTTATAACAAACTTATATATATCAGAAAAAAAAGAACCCGCAAATTGCAAGACAGTTAAACTTACTTATACATATACCTTAAGACAATAAAGTACCCGGAATTTGTCATTTAAATTGCCTTTAAGTATTTTTAAGATTTTTGTTTATTCTGTATGTTAGTAGGACTGTCCTTAATTACTATGCCAAAAATGAGCGCGGTCTGTCAACCAGTTTGTTTACAGCAGCTGGTTAAATAAGTTCACCTCGGTAGTTCTCGGCGAATTTTGCTTGATGGAGTCTATGGAATCATGCCGCGTTCCCCGAAGCGGCAATTTGAGTTTGGGGAACAGGAAAAAGTCACACGGTGCTAAGTCATGTGAATAGGGCGGCTGGTCGATGTTATTTATTGCGTTTTTGGCCTTATAACCGTTGATAATCGTGGCCCGATGAGACATTTTTGGCGAAAATTCAGCTCAATCGGAACGGAGTGATTTACCAAAATTAAACGAGCTGATTCACGATTGATGTTGAGTTCACGTGCTATCTCTGTAACACTAACATGACGATTTTCGAGCATGATTTCTTTAACTTTTTTGACATTATCGTCAGTGCCTCACCGTAAGCCTTCTCCAGCATTCGAATCGATTCGAATTCCAATCAAATGTGACGGTGACTGTTTCAACTGACTAGAAAATATTGTTTTGATAGCCACGAGTTACTGCTCTAAAGTTCACTTTGGCGTTATCGCTCAAAATCATGCAATTTTCTTTTTCAAATCATATTTACCGGAGACTGTTGATATCAGATTAAAAATTATCGTTGAAGTTTTTCCATCCTCTGCAGTAATTTCCAGCATTTTGACATGAACACACCGGTGAAAATATCTTATAAGCACGGCGAACAATTTAATGTTCCCAAGTTTCGATGCAACCGTTTATAATGAAACGTAATAATATTCTTTTAAATCTTCCATAGGCAATATAAGCAAAGTATTCTTTGGCGTGCAGTGCTCCGTATTTTCTTTGTGAACACAAGAATAAAAAATTCTGATGCAGCAATCAGATGACTTAAAGCTCTGATTAGCATTTATAAAATATTTTAATAGGTCCGAACACTTTCAATTGTTGGTGTATTTGTGTCCAACATTGGTTTGAAGTCCGAAGTTATGGGTTGGTACAGAAGGTACAGTTGAAGTTTTTTGTATTTAGATGGCGCACTATATCCGTTTTACCATCAGAAGGAATAGAAAACGTACTACAACATTTATAACTGAACTTCCAAACGCAGTAATAGTGTTTCTCTCATATCTTTTCAATGCTATCCTTCGAATTGGATACTTTCCGAAGCGGTGGAAGAAATCAGTTATCATAATGATTTCAAAGCTCGCTTTCTTCATACAGACCTATAAGTCCATTTCTTTCTAAGCTACTTGAAAAAGTTTTTAAAGCCAAACTCAACCACCATTTACAAGCAAATAGTTCAATCCAAGATCACCAATTTTGATATCGAGCAAAACATGAAACGATTGAGCAAGTCAGTAGAGTTTTCTTATCAAAAAATGTACACGTAATTACAAATTACGCAAAACTTATATGCTGAACATTTTTTTAAAGTTGGTTGGTTAAGTGGATAATCTGATAGAATGTGGTGGATAGTTAGGATTACGTTGCATGTTTGGCAGGTCGGTGGAGGGCTTTTGTTTAATATGTGGTTATGCGTTAGTTGCGTATGGCCGAGGCGCAGTCTGGTGAATTTGACAAAGTCGAAACGAGATGTGGTTAAATCTAGTGAAATTGAGTATGTCTGAGATGTTGTGGTTAATGTCGTATATAAGGGGGTAATTTACTGTGTTTTTGGCTTCATGGTCTGTTGCCGACTATATTACAGTGCCCAGGGGCCCATATTAATAAGTTTTTTTCTCGTCTTGTTGCTAGTATCTATCGGATTCCCGACGCATGAAATCTACGTTGCTAGTGTATGCGATGGCAGTAAATTAGGAGAGTGAGTCAGTGCAGATTGCAAAGTTCCCGCAATTCCGTTGGGCATGTTTGCACGCTAGGAGAATGGCTGAAATTTCAGCGATATAAATGGAGGTGATATTAAGAAGAAGGTGTCTTTCTATGGTTGATGTGTCAGAGGTGATGCTAAACGATATTCCAGCATTAGACTTGGAACCGTCTGTGTAAATAAATGTGAATTCTCCAAGGGAGTTCCTTAATTCAAGAAATTGTTTCTGGAAAATTTCGGTAATTTTTGTACTTTTTTGGTATTGTAAGTCCGAGTATTTTGAGTGCATCTACATTTTCTAGTGAGAAGTGTTCCGATTCAAGTTGAGAACAATTTTTCTATCGACAAATGTGTAGGTGTTTGCATGTATTTATTGACAGCGACGCTCCTTAATATTCACACCATGAAGATATGTCGGAGAGGATGGAGTCGATATGGAGAAAGTTAGATTTTTTGTTTGTTTGATCGAAAAATTGTGTTATTTTGTGAGTTGGCTTCGAACAGGGTAATAAAGATGGGGAAATGGTCGCTTCCGCGATGCTGGAGTGTGTGGAGAAAGTGTGGCGGTTGCAAGTGAAATGGCAATATGTATATGTATATCAGAGTATTGTGGGTATTGAAGTGGGTGGTAGAACCGTCATTTAGTGTGGTCAATGTGGAATGGGTTATGAATTTAAAGATGATATTGCCTGGGGTATTATTAGAGGGCGATCCACAGCTATTATGCCATTATTGATAGCTGTTATTTCCTGTTGTTTTAAGAATGTTGGAAATTTTTTTCAAGTGGGCTATGGTTTTTTTATGAGTTCGGTAAGTTTTTGCAGTTGATACATGTTGGAGCAGTTTTTCACAAATTTTTTGCAATTTGAGGTGGTGTGACCAAAACGAAGGCAGTTTTTTCACCTTAAGGACGAACATGCACCATCTCATACCCTATCATTACTTTGTCGGGTAATGAATGAGATGCAAAGGTCAGTATAACTAGTCCGGTTTCCTGCAAAACAGTGTCGCACTTTTTCTTGATTTTATAAGCCTCAGTAATATATTGCGATTTGAGTTCCACTACAATGTCGTTTTCTGGTATGTTTCGCAGTACATTTGAATATACTACACCTTTTGTGTAGTTCAGTATTTTTTGTTCCGCTACATCGACAGAGAAATCATTAAATATACTTAGCTTCATTAACTTTGTGGTTTGTGCTTGGTTTTTTGTTTTAATAAGAAGACTGCCTGCTCTTGTTTTTTTGCATGTGTCAACTTGTCCACCACTATTGTAGTCAATCACTTTTTTAATGAGGAAGGCTGATACATTTTGAAAGTTGCTATTGTCTTTTCTAGTGACTAAGAGAAATTTGCCTGCGTTAGATGCAAGCTCCGCTCTATTATACCAGTCTGGCGGTTTGTTCATTGTTGTTGCTGTGTTTATTACTTGTTGTTGTGTTTTTTTTTTTTTTTTGTATTATTCACTTATAGATTTTTTTTGATTTCTGTTTTACTCTTATTTTATCATTTTTTTTTCTTTACTTTTTTGTGTGTTGTATATATTTAATTGAATTCTGCGCACACATATCTGTTCGCGACGAAGTTCCGTTCAAGTTTTTCATCGGAAATAAGAATTGCATGTAAACAATGAGAATATTTCTCAATAGTATTTCTTTATGTCGCTCAAGCATTTGATTGAGTATGGCATGAGGGTTTGCTTTACAAACTTAAGTGTTTGCTCCCCAAAAAGTCTATACATGTTATTTACTGCTGATATTCCAACAAGTAGTCGAAATGTCATTTCGACATTTGCTGATGATACTGCCTTAATCAGTAGCTCCCGTTGCCCAGTTAAAGCTTGTGCTGACTAGGATGCTCATCTTAAAATCCTGCAGGAGTGGTTATCCAACTGGAGAATTAATGGGAAATGTGATCACAATACATTTACATTCAAGCGACGGACTTGTCCTCCAGTAACATTAAAGGATGCGACAATTCCTCAAACTGAAGGTAACTTATCTTGGAGTTCATTAGGAGAGACGGCTCACCAGGCGGAAACATAAAAAAGACGTATGTGGGAACTAAAGGCTCAAAGGCTTCAATGGCTAATTATTTCTAAATCTGGTCCAAACTCCAACATTAACAACAAACATACAGATCTTTACCCCAAGTCCAAATATCTGTTATTAAACCAATTTGGACTTATGGTTCTTAATTGTATGGTACCGCAAGCGCGAGTAATATTGTAGTTATATAAAGAGCACAATACAAGATAATTCTAACATGGTATATTAGGAATGAAGACATTCACAAAGACTTGGAAGTACCACCAGTAAAAGAAAAATGTTCCAAGCGTAAAGGTATTTACATGGACAAACTAGTTCGACACGTTAATCCTCTAGCTAGAGTTAGTCCATACAAGGAACTTATCTCATCTGAATCGCAACGGTCGTGCAGCCCTTTTGCTTACTTAGAGACTCATAGTGCTAAGAACCCCTTCCTCTTCCTTGCAGGAGAGACATGTGTATTAGTTTATAATAGTTGAAATATTACTGTAAATACATATAGGAGATCCAATAAATATAAAAAACAAAAAAAAATGTGTGAGTGTGCTTAACACATGAGCTTTTGATGTGAAAAATGAATTAATGAAAGTTTAAAGCAAAGTTTCAATATTAAATTTCAATTTACTTAATATGGGCATGCATTCGGCTGCAGAAACGTTTCCGACTGAAGGGGTTATCGCTGTACTGTTTGATGGTAGACAACTATGAATTTGCATGTAATTCTATGCTCAGTGTCCATCCAAAATTGTATCCTGGCGAGTTTTTACAGAATTATTTTCAAGCCTTGCAAATTTAGTTTGAAGGGGTAGCAAACTGCGTGCAACTATTCATTCATGATGAAATCTTTTATCATTCTTTTTCGTAACAATAAAAAGCCCCTCAAGACTTGTGACACTTGAAAGTGCGACATAAACGAGAGATTTTCATTCTCATCAACAACCTGGTGGAAGGTACTTCCTTGCGATTAGTTAATTGTCATCTGTGAGGCTGGAATTAAAGGGAAGTGATTTCGCTTAGCTGTGATAGTACGATTGGTATTCAAATACATTTTTTGAGGCGATAGGAACCAAATCCTTTGTCTCTGAATATATTCCGCAGAAAGGTTCCTTAATTTAAATCCAATTTTACAACTAAGAGGAACTCGTAACCAGAGGTGTTTTACGGAGCCATTGTTTATTGCCTTAGCAACAGATAAGACTTTGTCTAGGCTAGCGTTGAGCATCTGTTCGTTATACTGTTCCACGTAATAATTTCTAAAAGTCGAATGCCATTAGTCCTAATTTTTTAATTGCACGTGCGCTCATTTTAACTCGCTCTCAAGTTAAAGCCAAGCGAAGAGTTTCAGAAGATCACTTTTTATTTTTTATTGTATCGTATTCTTCCCTCTTCCCCCATCACCGCCCCACTGCACTATTTCAAAGGCAAATGATGCTTGCCAATACAAATACGTACACATTCACCTCACCTTATGATTGCTTTGACTATTTCATTCTTTCATTCTTCTCACTTCCTCACCTTGCAATTTTGCGATTTATAACTCTTAATTATTAAACGTTAATAATTTGATATTAGCCCAAAATGAGTTTTGTTATCTTGCCACTAATTTGCTGTAGTTAAAAAAATTAGAAAGGAAAAAAAAGAAAAAAAAAAAAAAACACAAAAAAGTTTAATGCCTGATGGAGGGCTCGACCACACTGTCTGTTGTTTAGAGACATCGGCCGAGCCTTTACACACTAAGCTATTGATGTATTTATGTTCGTAGCGGGAAAGTACATACTTAGTGTTTCATCTCATTTGATTTAATTCAATTTTCCGATTTACTAATTTTTATTTATTTATTATTAAACTTATATTAACCCAAAATGAGTTTTGTTGTATTGCCACTTATTTGTTGTAGTTACCAAGTGTTTATACAAAAATAAAAAACAAAACAAAATATTAAATTTAAAAATCACGTTGTCCTTAACTGTTTGTGGTCGGTAGCCCATCTAAACCCAAGCGACGCGTTGCGTAACGTTAACGATGAATCAAATGTCAAATGTCAAATTTTACCCTACCGAACCAAACATGTTTTTTTATGTTTTAGCAACATAACTCGATATATATTTTTTGTAACTCACATAACTAACATTTACTGATTTCATGCTTCAATTTATTAATCTAAAAGCTGAAGGGCTCGACAGCTAGTGCTCTTAAGACTAAGTAGTTTAAGAATTTATTTTTTATCCTACGTAATCTATATCTTCTATATCTATATCTATATCTATATCTATATCTATATCTATATCTATATCTATATCTATATCTATATCTATATCTATCTATACATATACATATTATAAAACAAAGTCGCTTTTTTCCTATAACCGCTTCAATCTTTAAAAATACGCAACCTATTTTAATGCGTTTCTTTTTTTAATAGATAGAGTGATTGAAGAGGAAGGTTTATATTTATAATATTTATAATAACATCCATTAAATAGTGCAGAAATACTGTTATTTTCATTATACATTTACCTAGGCATAGTGTTATAGTTCATGGAAAAAGCATTTACTGTCACTACAATATTCCAGCTTCTCATTGTTTACACAGCAAAGTTTCTTCAAATGTGATTTTAGATTTTTTTTATTATTACTATCAAGAAATTATAAAGTCATGTCTGGAAGACGTCGTCGTTCGAACATAGGTCGTAGTACAGTGAATGCCAAAACATTACGTTCAGCTAGAGATGAAGAATCGTCAACGGAACGTGAGGCTCGCCTTAGTCAGGCTCGGGATAGATATAGAGCTGAGAGAGAGAGAGAATCATCATCACGAGTTACTAATTCATGGGTAAATAAAGAAAATTCTGCCATGAATTACGATCCTTCGATTTCTTACAAGGACGATCGTATAGTATCAATAGGTACTATGTCAGTGGTGTGTGAACATTGCTTGGCATTGAAATTCAAGGACGAATCGAAAGGCATGTGTTGCTTACAAGTAAAAGTAAAATTAGAAGAAATTTTCCCTCCACCTGAACCACTTCACTCTCTTGTTACGGGTGATCATCTATATATATAAAAATGCACTCAAAAAATAGTATGACCCCGCAAAACTCGAGAACGGCTGGACCAATTTTGATGATTTTGTTTTTTTTTGTTGTACTCATGGAGTTACAGTCAGGTTCTTTGCTACATTTGGATCCGGTAGGTAGCGCTGTTGTCCAGATATATATAGTTTTATGCCATTTTTAAATTTATTTTTTATTTGGTGCAAAATATACTGAACCGATTTTTATTAAAATATATTGTAAATTATAAATTACACATTTTACAACAAAGCTTTTTATAAGAAACACACAGTTAACGCATAGCGGGTGTAGCAACGCACGCCGGTTAACGCTAGTAATTAAATAAAGTAAATAAAACTTCACAATTTGTTCGTAGTTTACGCAATTTTCAAGAAATTATCTATAGATAAAATGCAACAATAATAACAACCAACCAATAGTAAAAAATAGTATATTTAACTTTAAAAAATGAAAAATGAATAAAAAAAAAATTATTAAAATCGATTTAGTATGTAATGTAGTAACAAACTTGACTGGTAACTCTATGAGTAAAACAAGAAAAAATTATCAAAATTGGGCCAGCCGTGCTCGAGTTTTGTTGGGTCATACTCTTTTTTGGGTTTATTTTTATATATACCTTCTGACAATAAAGTAAAGCAAAGTAAAGAATTTGTCATTTAAATTGCCCGCGTTAAGGTTTTTTTTTTTTGTCTTTGTTTGATGGAGTCTATGAAGTTACGCCAGGATCCCCGAAACGGCAAGTTGAGCTTGGGGAACAGGACAAAGTCACATGGAGCTAAGTCAGGTGAATAAATCAAGCTAAAAGTGAGAGCTAGTAAATGGGCATGGCTTAATCAATTCGTCTAATGGAGCTGATCAAGAATATATATATATTTTTTTTTTTTTTGTTTTTCGATGGGGAAGCTTTAAAAGCCAAATGAATCTACTATTCGAAGTGTCACTACCTTTCCATCGTGTACCTTTAATGGCGTTTTAAGCGATGTCCTTGACCACTTTCAATGCATCGATCGTTGAGCGCCCCTTACGAAAACCAAATTGATGTTGTGAGAAGCCGCCAGCAGCACTTATTGTAGTTTCCAAGCGATCTCGCACAATCCGCTCAAATATTTTTCCCACAGAATCCAACATACATAAGGTCCTATATGAAGAAGGTTCCTCGGATGGCTTATTTCCTTTCGGTATTAGAACCAGCTTTTGAATTTTCCATCTATCCGGAAAAATTCCCTCCTGCAGGCAACAACTATAAAGCTTGCTAAAAGTTTCCGCTCGTTCGAGCATAGCAAGTTTCAGCACTTTATTGGGAATCCTATCTGGCCCTGGTGCCTTCGATGCCTTAAGTGTCTTCGCCAATTCTAACACCTCCGTCGGTTGAACACCCGTGACTTCTCCGCTGTGGTTTGAGTCGGTATAGCTCAAGTTACTTCTCTCATAGCGCGGGAACAGTGTTGTAACAATCCTTCGTAGCAATTTAGGGCAAGTTGGCTGCTTTGAATTGCCACCTTTCAGCTTTGTGGTGACAACTTTGTAACCTAACCCCCATGGATCGGCTTCTGCTATTCACACAGCTCGGCGAAGCAAGTTTTTTTTGCTGTCGCGTATAGCATGTTTAACCTGACGCCGCTTCAATCTAAACTGCTCCTGTAGAAGGCTTCTAAGTTCATCATTCCTACACCGTTGATATACCCGGCGCGCATGGTAACAAATTGAACGGAGGTCTGCAATATCCTGATTCCACCAGTAAACAGGCTTTCGTCTATTCGTCCCAAATTTACGTACCATAGAGCCTGTGCTACATTCTCTGCGAAAATATTCGCAGGCACAACCGGTAGGGTGCAGTCGTTCCAGATGTATGTGAAGGCCCCTGTTCAAACGTATGTTGCTTCCAAGCACCAAAATGTGTGTCGAGATCTATGATAATAGCATGATGGTCACTATGCGTATATGTCTTGCTGAGTCGCCAAGAGGATTTCCGCAGGAGATTACTATCCATGAAACATAGGTCTATTATGGACCCTCTGGAACCCTGCAGGAATGTCTGCACTGTGGTGTTGTTTGCCACAAAAAGTTTCAACGAATACATGGCGTCCACTAATATTCGGCCTCTAGAATTTGTCCTACTGCATCCCCATGTTGTCGACCACGCATTGAAGTCCCCAGCGCCTATAATGGGACTTTTTCCTCTAGCGTCCTGCACCAAGCTATCAATGACTCCTTCAAACTCGTGTATGTCCAGCCGGGGAGGAATATAACAGCTGTATACATGAGTTCCAGCAAAGTTTGCTCGCACGTAGAACTGGTCTGCTTTCACATGCATTCCCAACGGCATATCTTGACCGCAAATCCTAACTGCTGAAGTGCTAGTCGCATCAGGTAGCCATTGTTGGCCATCAAAATTTTTGTATTGCTCACTAAGTATAGCAATATCGACCTTAGCATCCTTAACGTGCTGCACAAGAAGATCCTGCGCAACCGCACAATGATTGAGGTACTCTCATTAATTGCGCTTCTTCACAGCTGCCTTATAAACACGACATTCCGTGCTGCGTGCATCGTGTTTGTCTGAGCAAAGCAAGCACTTCGTGGGTCCTTTACAATTCCTCGCTAGGTGACCCTCCTCACCACATCTGTAGCACGATCGCGTTCGATCCAAGGCATTTTTGCAGTTGCGCCCAATGTGACCATATTCGAGACATCTGAAGCATCTAGTCACCGGATCCTTGTCTGCCTGGCTGAGGCTGTGGTTTTTTTTTTTTGTCTGCATCTGCCTTTTACAAACTTCTTGACAAACTTATAATACTATTCACTTTCGTGAAGAGTATAAAAATTAATAACACATTCCGAAGCGGTTCAAAAAAATTGTCAAAGCCGTTTGTATGAAAAATCCGCATTTACTTATGAAACAGCCCAATAGATCAATTACTCATCTGGAAGATAGGGTCGAAAGTAATTAATTACAGTTCATGCCAAACAGGCAATTGAAAGTATGTGTTGGAAATCAAACCTCCAATATCTTCCTCTTAGAAAACTTCCTTTTCCTTATAGCCTAAAACAAACTAGCCTATTATTAGTTTACAAAAGGAAATTCACTTTAGTGCTTTTGCATTCGATTTCATTCTTTCTTTTTACCAACCTCAACAAAAACAAAAATATTAACTTTAACTTAGACACACTATTCCAAAATATACATAGGTGGTGCACATACTCAGGGGCATCTCTATCACTCCAAAAATGCCAACATTTACACATATGTCGCAAACACAACTACATGTGCCACAACTCATGCAACAACACGCAGTCTCCTCAATAAAAATTATAGGTCTAAATATTAACAAAAAATATCGGTTGAACACACACATTAATACGCTTATACCTACCTTAAACCAGAAGCTCAATGTAATAAAATGCTTGGCTAGCAATAAACTCAACTGCAACACCACCCAATCTTATATATGTAGCATCTATGATCAGGAGCGGTCTCTCCATTCCTGAGCGACCGCGAAAGGGTAAGAGATCGTGCGAGTAACATAAAATTAACATAGTCATCAAACTGAAGTCTAAAGAGATGGTCGGTTATCTCACCCGCTCCCTAAAACTAACATAATCATTTTAATAAAAGTTTAGCTGAAGGCCTCTGTCGATATTGCTCATATTAAAATGCTAGGTTATAATTTGTAATTATAATCTTCGTTCTAATAAAAAAAAATTTAACGAAAGAATGAAACCACATTAAAATAATGTATGGAACTACATTTTATTAATAAAAGTATGAAACTACATTACTTTTATAAAAGTATGAAAGTGCATATATAAACAAAGCAATACTAATCTCAAAAATAATACAGACGAATTGAATTGAATTGAATTTTATTTGAAGTCAGCTAAAAATAGGTTATGCGCTCTTTATATATGGATACTCACTAAAATCTACTCTTAACAAATAAAAATCTCCACCTAATACGTCTATCTGTATATCTTTAGGAGCATTCCGTTCCACACTCATCAACAACATGCTCTATGAAACTAACACAAAGGAACAAACACAAACAAAATCCTACACTACTATATCCTATCCAAAAAGTACAAAATATTACTGAACAACAAAGACATACCAATTTACAAATACATAAAACAATTTAAATCACAGAAAATACACAAACTCACTTCAGTCATTGCAAAAATCAACCTCCCCCAAAAACCACTGGACTCTAATCCACCCAAATCCTTAATAAACACCTCACTTCAAAAATTCTACAAAATCACTACTGCCTCCAACATCTATATTCAGCAAATAGAATCTAATTTTAAGAACCACTCCGTCATCTACACTGATGGAAAAAAGCAATATTTCGTTTTACGCACCGCGATTTCCAACACTAACAACTACAATACTTATCCCTATACAATAAAATCCCTCCTTATTAAAGGAATCATAATTGAAGTGGTACGAGGCCACTCCAATATAAAAGGCAATGAGCTGGCAGACAGAACAACCAACAACACCAACCAAACGGACGTAATCAAATATTTAACATCTGCTTCATCAGAAGAGTTTGAGAGGAGTATTACCAAACTAGCTGTCCCGGCGTGCGTTGCTACGCTCCAGCTCAAAAATAATAAAGTATATACAATATATGTTACATATAAAAGCCATAACGCCGAGTAAAACACTTAATTATTGAATATTTCCGTGAAAACAACATTTCGAGTTTCATTTGTATGCCCAAAAATAAGAAAAGTTTGATATTATGATGTGCCGATTCGTGACAGAGCAACGTATAGCTGGCCATGAGCAAACACTTCGTTACGGAGAAAAGTAAGCGCAAATCATGTTCTGACTGGAAACTGAAATCGGTTAAACTTAAAATGTAAATCGGTTGAAATCATTGGTGTCCTGGGGATCATCGTAGTTACGCCTGCTGCTGGAACTGTTAAAATAGTCGCCTCTATAATAGTAGGGAAGAACCGCTTAATTTGTAGTCTTGTACCATTGCATAAATTCGTGGCTTAAGGTTACGTAGAAATATAATGGGTGTACCAGTTTTAAGATTTATATTATGAGGTGGTAGTCCCGGAGAGTAAAGAGAATTAAGGAATTCCGTTGGGTAGTGAACAACATCATCTCGATCTTTCACTGCATCCAAAGAGTTATATATTTTGGTTTCTAGTGCAGATTCCTACAACATCTAACATGGTACTGCTGGTATCGTTTGTTATGGAGGTGGAACCATCGCCTATTTTTAACAGGTACTCTGCAAACTCATAAAATTAAGGCGTCTATCAAGATGCACGCGCATATTAACAGATAATTTTAGTTTTTGTTTATATGGCCAAATTTCAGACTTTTTTAAGCACACATTAAGAATATCGGCACTTGTACCTTTAGGAACCACAGGTAAACACTGTCTAAAATCTCCAATGAATACAAAAGTTACTCCATCCATTACCGCCTAAGAGGATCTTAAATCTTTGAGTGTTGTATTCACCGTATCAATATGAAACTTGTGTGACATTGTACACTCGTCCCATATTATAAGCGATACTGTCTCTCTCTCTCTCTCTCTCTGAAGAATATTAGCAGTTGCACTGTTTTTTTTTTTTATTAGAACATGCAAAAGTCTGTTCTGGTATAATAAAAAAACTTAGTATCAGCTTAAATGTATAATGAGCTGTTCTCCTTCCACACTTAAGAATGGCTGCGATGCCTGAAGAAGCGACCGCAACAGCAATTTTGTTATTGCTTTGGATTTAGCTAAAATTACTGAAGTCAAGAAAGTTTTACCAGCTCCCCCAGGTTCGTCTATAAAAAATATTCCTACTGTGCTATGGCTCACACTGTCAATTATCTTCCGGAAAACAATTCGTTGCACTCCTGTTAATTTTGGTTCTTGCAAACCAAAATCTTTTAAACAGGAAAAACTATGTTTTCAAGAAGAATATTATGTGAATAAAATCCATGTCATGTTGATTGCTGACCTATTTCGCGTGATGTAAAACATCTTCACAAAAATTTTTCGGATATTCTTGTGTGCACTAATACCCATATTAGACGAGTGTCTCGTTGATTCTTATTTGGCTTCCATACTAAGAACGATCACAGCGACGAAGCGATCCACGCACTTCTCTTCTCAACAAACCAAAATTGAGACAGAGCGAAATGTAATTTAAAAAATCAAAAAAGTAAGTATGCCACTAAATTGTTTAGGACAAAAATATTATTGTATTTAAAAAAAAAATTAGTAAAATCGGTTCATCATTATGGAATGCGTGAAAGCATCATAGAATGCCCATATAAGCAATTTTATATAATAGTATAGATGTAATATTATTATGGTATCAAGATATCAACAACAACTCACTCTATACAGCAGTTTACTTAAAGAGACTATCTCAGGAAAGTGTTAATCAACTTGACCAGATAAAATTTCTTAAACCCCGATTAGGTCACATCAAACATACCCACCTTCTTCTTTTTGATCCCAATATAACACCCCACTGACCTAATTGCCACTAAACCACAAACACTGGTTTAGACCACATGCTAACATCATGCCCTGCAAGCACAAACACTAAAATAAAAATTACCCAAAACAATAACCCCAAAACCGCACTCACTAACCCCACAAAAGAAAACGTTATAAGATTAATCACATATATGTATAAAAGAAATAAACATATACCATACGTTATAAATAAATTATATTTATTTATGTTTATACAATATATGTAAATAATACTAATTAAGCTATACTTAGTTATGACATGCTCAATGTATACTCTGGCTCCATCGAATAATCGGACAAGGGTTGTGGGTAAATTTGAATGTTAAACAAAGTGCAGAAAAACTAAACTAAAAAATTTACCCATTTTATTATTGTATAAAAATTATAATCACAACCCTTGTCCGATTATTCGATGGAGCCACACAGATCGAATCGGTGATTTATGCTGGTGTACTTTTGCTTTGGTGGAAATAGTGATTCTTGACAAACTTTATATATTTTTTACGCGTTAACTCGTGTGAAGTGTATTAGTCCTTCTCTTTCTTGTTATGCTGAAAATTATTAATTCATTATATTATATCAACGCAAAAACAGCGGCACCATTTTGTTATCTCTTTGATTCGCCTATAAGTTTGTATTTCACGTTTCGCTCTTTTTACATACGTTATTGCCATCGACTTACCACAATAAACACTCATTCACAGGTAAGTTTGTTATCAAATATACTTTTGAGATTTTTAATGTTACGATTTTTATATAATTTTACAGGGCATTGTCAGTTTGTGTTTGTTATTTGAAAAACTTTTACAAACCCAAGAGCCTCAACTATGGTCACATTTTCGTGAATTGCAAATACAACCGTGAGTGTTAAAACCAATATCACATAAAACTATTTGATGTAAGCTAAAAATTTTGTTTTAGCCTTCGCGTTACCTTAAAATGGCTTATGCGCGCATTTTCCGGTCATTTGCCACCAGATCAGCTTTTAATACTGTGGGATTTGGTAGTTATGAAAATTTATAATAAAAATCGTATTGTAAATTATAAAGACTTGATTACAGATATTAGGATATGATAGTTTGGAGATACTACCATTATTTGCAATAATAATCCTGAGCTTTCGTAAAGAGAGCATAATGCAAGTATTTTGCTTAGATAGTATAGAAGCCATACTAGCCGATCTATCCTCTATTAAAGTGCTCCCACTTATACAACTAGCTTTAAGTCGTGGATAGGTGACTTGAAGGGTTGTAGCCCTAATAAAACTCACTAATCTTATTTTTCTTGTTGCTGCCTAAATTAAATAGAAAATGTATTTTCATTCTATATATTAATTATATTTTATATACAGACATATTTAACAATTCTTCATTGTCAAATGCAAATCTATGAGATCCCATCTGGATAAAACACTGCTGTTTTTGACCGTTCATTTTCAAAAAATATGTTTTTTTTATATATTGCCCAAGTGTAAGATGAAGATGACAAATCTAAGAGAAATTATAAATATATTAAAAATAGAATTAACCACAATCAATCTTCTGGATATGATTAAAGAACAGGTAAAATTCTACTAGAATTGCCTGACAAAGCTATAATGGTATTTCGCGACGTATATAATGCCATCATAAAATTTAGACACTTTCCAGCATTATGCAAAGAAGCTGAAATTATACCCATGTCGAAGCCAGGGAAAACCTGGTAACATACACTTCCTGTAGGCGAATCAGCTTATTACCAATATTTAGTAAACTTCTGAAAAAAATGCTCTAACACTGAATACAACCACCAGTGCTAAAATCGAAACATGCTATTCCTGATCATCAGTTAGGTTTTCGTTAACGCCACTCAATAATGCAACAAGTACGAGGTTTGTTCAAAAAGTATCGCGATTTTTTTTTTTTCTCGGCCCACGTGTTAGCGATTTTCGATGTTTTCTTTTGGTTGGTACATATTTTCTTAATATATGTAGTGATTATCAGTCATTTTGCTTTGTTAGTTTTTATTTGTATAGATAAAAAAGTGGGACGCGTTTTAGCTCGTCTTCCCCCACAACACCTTTATGACACCATAATAAGACATATTGCAGGAAGATATTGTACTGTAAAGTAATAAGTGATCATGCTCCTTAAAAAGTATTCGAGCTGGCATCTCCCAAGGAAATGTACTGGGACCTCTCTCGTGTACATTTCTGATATCCCAACCCCAACATTGAATCACCAATGATAGCCACATTTGCAGATAACACTGTAGACAAAAATATTATTTGAAGTACAGCAAGGCTAAAAGAAATATATGACAAACAAAAAGTGCAGATAATATTTACAACTAAACACAATTATACAATACTACAGACGGTGCAAATCAACCAGAAAACTATCGCAAACGAAAACGTAGCAATTCTTTGGTATGTGAATTGATAATAAATTGACATTTTAATACCATATATTTACAAAAAAAAAAATTGACCTAATGCAGACGAACCAATCAAAAATAATCCGGCAAATATTTGTGCAGAGAGAGAGATACCAACAATAATGGAGGAAATCCGAAATACTAGCAGAACACATCAAACAACAATAGCATTACACAAAAACGTAAAAATTAATAATCTACCCACCCTGGAACTTACAAAAACTCGTAGACTAAAACGTAAAAACCAGTACACTTAATATTATCTAACCATTAAGACGAATAGAAAATAATCAAAGTATAAACAAATATAAAATATATAATTAAGCACTTATATAACATAAAAACAAATGTAAAAACATATATAACCATTCATGTCATATATGTCTAGACCTAATTTAATATTCTCAAATGTGCTAGGTTTTGGCATCAGATACAGGTATAAGGCTTTGAGAAAAAAATTTAAATATTGGTGGCAGTGGCGGATTTACACATTTGCCGCCCGTCGGCTATTTAAATGTCGCCACGCCTACCGACCTCTGCAATTCTATACCCTAGTTCACAATCTAATACTTTGTTTTTCTGTCAATGAAATTGCAACTTTATCTTTATCTTCTTTACATAGTAGAAAGCAAAGTCGAAATTTCAAGAAGTTTGAATACTGATTACTTCTAAACCACGCATCGTATTAATGTCGATGCTGCATAATTTTTTGTTGCTTCTGTTGTAGTTGCTGCTCTTGTTGCACAATTTGTTGCATAGGCTCCAGTTTTGCCTCCTGATGTTGAACCAGTTAGTTAGTTAGATTGAGATCAGCACCGTCCGTGTGGCTCTTAACATTATGCACACTGCAAACCGTGTGTCCTACCTTGGAGAGCTCCTGTTCTATGTCACTCGTCGGAGTGGCGCGGTGAAGACCCCTGGAAACCACTCGATAAACTCTCTTCTCGTTAAGATGGTAGGAATTGAAAGGGATTTTCTTACTCATCAACATGGCTACTACCAGAGCCTGTCTTTACTATGAAGCTGTCAAACGAGCTAACTGCATTCAAATCCTTAGTCAGTCCGTTGATGTTGGTTATACCTTCAATAATGATTGGCGGTGGTTTTGACTTCCTTAGTGAGAAAGGGTGATTATTATCCGAAACCCCGGCCAACGTTGCAACCGGATGTTGGATCGTGGTATGGTGTGGAGTAGTGACAGGGTTTTGAGTAGGCTGACTAACAGAGTTGAGAATCATCGTGGCACTCTTCAATCAATACATGAATCTCTCTTTCAGTTAAATATGTAGCCATTAGAAGTTTAAATTTCATCGCTGAAACATAGGTACAAAATAAAATTTGCATTTTGATCTGGAGTGATAAAAAACGACATGTATGTATATGTATAGTCATGTCGACTAGAGCTAAGACAGTTAAAGAAATAGGGTAATAGCTGGAAAAGCAACAAATCACAGGGTGGCGTAGAGCTAGCTTACTGGAATTGCAACTCTTAGCAGTGGATAAATTGTAATCAGGAATTTACTGTCAAATTGGAAAGGTAAGATATTACAAAACATTTGGTGTGTCCTGGAAGCCATTGGGGGATATATTTTGCTTTAGATAAAATCTAATAGCAACGCAAACCGCAATAAAAAGATCTATCATTTTAGTAGCAGCTCGTATTTACGATTTGTTGGGGCTCCTAAGTCCAATTATAGTCCAATGCAAAATTCTGATTCAGGAATTGTGGAAAGAACGATTAAGCTGGGACGAACCATTACCAGAAGATTTAAACAATTACTGGAACATAATACTTCTACACAGACTGGCTCGTTAGCCCAGAGGTTAGTGCGCTGGCTGACATCCCAAGAGTCGCGGGTTCGATTCCCGCTCAAGGCAAGTCTGGTCCTGCACTTTTCTAATTTTCTCCTTTCCTTCTTAACTTTCCCCTGAGCTGAAGGCCTCTGTCGCTATTGCTCATATTAAATACTAGGTTATAATTTGTAATTATAATCTTAGTTCTAATAAATATAAAAAAATAAAAAATACTTCTACACAACAACAATATTCCTCGTTATATGTATTCAGCACCAGATTATAGTTGCGAAGTACACGGATTTGCAAATGCAACACAAAGAGCATATGGGTGTTGTATTCACCTACAGGTGGCCATACAAAGGGAATACAAAGTAAACTTGCTGATCACCAAATCAAAGATGCCACCTATCACGGCAATTACTCTACCTCGATTAGAGTCTAGCAGTTGCAGTAAAATTTGGCATAAATTAATTGCATTTATTAATCAAGTTTATTTTTAGGCAGATTCACTCATTGTATTGCAATGGATTAATCAGCTAATCTCAACTGTTTTGTGGCAGACGTACAATGCAAATCAAAGGATATAATGTGGAAGCACGTACCAAGAAATGAAAATCCAGCTGATATCGTGTCGCGAGGATGCACAGTAAACGATGTCAATAAAGTAATTTGATTCACACGGTGAAGCTGGTGGCGATGCTGAAACTTCTGGTTTAGAAAAATTGGGACTGAGCATTACTTCATCGGAAAAGATGGTATAAAAATGAGCCACCTTCTCTACATATTCGTGCAACATCACTCGCAGTACTGCTGGTCCAACCATTGGCTTTTCTGTTCCGAATGAGGTAGTCAAGAAGTTAGTCACAAAAAACAAAATGGCCACTATTATTCGGAAGAAATCCAACGAAAGCGCGAAAAAACCTTGTCAATGCTTACAGATGCTACATCATTTCCAATGAAAATGAGCTTTTGAGAGATACTGATTGCATTCAGTGAATTGTTGTCTACATCTCATATTGAAATTTTGTATGAACACCCCCAGGTCTGGAATTCAATATCACCAGTTTACCAATTCTTTTTATTTTTCTTATATCAACCTAATGTTATGATACCATCAACTTCTGGTACTGCGTCAGAACCAAAGCGATTGTGCTGCGTTTGCAAAGTTCAGAGTTGGATGAAACGGAAAACACTTTTCCATTGCATTACATTTAAGACATACATCAACATTGTCAAATAAGTCATATGCTTGTCATACTGCTGCTAATGAGGAACAAGAGTGACAACCAACGACAGTAAAATAATTTAAGTTTTAACTTTTAAGAATTATTTTATTATCTCTTGTTTTGGTAAATTTTCTACTTCTCTTATATTTCAAATTCACACATACACACATACTTTTGTGCATCCAATAATATTACCACAAACTTCCCATATAAATACTAGTGGTGTGGCCAGACCAAGGTGTACCCGTAACAGGTAGTAAAGACTGAAGTTCACATCAGAGTTAATGCTAAGCATCTAGTCTGTGGCTGTCGTAACTCCTGCATCAGAGGCCCCATACTGATTCACTCCATTTTTATTTATTTATTTAATTGCATTATGACAAGGTAGTGTCAACTTAAAATTAAATGAAATAAGACTAAAAGTAGAAAATTAAATATAAACATTTAGAATAAAGCTTAATTTAAATAACACAGGTCTGCATGGAAAAAACTGCATAGGGTTTTTATATATTTTCTTATAGATTTTCACGTGGCAAAACCGAAAAAAATACAAAAAAAAATCCATCACGTCATAGTATTTTTTTTTTTCCCTTTTCAAGTTTTGGTTCGTAGTTAGCGTAAAATTAATATTACTAATACGAAAGGCTAAATAAATTTATTAGTGGTGAGGTTGAGCATGTTTTGACTTGTTATCTAGAGTACTAAGAATAAATATACTCGTAAACAACTTGCTTTTGAATTAGAACATGTTTCAACAAGCTTCATTCAGTACCTCGCTCTAAGTTGATTTAATACTACAATCAGTACACATCAAGCATTCGAACGCTACTGTGCTATCTTATTATATTGTATTTTTGTGTTATTCTTTCTGGAACATGGCTCATAGAAGTTGTATTATTTCTCCAGATAGCTTTTGTTACATTTGTGGTGAATACACAGTGAAAAAACAACAAAGAAACATAAGTGAGTTCGTGAAAAAAGTTTATTTTGCATATTTCAAATGTAAACTTGGAGATCAAGACAAAGCATGGGCTCCACATAAAGTGTGCAGGAGATGTGAGGAAGATCTTCGCTTGTGGTTTAAGGGCAAGAAAAATTCGTTTCATTTTGGCATCCCTATGATATGGCGTGAACAGAAAAGTCATACAACCGACTGCTACTTCTGCACAGTAGATGTAAAAGGATTTAATACAAAAAATAAAAAGAAAATATTTTATCCTAACCTTGATTCAGCTATTCGTCCAGTACCCCATGGCCCTGAAATACCAGTTCCATAGCCACCTTCTAATTTAGATGATATCCTGTGTGAGTCAGAAGAATTAGACACATCAGCTTCCCAGGACGAATCTAGCCCGTATTTTCCTGTTGACGAGGGACCTCAACTGTTTTCTCAGAGTGAGCTCGAGAGAAGGATTTCACGCAGTTTTTCTCCAAAGAGAGCAATCTGGTTTATTGTGACGATGTCCATGGACTCATGAGGAGTTTTAAAATAGAATATCATTCATCACAATGGCGCATATTTATCGATTCTTCGAAAACTAGCCTCAAAGCTGTCTTACTGCATAATGGCAATGTATTTGCATCTCTTCCTGTGGGTCATTCGGTTCACATGAAAGAAAACTATAATGACTTGGCTACGATTCTTGAGAAAATCAAATATCAAGAACATCAATGGATGGTTTGCGGAGACTTCAAAGTACTAACCATGTTGTTGGGTCAACAGGGAGGTTATACAAAATACCCTTGCTTTCTGTGCTTATGGGACAGCAGAGCCAGACACCTGCATTGGACAAAAACTGAATGGCCACTCCGAGCAATTTGTAAAATCACTGCCAACAGAATTCCGAGGACATTAATGTAGTCTCTGCTCTTCATTTTCGAGGATACAAATTGAATTTCTAGACAGTCTAACGCAGAAAAAGCCGTGCAAGTCATAAGGCTTCCTCCTCGAAACTTTAGCTTTCAAAACACCAACAGCTCCTATCTAATATCATACCCATACCCTCGGAAACCGTCTGGATCATCCAGGTTCCATTTTTTTTCATTAGAAAATATGACTTTAAACAGGAAAAGTTGTTTAAAAAAATCAGACAGCGGTGGTGCATTTTTCGCTTACGGATTCCCAGTTTCGGCCATATTTTCTTTTGCGAATCCCAACATAGCCTGCTTGTGGCGTTGTAATAGTCTCAGAGTAGCCTTCATTATAGCGTACTTAATGTTTTGGCTTTGCTTTAAAAGCCTGCAAAATAGTCGAACGATGGACTGGAACGTCAACAATCTTTTGTAAGTCAATCAAACTTTTGGTTGCGTTACTCGCAGCTCTCAAAATTTTACGTTTTTGGCGATGGTCTAGTTTTCTTTTTCTTCCCCCGAATTTCTTGGCCTGTAGCCCACCGGATCTTTCAAAAATTTTATAATTACGTGATGACTTCGATCAATTTTTTACAAGATGCGTAAAGGAAGGCCTCTTTCCCAGATGCTGGAACAAGCAACACTTGGATCTCACCCCGAAGGGGAACCTTGCCACTGAACTACCATCGTCCTACAAGCCCCCTTGCTTGCTAAGTACTACTGGAAAAATCCTAGAAAGGATCATATGCGATACGCTCCAGGATTACACAGAGCTACCAAACGGATTGGCCGATCTGTAATTTGGCTTCAGACCGAAAATGGGCACAGTGGGAGCAATCCAGAAGGTTTGTGACATTGCTAAGGAGGCTCTGAAGGACACTAGGTGGCTAAGCGGGAACAAAAAGTGCTGCGCAGTTGTCACGCTTGATGTGGAAAATGCCTTCAATTCTGTAGAGTGGAGCGCCAGCTACATTGGAGATACCTGATTCGGATGATAGTATCTTACTTTTGCTTGTTAAATAAGTTTGTGACACAGAAGAAGGCACTTTGTCCTACGAGATATCTGGAGGTGTCCCACAAGGTACCTTTCTGAGTCCAATACAGTGGAATATCATATACAGTGGCGTAGAGATAGTGGGGTATGCTAATGACATTTATATAGTTGTAGTTACAAAGACGCTAAGTGAGGTTGCATCGAAGGTGGAACGAACTGTTGCAATTTCAAGAAGTTTGGCTTTGGCAGACTTTCAGAATCGGGAACCACATCATTGAATCAAGGCCTTTCATCAAATACCTGGTAGTACTTCTGGACCATCGCTTGTGTTTCAAGTGCCACCTAAGCGAGTGAGCCAAAGAAGTATCTGTAACAACACAAAAATTGGCGAGGATTCACCCAAACCTAGGTGGACCCAGACAGCAAATACGGGTTGTACTAGTTTGGTAAGTAAATCTATACTGCTTTATGCGGCTCCGATTTGGGCTGGGGCTCTCGCAACTAAGTCATACTTGTACCCACCGGGTTGCGAATCTAACGACCTGTAAAGCCTATCGGTCAGTTTGAGACGTACGGCGGGTGTTCTTGCAGGGAGACTTCCAATTGTCTTGAAAGCCCTGGGTGCAAGGACTACCTTGTCCGAACAACGTCCAATAGAGCAAGCAGTGTGGAGATCAGGGATCCATATTGCGGCCTCTGCGTAAATGTGGTAGAAGACCCAGAAATCATACCTCATGAATGCCCTCGGTTTGAAGAACAGCGAAGTAGGATGTACGATCGCCTTGGATTCCTTGCAGCACACATGAGATCATAGGGCGTTTGTTAGCATCATCAGAAGAGTCGTCATTTTCCACATCCGAAATTGCAAACATCATTTGTGCGACTCGAATGTAAGAGCGGTAATGGTAAAAATCCGACATAACTTGTGGCAGGGCATAAGTATCTTTTGAAGATTTTCCCTCTCTGTTCATATACAAAAAAAAAATAGGAATACGTGACCCGCAATCTAATCGAAAGAAAACGGATGAAGATATTAAGGATATTATATGGCATGTGAGGAATTAAAAGAGGGCAATGATCCCATATCCATTCTGGCGAAAAGTTGGGGACCACAGTACTAAGAACTTTCAAATGAATAGGGAACGCTGGCAATTAAAATTGTGCACGATGTGCTATTTCAGGAATGCTTGAACCGTTTAACAAAAAAGAATGTTGAAGGTTGTCCTTACAGGACACATCAAACACATCACCCAATCCACTGCACTTTATCATGAAGATCTATTTTATTTTCATGGCTTATCAGCCAAAAGATGAAACACTACTTTCACCACCAACTATGTATGAACAGTATGTTGTACTTCGGCGAAATTCATCCACAAGTCTGCCTTCCTCAATTACCACCCACAGTGTATCTTAGGGTTGTAGCGGAACTTCGCCTGCACCTCCGCAATTGCGGAACATCCCCAAGAAATCGTACCTCCGCTTCCGTCTACGCATGTTTTCAACGGAACTTAAGCGAAGGTGTATGTAAATTGTTTCATTGCGTACGACGCAAAAAGCAAGTACGTGAAGACTAAGAAAAATATCAGCAGAAAAAGATTAGACTAGACCACAGCTGTCCCGTGCAGTGTTCTATCGCATGAACCGTTATAGGCAGAAAGTTGAAATTTTTTACAAATTTTTATGTAGTTCTACCGGTGTTACAGTAACAAATAATAAAACTAAAATGAAATTAACAATTTAAAAGAGTTCCAAATCAAGAAACGTATGGGGTTCTATTGGACCTATACGATCAAGTAACCCTACGATCTCGAAATTTACACGGTTAATGGAAATGGATTATAGAGTCTAAATTTCAGTATGATTATTATTATGTGGGGTACCTCCCATACAAACACACCATCAAAATTCAGGTCCTTATTAAAAAACTTTTTTTTTGTTATTTGCACTATTAAACTGAATTTTAGACAATATAAGTTTTCTATATAGGCGCTCCTGTTTGGACTCTTTTCAGTTCTCGGTCCCGGTGACCCCTTATAAAGCAGCGGGACGTACAATATATTGTCCCGTTTTCTCAGTTTGTTAAATTATTGTATGTGCGATAGCTCATTGGACTTGTAATGACGTGTAGAAAAATGTACTTACGAAAGTTTCAAACCCAACACGAAACAATATTGAGTCAAGCACTGTGTGAGTAGTACCAAATCTGTAGAAGTAAATTTTAAATTCACTTAGGTAACAAACAGTTAATTTATATTATTAGAACTAGGAAACCCGGCTAACGTTGTTCTGCCCTTTCCGGTATGTTGCGTAGTATTCATGTAAATGATATTGTATTAGTGACATGATTTCGTATACTGTAATACTTTATTACATTTTCATTGTAATGCTTTATGGCATACGATATTTTTTAATCGATTTCGTGGTGTTTTTTTTTTTTTTTTGGATTCGCCATGGAGGTGTAGATCTTCAAAGATTCTAATAGACAGACCTGTTAGACCTATGCACGATTCACCGGACAAACAGCCCACTATGGTGCCAACGTACTAAAACCACCCCCGGTCCATACTGGCTCATTTTTCAACCCTGGCGGAACTAACAACTGAGGAAATACTTCGCCAGGGAGAGCAGGTTAGACTACACTTCTATTAAATACTTCGTCTCTGCGGACCTGTTGCATAATACTTACGATAATGATGCAAGCGGTGTTCCAAGCATCGTCGTCTCTCAGCATGTACTTAACAACGCCGTATGGTGAAAGCACCTCACCCATTTCTGACGTTATTGTGACTCTGATGTACACACCGGGTGCATTCCATGAGAACGTAACGGGCATTCTCCACTTTGTTTATGCAGTAACGACAAAGCGGATCATGCACATGTCATGCAGGTACTTCCGAAAACAGCCATGCCCCGATAAGAATTCCGTCAAATGGTAGTTGAGCGTACCGTGCTTGCGAGGCACCCAATCGCTGATGTTCGGTATAAGCTCGAACGTCCAACGTCCCTTTGCCGAGCTTTGTCATCACTGCTGCTACAAGTCCGTTTGCGAGACTGCATGGTCATTCACACGAACCTCCGCGCATCTTAGGGCACATATTGCCACTAGTTCGTAGCCCTCGTTATCGACTGGCTTGCAGTTGGCGAGAATGCTTATTGCATCGTCTGAGACGGTTCTGAATGCACAGCATACCCTGATGGAATTGAGACGATACACCGATGCTGCTCCTTTCATGTAAGATCTGTATTTAGTTGCATTGGACCATGCGGGCGCAGCATTCCGGATGATGGACTTGCTGACAGCCGCAAGTAGCTCACGAACCGGTTGATGTCCAGGGTGACTACTGCGCAGTACTTTTTGGTACCCCAAAGCCATTTTTCGCCCACAATTGCATTCCGTGCTATGTCGCAAACTTTGTTAATTGCGTTGAGGGTGCTTCTGTTTCTCCTGAAGCCAAATTAGTTTTGGTGCAGTCCAATTGGGCTTTCAGTGAACTCCTCAAGACGCATACATATAATTTGCTCCAGTACCTTGCCCATTGTGTCCAACAGACATATTGGCTTATAGGAGGAAGGCTGGGACACAGAGCTTAGTGACGAAGACCTGTAGACGTGTTTTTATTTAGCTCTGAGTTGTTTGTTAAATTGAAAATCATTAATATACACAAGGTGATTTACGAAGTGGTGACATATCCCGAAATATAGACATCAGCGCTAATAAGGAGTCGCTGAAATTGCTGAAAATGGTTTTCTGTTATCTGAAGCAGTACTTAGATAACATATATATATATACAAGCTTTGATAATATAGAGCTTAAAAAAAGCTTTTAGCCTAGTCTAAGATCATCCTATTCCGAGTTTTAAGCTCGTCTATTCGGAAGTTCATCCTGGTTCGAACTTTAAGCTCATCTCTACTAAAGCTTGGGCCGTTGAATTTCAAATTTTTCGAGTACCCCGGTTGGAAATCTGGAGCTGTGACAACTGATTACAAAGGTTGGGAAAAACACTGGTCAATCGTTGGGTATGGCTTCGACTACCAATAATATGGGTTATTTGAATCCAGAGGATATTCTGGACCCTTTTCGAAGTAGCACGAAAACGCCGCGGACACCACGGGAGGATTTGGTGACGCCAACGAGGAACACTCAGACTGGGCATGATGCTAACCCCTTGACAAAGGATTGTGCAAACGGAGAGTCATTTGAGGCGAAGATAAAAAAGCCAGGTGACAGGATTGATAGACTGTTGTCAAAAGCAGGAAAATCAATGCCTCAAAAATAAGAGCATTGCGACAAAGGGTGATGTGACTTACGCTGACATTCTCCGAAAGGTGAGAAGTAACCCTGAGTTAAAGGCTTTGGGTAACGACACCACAAAGATAAGAAGGACAGCGAAAGGGGAGCCTTATTTGCAGGAGAAGAGGCCTGATGAGGAATGCAATATTTCATCCATCAATGAATCTGCAATCCGGAGCATCCGAAATACGTACAGTGGAACACGTACGGCTTTAATATCCTTGCCAGCAGCTGATGCCAAAAAGGTCTTGGAAGTAGGGAAGATTAAAATCGGGTGGGTCTTATGCAGACTCAGCCAGGTAGACAAGGATCCGGTGACTAGATGCTTCAGATGTCTCGAATATGGTCACATTGGGCGCAACTGCAAAAATTACGTGGATCGAACGCGATGGTGATACAGATGTGGTGAGGAAGGTCACCTAGCGAAAAATTTTAAAAGACCCACGAGGTGCATGTTTTGTTCAGACAAACACGATGCACGCAGCACGGAATGTCTTGCTTATAAGGCAGCTGTGAAGAAGCGCAATTAATGAGAGTACTACAATTAAACCTCAATCATTGTGCGGTTGCGCAGGATCTTCTTGTGCAGCACGTTAAGGATGCTAAGGTCGATATTACTATACTTAGTGAGCAATACAAAAATTTTTATGGCCAACAATGGCTACCTGATGCGACTAGCACTTCAGCAGTTAGGATTTGCGGTCAAGATATGCCGGTGGGAATGCATGTGAAAGCAGACCAGTTCTACGTGCGAGCAAACATTGCTGAAACTCATGTATACGGCTGCTACACTCTTCCCCAGCTGGACATACATGAGTTTGAAGGAGTCATTGATAGCTTGGTGCAGGACGCTAGAGGAAAAAGTCCCATTATAGTCGCTGGGGACTTCAATGCGTGGTCGATAACATTGGGATGCAGTAGGACAAATTCTAGAGGCCGTATATTAGTGGACGCCATGTCTTCGTTGAAACTTTTTGTGACAAACAACACCACAGTACAGACATTCCTGCAGGGTTCCAGAGGGTCTATAATAGACCTATGTTTCATGGATAGTAATCTCCTGCGGAAATCCTCTTGGCGAGTCAGCAAGACATATACGCATAGTGACCATCGTGCTATTATCATCGATCTCGACACACATAGACGCACTGGCACTGATACTCGCAGATCTATTGTTTTTGGTGCTTGGAAGCGACATACGTTTGATCAGGAGGCCTTCACATACATCTGGAACGACTGCACCCTACCGGTTGTGCTTGCGATTATATTTGCAGAGAATGTAGCACAGGGACTTGCTATGTCATGTGATGCCTCTATGGTACGTAAATTTGGGACAAATAGACGAAAGCCTGTTCACTGGTGGAATCAGGATATTGCAGACCTCCGTTCCCAATGTCACCATGCGCGCCGGGTATATCAACGGTGTAGGAATGATGAACTTACAAGTCTTCCACAGGAGCAGTTTAGATTGAAGCGGCGTCAGGTTAAACATGCTATACGCGACAGCAAAAAAACTTGCTTCGCCGAGCTGTGTGAATCGGCAGAAGCCGATCCATGGGGGTTAGGTTACAAAGTTGTCACCACAAAGCTGAAAGATGGCAATTCAAAGCAGCCAACTTGCCCTAAATTGCAAGCGAGATCGCTTGGAAACTGTAATAAGTGCTGCTGGCGGCTTCTCACAACATCAATATGGTTTTGGTAAGGGGCGCTCAACGCGTTTAACACTGCAAGGTGGCAGCACATTATGGAAGCTCTTAGAGGGTTCGACGTTCCACAGTACCTTATCCAAGTGGTAGCCGACTAATTTAGCAGAAGACGGTTAACTTAATGTGCGGAGGGCAGAGAGCTCGAGTATGAAGTCTCAGGAGGTGTACCACAGGGGTCAATTTTAGGCCCCCTGCTATGGAATGCTTTGTATGATGGCGTCCTAAATATTGAAATGCCCAACAACGTAAGGGTGGTGGCCTTTGCCGATGATTTGGTAATTGTGGTGGTAGCTAAGTTTATTGACGAGCTCAGGTTTGACTGCAACGATGGACGATACAAAACAGAAGTAGTGCTTGTCAGCAAACGCAGACTGACGGAACACCTTAGCGTAACGATTGGCGACCTCGAAATTGTGTCACAGCCCTCTTTGAGGTATTTGGGAGTGGAATTCGACTCAAAAATGACGTTCAAGCAACATCTGACACTAACAGACGCTTAAGCATCAAAAGTATCATGTGCTGTTCTAAGGCTGATGCCGACCTATGGAGGACCACGGGAGCGCAAGCGACGGCTGTTAGCAAGTGTCGTAACGTCAGTTCTAGTCTATGCTGCGCCGATTTGGATGGAGGCTAGTAAAATACACTCATACATGAGAGAAGTGAACGCAGTCTACAGATCATGTGCCATCCGCGTCTGTGTTGCTTTTCGAACGGTACCCAGCGATGCAATCCTGGTCATGGCGAGTATGATGCCTGTTGACATAGTTGTTGCAGAAATAAGTCGGCTGTTTTACGCTAACAGGAGCACTGGTGAAGTGAGAAGGCTAGATGAAAAGGCACTCAGTATGGTGGAGTGGCAGAGGAGATGGCAAAGTTCTGACAAAAGCAGGTGGACCCATCGGCTCATTTACAACGTCTAGGAATTGGTGAGCAGAAAGTTTGGAGAGGTCAACCATCACCTAGCCCTGTTCCTGAGCGGTCACGGGTGCTTTAAGGAATATCTGTATAAGCGGGGATATGATGATGATCCTTTCTGTCCGAGTTCGCATCCGGCATATGTGTGAATCGCAGCTGATTTGGGACTTGGTAAGCCAGGCCGCAGCTCAAATCATGACAGAGCTGTGGCGTATTGAGCGATTACGACGAGTTCAGACGAACGAAGGCGTGATAGATATAATAGTTTGATATTGACAAGAAGTTTTAACGTAAATTTGTTTTGATTTACATGGGGTAGAAGCAGACTTTGAGCTGTTATGCTCCCTCTTTCCTCCTTGACGTAATGCTTTGCGGTAGTGCCAGGGGGACTGTAGGACTTGGGACGGTGGGGTTTAGTGGGTGCAAGTCCCACATTTCGAATAGTACATTCATTTGGCTTTTAATGCTTTCCCATTGGGGAAAAAAAAAAATATGAGGAAGGCTGGTCTGGTGGTTTGTTGCCTTTCGGTATCAACACCAGCCTCTGACGTTTCCAACAAGCGGGAAAAACGTCCTCTACTAGACATGCGTTCAATACCCCACAGAATACGTCGGTATTCCGTAGAATGGAGTATTTTAGCACACTGTTAGAAATACCGTCCAGGCCAGGGTTTTGCCATTAGCCGTTTTCCGGGAGGCCTCCATTAGCTCATCTGCTGTGACTGAGACTATGGGTTGTAAATTGTATGCGTTGTACAAGTGACTACGCTCGTGTTGTGGAAAGAGACTTCGAACAATATTGAGCAACATTTCGGGACACACCGGTGCTTGAGCGGGAGTTCCTCCCACGCGCTTCTTCACCAGCTTATATGCACCTCCCCATGGGTTGTTGTTGAGGTCGCTGCATATGCTCTTGAAGTGTACACTTTGGCTCCTCTGAATAGCTCTACGCAATTCTGATCGTTGCTCCTTATGCTCGGCCTGCAGGCGCAAAAAGTTTTCTCTTCCTCTTGATCTTTAAGCTCGTCTTCGGGAGGTGAGGCATTCCCTTCTCAACTGCGCTATTTCCCCATTCCACCAGTGGGTCGATATACGCCGATTGCTATTGAATTTCCTGGGCATCGACGCATCGCACGCATCAATCAGAGCTTTCATACGATCATTAGCTTGCTGCTGTGCAGATCCGAGAAAGCCAACGATGCCCTCCAGGATGTAGTCCGTAATAGACCTATCCAGCTGGTCTACCTTCTAACCATTTTTTTTTTTTGCCCTTGGAATAAGCCTCCTGACTCGGTGAGGACCTACCTCCTTCCAAATAATCTCAATCGCATTATGGTCGCCGAGAGTGAGGACGTCCAGGACTCTCCATTCAGAGGCAGAGGCAATAGCCCTACTCGCAAACGTAAATGACTCCCCACCACTGTTTTGGAAAGTTGCACTGATCCCCGTGTTAAGAAGGATAACGTCCAGGCTGGCGAAGGCTTCTTGGACGACTTGGCCCCTGGCATTAGACCTACTACTCCCCCACTCAATCGCACAAGCATTAAGGTCCCCTGCTATTATGAAGGGGGATTTTCCACGGGTATTGGCTATGACCTCGTCCAATAACGCGTTAAATGCTATGAGATCATCACTTGGTGGTGAGTAGCAGCTGAATATGTGCATGCCCTTTATCCTGGCATACACGAAACCTTTGTGATGTGGCGGTCCTCTGCTTTCCATCGGGATTTGGCCGCAGGCCAAATGACCTTTACTGCCACATCGTAGGCACTCACCTATGCGATCTACTGGGCTTTTGCATTGATAGGAAACATGCCCGAAACAGAGACAGCGATACCATCTGATTGGCGACTGATCTCCCCTAATCAGCGAAACCAACCCACTCCTATGTGCCCCGCATCTAGCGGTTGCTGTGCGTCTGCGGCAGGTAACTCAATATTGGCATTTTGAGTACCGAAATTTGTTCTGCGCATGGCCTTAATCGCGGATAACTCTAACCCACACAAATCTGGGATTTGCGAATATATGGCTTCTACCACATTCTCAGGGGTAGTGACTTCATCCAGATCCCAGCATTCCACCGTTTTATGTTGGCAGAGGGTTTTCACGCCCGCTTTTTCCTCCAGAACCTTGGTTATGGCCCCTTCATACTGCTTTGCATTGTTACTGCTTCCACCTTTAAGCTCCAGTAAAAGTTCACCTTTCCGCGTTTTTCTAATCTTACTGACCTTTGAGCCAAATTCCTGTAGCTCTGGTTGCTGCTTTATCAGTCTTAGCATGTCAGCGTAGGATGCCTCACTCTTCTTAGCTATAACTATGGTATCCAGTCGTATACGCTGTCGTTTCGCAATGCTTTTTTCCTTCTCTTTTTCCCGTGGCCTCCTTCTCACTTCCCTCCAATCATTATCTGGTTTAGTGTTACCTGATGCAGAGGATTTTATAGGTGCGGATGGCGCAGGAAGCTCACGGTGTGAAATTGCCTTTGGTGGCTCCAATTTATTTATTGGTTTCTGCAGGACTGGTTTCACCTACTGTACTGCTGTGGACCCGTGTTTCTTAGGTGGATCACCAGATTGATCTTCCTCATCTCATCATGCCATAATTGGTTTCACTAGCTTATTATGAAGCCTCACCAAAGAGATAACAATCGCTTTAATTTGTGATTTCACATTTCGCTTTGCCTCCATTAAGCTTGACAGCTCTTTGAACTTAACGTCCATCTCCTCTAGGATATCTGCCTTGTTATCCTGCAAAGCATATCCCTCTGGACAACTATCCACTACATGCCTTTTGGAGGTGATCTTCTTTACCTGCGGAGGTTAGGCTGGCTTCTGCACTAGCGCCGCAGCTTTATCCGCCTCCCTACCACCCGTGACCATTACAACAGGGCACACTGTTGATCCCAATTTAAACGGTGAACGGCTCACCCTTCCACTTCTCTTAAAAGCCCTTTCCTCTCCATCTTTTTGCTAATCCATCAATGAAAACAAAACTTTTTCCGCAACCTGGCAGCACTGAAAAGCTATGCCCTTCCAGCCCTGGTAAATTATTGCGCTTACCTGGCCGCACTGATGACCTGTTCAGCTGTGCAAATGAGACAGCTGATTTTTACAAAGGTCAACCAATAGAAAACGATGGGAAAATAGCAAAACCACCAAAAAAATGCACCAAAAAGTATCACTGGCTCCCGATTCCAACGAAAAGATCACCGGACGAACAGGCTCAAGTCACCTCGCGACCCGTCGCTCACAAGGCTTGCCCGAATAAATTAAAAAAAATAAAAAAAAAACTCGCAGCACAAATCTGACATCAACACGAGAACAGTTTACAATTGCCATGCGAGAAAGATGAGCAATCAAGATTAATTTCGCAAAACACTATAACTGCTCCTAAGATTTACTTATTGTCATAGCGAAAGCGAGCCGCACTGGAAACTGTAGTCGTTTGAATTCATATTGAATTGTCGACACGAGCTCTCCCTAATTTTTCCCTTTAGAACGGTTGCTTCGATCACGATATTCAATAATATTTTTACTATGTACTAGCCTTGTACCGTTACAAAGATACGGTGGGTTTATATTTCGCAACATTATGATCACCATCCGACCCTTAATTGAAGGGTGTCAGGTGGCAGTCCTGGCATAACCAGCGAGTTTAATATTAGGACTATGCATTAATTTTAAAGGTTTTTTCACCAAAAATGGGGCTTTATTTCGATTTCAAAATGGATTGATACATCATTCAAAGTACTGTCCGTCGCTAGCCACAACCTTTTCCCATCTTTCTTTCAATTTCCGGATTCCGTTTCTCCAAAATTCCGGCTTCTGGGCGGCTATGAATGAATCGATCCATTTTTTGGTCTCTTCATATGAAGAGAAGCGGTGTCCAGCCAGCTTATGCTGCATCTCCCGGAACAAGTGGTAATCCGAAGGAGCAATGTCTGGGCTGTACGGCGGGTGGGGTAGCACTTCCCAGTTGAGCGTTCCAAGGTATGTTTTGACGACCTGTGCAACATGCGGCCGAGCGTTGTCATGCTGCAAAATAACCTTGTCGTGTCTTTCGACCGTTTCCGGCCGTTTTTCAAGCAATGCTCGGCTCAAACGCATCAATTGACGTCGGTAGACTTCCCCAGAGATGGTTTCGTTGGGTTGGAGCAGCTCATAGTACACCACACCCTTCTGATCCAACCAAATAAAATAATGATGAGGCTTTCACATGAATATAGTTACAGTATTGCCAGATGCGATACTGTTGTAAATAACGCCATCTGTGTGCAACCTTTAAAATTAATGCATAGTCCCAATAATTCGGGTGTATAGTTGACGACATCATCTTGGTTTGTAGTGAAATCCACATCCAAGTTTTTGGCAGCCAATATAGCTCGTTCGCTCAACTCAACATGATCTTTAGAATTTTGAGCAACGTTTGGGAATACCTTATACATCAGTTAGGATTTTGAATCAGTTAATTGACAAAAATATGGAAACGCAAGCAGTCTATGAAATTATTTTTCCAGAACGATCATTTTGCAACTCAACATGCATATCTTGCTTAAATGTAGGGTCTTGACATGTTTCCACAAAACAGAATAGAACTAAAGTATGTGTTTCTTTTTAAATTATATTGTACTAAAGTTACATTTTTGCATGTTGTTCTTGTGCTTCGTTCAGTTTTTAACTACAGCAAGCGAACATTTTAATTATTCACTCTTTGCATAAGACGGTCTCGTGCGTATTGCCGCTTGTCGTATTTGCTTTAAAAGAGGCAGACATTCATTCTCTATTCCTCCGCCTTCTTCTGGATATTTACATTTTTTTGCCAATAACAACAAAGTATATTATGCTCCGAATGAAAAAATGTAAAAAAAAAAAAAAAAAAAACTGTCCGTATCTCCGAAGCCATGCCACCTATCAGATCCAAATGTAGCTATTAACCTTCTACAAAAGATTCTGAACCAGAAAACCAAATGTAGAATGTCGTCTCACCACAGGTTTGCTCTCACTCGTGTATGAGCGAGACAAACATTTAGTGTTGTTCTGAATTGCCACAAATCTATAGCATTAAGCTATACATATATTTATATTAAACACAAAGATAAGTGTATTTGGTTTGGTTGATTTATTTTTATTCTAAGGCACACGTCTGGTATTTTACTCACTATTAATAAGAAAGATAAAGAAAAGAGTTACATTCGTGTCAGTAGGGAGTGTCCGATGCTAAACGTTTACACTAGAGAGCGCAGCTATTCCCCCCTTAGCGTTTACACAATTTACAGAGACTGTTGATGATTGTGGTGCTTGCTATTGTTGTTGTTTTTGTTGGAAATTAACCTTTGTCTTCGACATCTGAGAGGGGCGTGAATTCTTTAGAACCGGCTTTGTTACATATCTAGATTTCCAAAGCCGAGTACAGGTTTCAACCTTTCACCTGATATGAAAAGACGGTCGTTGATGCGTTCTTTTACCAAGAGTGCCTCTATGTATGTTGGTTCAAGTGGTCGTTTAACATGATCGCTGCGAAGATAATCGTTTGTGCCATTCGAAAATTCTAGTACGTGACATGCAGTCATCACCAAACACATTTTTTAGCAATTGAAAACACTCACTTGGAGGTTTTTTTAATTTTACGAGAAATTTTAAATTAATTCGCTGCTCGATTTTTAAACTAATCATTTTTCCTGCACTTCTATTACACAACACTTTACTCAAACTAGGTTTAAAAGCAAACTAGACTAGACAGAGAGGCGGGATCAAGTGGATTCTGCGCAGTAGGAATCAAGGTCACTCACCATCCATTCCCACTCTTAAAGCTAAAGACAGACGACTGTGGTATACTCAGTCCCGTTACTTAATTGTCACACCTCGTACAAAATCACCTGGTACTCAAGCCTCAGTCCTGATTTAGAATTAATTAGCCAAAGAAAACTTTGAGCCCTTAGTTTCATATATATCTTTGTAGATTCTATATGCTT
>JBAMAW010002771.1:0-60397 GCA_037043295.1 Amiota minor
AACTTTAAAAAAAATGAATAACATAAGTATGCAATTTGTTGCATTAAGATTCATTTGTTCTTAAAAAAAACAAGAAAGAGGTGTCGCTCCTTTCAGATTTATTATTTATTACAAACTTACGTATACAATTTCTTAAAATTATAAATACAATAATGTATTATAATGTAACAAAATATATGGCAACCAAAGTAAGAAATGAATGTTTTTGATTCGATGTTATTCAGAAATCGGGAAAAAACTGTATTAATTGTCGTGTGATATCTTGTTGTGGATTGTGAAGGACTATTCCTCATTGTAAGATTAAACTTTTCGAAAAGAAAAGTTTTAAGTATTTCTGATTTTTCTTCAGCAAAATTTACATTGAAATCACCAGCCAAAATAAGTGGAAGTTTGTGGTAACTTTGTTCGAGTAGAGCAGAACCCCCCACACTAAACTCCAAAAATGATGTATTGATGAACAACGTTATGTCTTGAACTGTACTAGCCAGCGATATGAATAATAACTGCCATTATTGTTTGAATACCGTTCTCCATCCTGCATGTTGCGGAACAAACGTCCCCAATACTTGACCTTCGTATCATTGATTTCGTAACTATATGCTTGGTGTAACAATGCTGATTGTATCGCCGTGATTTTTATAAATTGCTAGTCCTCTAGCACGAACATCTGGTCTTTTGTGTTTTACAATGCAAACAAAATTCGGAATATGAAACTCTTGATCGTTATCCATCCACGTCTCACTGAGTAGTAACATATTGCAGTTTTACTATTTATGCAAACTCCTGAGGACTCAGGATGTTTTCGCTGATGATTGCATTAATGAGAGAATGAGAGTTCTATTAAGACGGAATTAAGTAAAAATAAAAAATAATTCCCAATGCAGGACTCGAACCAATTAGGTGTATGTGTGAGTTTACGAATTTCGTAAAGACTAAAATGCTGTTCATTTTAACTGTTACTTTACTTTTAGTTTGTTGATCAATATCATCAGCATATTTATTTGTTGATCATTATCACCATTATATTTATTTATTAATTATTATCATCAATATGTTTGCAAAACTTAATCATTTCATTTTTACTTATTGTATTTATATTTGTTCTTTGAAAGACCACACCAACCAAATTAAAAGCAATCATTTTCAATATAAAAATAAAAAATAAAAAACATAAACAAAATATATTCCTAATGCAGGATTCGAACCCCATGTCCTCTGTTTGCCAGTCCTACACTCTAGCCACTACACCACGCAGACATTTTAATTCTTTTTGCCTAAATAGCTCCAACATAATAAAAAACAATCATTTTCAATATAACAATAAAAATATATTCAAAGCAGGATTCGAACCCTATGCCATCGGTTTGCCAGCCCGACACTCATAAAAAAAATAAAAAAAAATTTGACGATTGTATTTTATAGAATCATTTTTTGAAATTTGACTCATGCCGTAACGCACATAAAAGAACTACGCTCTAAAAATTATTAGAATCGGTTCAGTATATTTGCGGCAAATGAAGCAATGTTAAAAAAATGACATAAAACTATCTCTTTCTGGACAACAGCGCCACCTACCGAATCCAAATGTAGCCTGACTGATAAATACAAACAAAAAAAAAAAAAAAAATTATCAAAATTGATGCAGCCTTTCTCGAGTTTTGTTGGGTCATATTATATTGTGGGTCCATTTTTGTATACATACCTATATAGAGAATTTGAATCTCAAGCGAGTCAGACGTGTTTTGCGTTTTAATTTGCTATATTATATTATATTATATTATAATATTTTAGTTATTTTAAATAGTCCATTTGATTGTTTGACGGATCATAAGGTATGTTTAGTTGTTCAAAATTCAGTTTTTACTTTAAAAATTTTAGTTGATTTGCAATAATTAATACATATTTGTGTTCTTTGTGTCGTCAGTGCATTTTTTATTATTGTTGGTTTAATTCTGTGTTTTTTATTATTGTGATTAACATTTCAAAGCTTTTTGTTTGCTTTGCGTTGTTGTTGCGATAATATCTGAGTAAACTAAGATTCTAACTTGTTGTTTTTATATACGGGTTCATACAGTGCCATATCATGCACCTGCTTGACAGGGTGTCTTATTTAATTTTTAAACTGCGTGTTTTTAGTTTTTCAATATCTTTTATTTTTCTTTTTGAAGTGAAACTTCTTTAGCGAAGGGGAGTACGCTCTTCGTAAAAACACACATCAGTATGGCATTTTTTATCTCTCTCTTACTCATGCATAAACATTCATTCTCTACGCTGCATTGGCTTGTGCGTCTCCCCAGTACGTCTCTGAAGCATCATCACATTTTTATTCCCGTAACATTTCAGTTTCATATTTTTTGGATTTACCTCCCTTCGCTAAAGAAGTTTCAATTTCATGTTGTGCTTATGAGGGTGATAATTTGAAAAATGATTTGTTGTAATATATCGTGCAAAAATAAAAATTCATTGGAGATTGATTCTCAACGGGCCGTGCATTGTTGGTTGTGTGATAATATTTGCCATCTATAATGTGAGAGACTGGCGGGTCGTGACCATGACAGGAATGCTAGCAGATCTAAAAGTGTCTGCGGCAGATTGACGTGGTCGTGCCCGTCCTGTTCCAAGATTCAGGTTGAATTTTCATCGATGTATCGTGGTATACGTGACAGATTTATCAAGTTGAATAGGTCAGTTAAACAAGTTGCCTTAGATTTTGATTCGGATGTGAATTTACTTAGTAAGTATCAGTTCGATTCACCTCCTCCCCTTCTTTTATTATCACCTGCTCCGTTGATTACCTTACTCCATTACCTATAACTACTCAAGCTCCCGAGATTATTACCCATCCTTTTATTGGGACTATGCATTAATTTTAAAGGTTGCACACAGATGGCGTTATTTACAACAGTATCGCATCTGGCTCCACTGTTTACTCTTATCTACATCACATACTCCTCCTAATTGATTGGGTGATTTTAAATTCCCATGCATTTCGTGGTCTTTTTTGAATACTTCGAATTATCTAGTACCTTCATCGCATCAAGATTTCTTGGACGCCCTATTTGACTACTCTTTATAATATTTCAAATGAACTCTATTATTATTATCATTCTTAGATTACTTGATCTTGTTTTCAGTAATGATTCTGTTGGTACTTCTGTTTCAAGATCCCAACCTTTCTGCCTTCCTGGGGATACTTACCACCCATCATTGAAAATATCCCATTCTTTAACCTGAACTGTTTCTGCCTCGTCATTACCGGCGGTTTTGTTTTCGCAAAGTAAACTTTGCCCAATTAAATACCATCAGCTCCAAGCTGATTGGTCTTCTTTGTATAATTGCAGTGATATGACTACTGCTATACATTTTTTCTATGCAACGGTTTTTAATATTTTAAATACCTATGTTGCCTTTAACGTTTGTTCTAAAGTATCCAAGGTGGATTACTTTGGTTTACGAAAAGGCTTTCTAACTTGAAGAACATTAAGTCGAGGCTTTATAAAAAATATAAGAGTACTTCATTCGTCGTATGCTGCAATTTTCGCGTCACCCTAAGCAGTTTTATCTTCATTAAGCGTTCACCTACTACTAATTTGCTTGAGTTTACATCTTTAGTAAATCTTGGTTTCAGCGAAAAATTTCAAACTGATGTCATTTACACAGATTTCAGCAAAGCGTTTGACTCCGCAAATCATGATATGTTTGTACATAAACTGGACCTTTTAGGTTTCTCGTAGTTTAACAATATCTCTTCGCATATTAGACTACAAGAGGATCTAACCTCACTCCAACTTTGTTGTTTACGTAATCTTTTGGTGCTAAACTGCCCTAAATGCATGTTCATGACGTTTCATCATAAGATACCTACTTAGTTTCTTATACGATAGATAATAATTCATTGGCGCGTGTTTCTACTTTCAGTGGCCTTGGAATGATTTTTTACCCTAAATTGAGTTTCAACCACCATACATATTTAATCAATAATCATTGATTCGACTTTATTAAAAGATGGTCTGAAGAATTTAATGATCCATATACTACTAAGATTCTTTTCATCACTCTAGTCCGCCCTGTACTTAAATACGGTTCGTGTGTCTGGAGCCGCCAATATAAAAAATATCAAGACCGCGTTGAGTCTATTCAGAAGCAATTCCTTCTCTTTGCACTTCGTGGTTTAATTTGGAATCCCAGTGTACGCTTGCCTTCATACTTTAACAGACTTCTTCTGTGTCCCTAGTAGTACATCTAGAAATTAAGTTCCCTTAGCTATAACTACATGCACAACAAGCTATACCCTACATGATCCTTTCCGAGTTTTATGCACTCTTTATAATAAGTTCTATCACGTCCTCTCGCCTTAGATCTCGCCCTCTGCGCTTAAAATCATCGTCTTTTGTTGGCTTCGGTAGTTGGAACGAACTGCTACTAGATAAAGTGGACATCGCTCATTGGCTCACACATCCCTTCTCTCTCTGACCACAATTGGCTGTGAGTAGGGGCATAGCTTGAAGAAACACATCCAACGGATCAGGGACGGGTGGATTTCTTATACCTATATTATCTTACGTTTAATTTTCATTTTTGCTTGTTTTTCATGAACTAAATAAACTTGTTTTAAAAATAACTTTAATCTCTTATTATTAATTATGTTTTTCTTTTTTGTTGCTTTAATCTCCCGTATTATATTAATAACCTTTTATTTTTAAGTTTAACAGTATTTTGTCATAATTAGCTAAATAAATAAATAAGGAATAATTGATGCATTAGAAGTTTCCGTTGTTGTTTTATTTTTTTTTTTTGTATGTGTTTATTCAATATATTTAATGAAACTAAGCATTTGCCTCTTTCACACGTACTTACTTCGTGAAGGCGGAAATGAGACAGCATGGTCAAAGAGAGAATGATGGTGGTGAAAGAGAGCGTTGAGAGAGTACATGACACTCACACATACTTATTTCAGAAACACTATGATAAATGACTGATGGTAATGCATGATCGTGTCGTGGGCCTATGAACTTGAGAAGTACAGACATATCGTATGTCGAAGTAGAGAAACGGCTACTTTTTGAGAACAGAAGGAATGCAGACATATCGTCAGCAAAATAATGTGGGAATTTATTGAATATGGAATATGCAATTCAATTATATAAAATAAGGTTTATGGGAAAATACTAAGGGGTTTAATTCTCCCTGCAAAATTTCAATTTTATTTTTCTTTTAGGAATTTCTTGTTCTTTGGGTGTTTCTATGGTAATTTCGGACTTTACTGATGATTAAAATTGCAATAATTATGATTATAATGGTTGTGAAATCGAAGCATGATTTCACATGCTAGATTTAACCATATTATTCAGAGGTTATTCTTTCAATATTTGAAATGTTAATAGTCCGGTCCAAATAGCATTTAACTTTGCAATAATTCGCATAGAGCTGTTATAAATAAAATGTGAAAAGTTCCCATCGATCCGAAGGACGACACAAAAGTTATTCAAGGTCAATTGACAAAGATTTCGATTTTGAACATTTTTCTCGTAAATTTTAGTTTTATTATTTTAATATACAACACAATTTATTGATCTATTCGATAAAACAAAAACTCCGAAAAAATCAACATTACATTTAAAATGAGTTTGATTGGTTTTATTGACTGAGGGAGGTTTACAAGATATTTCGTAAAATGATGAATTCATAGTTTAACAAATGAAATGTTTCAAAAAAAAAATAATGCAGATTACTTTAAAAAAGTATAATCTATACATTCATAGCAATGGTCTTACTTAAAAAAAATTACCAATTATTCAAATCAAACGCAGTAGGATTCGAAAACTCCCGAAAGAGGTTCTGTGGCACCAAAAATCCGGAAAATGGTGGAATTGAGAAATGTTTCCTGTGGCACCCGTGATTAATATATTATAACAATAAAGAACGCAAAGCGCTGTTAATAAGAATTGAGATAATAAAATAATTTATTTTTTTTTTTTTTTAATAAAAGAACAATAATTTGTTTAATAATTAATACGCGGTCAAAAATAGTTATAGATTGGCTCCATAGTAGTACTTTAAAAATTTTGAGTACAAAACGGGGGGTTGTAAACCTTGCCACTATAACCGGTAGTTTATGTGTGGTTTATTAAGAAAATATTGTATTAAATAAAAAGTGTACGCTAATCCAATGAAAAATATTTAAAATAAAATAAAATTCTTTCAAATTTAAGAATGGTGTAAAACTTAAAAGTTATCAAAATATAAACTTATTGTAAGAATTCATTGAAAGGTGTAAAACTTAAAAGTGAACAAATATATAAACTTAAAAAAGTGAAATAAAACAAAGAAACAAAGTGTTAAATAAAATAATAAACAAAAGTTTTTTTTTGGTTGCTTAGTTTATTTGACTATCTATTAATTGCAAAAGTTAAAACGAAAACAAGAGACAAATACAACTTGATTGATTTTAAAGTATGTATCTATGCTTTATATGCAAAATTTAATCCACCAATTCCGACTTTCCTGGTGGTTTTTCAAAAAAAATAAAATAAACACTTTATTAAATATTGTAATGCAATCAGAACTAAAGGTGTATGCAAAATTTCAGCTTGCAAGATTTTACCTAAACAAAAAAACATACAAACACCAACAACACCAATAAGAACTCTGCAAACAACGTCCATTGCAACTACATACGCTTTAAGCAACTACCACTGTTGGCAGTTACTCTGCTAAAATTTGTTAAAATTTTGGAGAGAAGCCTGTCATTGTATCGGCTGCTGTGGAAGTTTATTTCCTGCAGAACTGTAGGCATGTTGAGGTCGTTATGAAGCGCAACCCGTCCCAACTGGAGTAGTGCAGCTCACATTTGATCTATACAATCTGCCAAGCAAAATTAATATTTCCTGGATTTCAGTTCGAGTGAGGGAATACTTCCCAAATCCTATGCGGTGCTAAAATTGCCACATTATTGGTCACATAGCTAAGTTCTGTAAGAACCCAACCATTTGTGAAATATGCAACTTTGCCCCTCATACACCAAGAGCTTGCACACGTACTCACTGTGCCAACGATGAAGGAGAACACTCAGCTAACAATAGACTGCCCAAAATACACAGAAGCCAGCGAAATCCTAAAAATAAAAATCAATATACGAAGCAAAAACAAAATGCTTCCAGAAGATCTCGCAGCCAACACAATCATACTCAGAAGCAGCCTCATCAAATTCCACCACTGCTATAATAACAAAGTTCAGTTTGGTCTATAATTTAACCATTGACTTACAAACGAACAGCGTTTACAAATTATTGAATCTTATTATCAAAATTCATGCTCGGTAAGGCAAGTGTATCGTGCACTTCTTCCAATTTATGGTCAGTTTGGTAGACTTTCTGAGCCGGCTATTCGGAATTTTGTGACTAAATTTCGCGCGCAATTAACATTATTGGATATGAAACCACCAACACGCATACGTAGAGTGCGGACAGAACAAAAAATCGCAGCTGTATTCGCCAGTATTACTGATGACCCTGAATTATCGATTCGGCGCCGTTCGTAGCAATTGGGACTCTGCTACTCCACTACGTAAAAAATTTTGCGAAAGGATTTGGATGTGAAACCTTTTAAAACATAGGTAATGCAAGAATTGAAGCCACGCGACCTACCACAACGGCTAACTAACTAACTAACGGCTGAATGGGCGCTGACAAAGTTGAATAAAGATCCAATTTTTTATCGAAAAATTTTGTTCAGCGACGAAGCTCATTTCTGGTTGAATGTATACGTGAATAAGCAAAATGGCCGCATTTGGACTGAATAGCAACCAGAAGAATTGCAAGAATTACCAATGCATCCTGGAAAAGTTACTGTTTGATGTGCATTATGGGCCGGCGGCATCATTAGGCCGTACTTTTTCAAAGACGGCGAAGGCCGGAACGTTATTGTGAATGGCGAGCGCTATCGTACGAAGCTTACAAACTTTTTTTTAGCCCAAAATGGAAGACCTCGATTTGGCTAACATGTGGTTTCAACAAGATGGTGCCAAATGCCACACAGCACGGGAAACAATGGCCCAATTGAGTGGCGAGTTCGGTGAGTTTATTTCACGTTTGGTGCCGGTCAATTGGCCGAATAGATGATGTGATTTAACGCTTCAAGACTATTTTTTGAAGGGCTATGTTAAGGTCTATAGCGACAAGCTCGTAACGATTGACGCACTGGAAGCCAATTTTGAACAATTTATTCGTGAGATACTGACCGATATGTTGGACAGAGTATGTCAAAATTGGACCCAACGTATGGACTATTTGCAGCGCAGCCGCGGCCAACATTTAGATGAAATTATTTTTAAACATTAACATTAAGAGTCAAAACTAAAAACTATCGATCTCTCTGGTATTGGAGTGATGGTGATATAGCAGGAGATTAATTAACGCGCCTTTTTTCCCCCCTTTGACTCACTCATCAACGCAATGATTGGTCTCATCGTTGGCTAGATCTGCGTCTGATGTGGGAGAGGGAGATAGGGCGCTCAATAAAAATAACTAACACAACACAAAAAAAAAATAATATTAATATGTTAAAGTCATTCAATGGAATATCAACAACACACTCTACTACAAAAACAAAACTACAAACAACTATGAAGGGGTGGCACTTATAATCCACAACTCTATCCAACAACAAGAACTAACATTAAATTCACTACATTTTGATACAGTAGCAGTAATGGTACACTCCAAATTCAAGTTCACAATAGTCTCATCACACAGACCTGCTAACAAACCATTTAGTCTAGGAAATATGAAAAATACATGTAACAATCTAACATGTCATGAGACAGGAGATTTCACAGCTGGCAAAGAAGCTGGGGTTCTCAATCTAACAACACCAGAGGAAACACAATGTTCAAATTCATAAACCAAGCTTCGCTGACCACACTTAACAGCGGGTCCCCAACTCACTTCAGCAAACACCATACTTTCAAGCACATAGATCTTTCCCTTGCGTCACCCCACCTGGCTTTACACTGTAAATAGAATACAGACAACCACATTACCTTCTTCGAACAGATTACTACGAGCAACACATTACCTAGACCCACATTTAACTTAAATAAGGCCAACTGGCCCCTATTTCAAGAACTGACAACAAAGTTGTCAAACAATATACCACACAGTATAAACATAAATAAAGAAACAGCCAATTTAATTAAAATAATTATTTAGGGAGCAAACCAAGCTATTCCACAGACCCATCCAAATCACCAACACAAGAACGTTCCTTGGTAGGACCACACCCCACAAAAACTTAAAGGAGAAAAAAATGCCGGATGGATCAAACTTAAAAGAAATATTAATACTAATAACATTCTTATATTCAAAAAAGCAAATGCAAAATTAAAGCGCGAAATAAAATTTAGAAACACAAAAATTTACTGCTGAAATAAACACCTTTTTTTTTTTTTTATATATTGATAGTATTTATTGAATCTAAATAAATAGATAGGACTAACAATAAGGTTACAATTCTTAAAAAACTACTACAATTGTGTCCCTCCTACAATGAAAAGAAAGGAGTTCACTTAGCACTACGAGCCTCTAAGTAAACAAGAGGGCTGCACGATCGTTACGGATCAGCCGAGATGAGTTCCTTGTATGGACAAGGACACTGGCTAGAGGATTAACATGTCGAACTAGTCTGTCCATGTAAATAGCTTTACGCTTGGAACATTCTTCTTTGACAGGTGGTACATCCAGGTCTTTGTGAATGTCTTCATCCCTGATATACCATGGAGCTCCCGTGATTGTTCTAAATATCTTGGATTGTGTGCTTTGTATAACTTCAATGTTACTCGCGCTCGCGGTAATTCAATTCAATTCCAAAATTCACAACCATAAGTCCAAATTGGTTTAATAACAGAGTTTTACAGCATCACCTTGTACTCAAGTCTCAGTCCAGATTTAGAATTAATTAGCCAGTGAAGACTTCGAGCCCTTAGTTTCATATATATCTTTTTAGCTTCTATATGCTTCCGCTAGGTGAGCCGTCTGTCCAAGATAAGTTACCACTTGAGTTTGAGGAATTGTAACACCATTTAACGTTACTGGAGTTAAGTCCGTCGGTTCAATGTAAATGTAATGTGCTTACATATTCCCTCATTGACTTTAATTCTCCAGTTGGATAACCACTCCTGAAGGCTTTTAAGATGAGCATCCAAGCCTGCAGAAGCTTTAACTGGGCAACGGGAGAGACTGATTACGGCAGTGTCATCAGCAAAAGTCGAAGTAACAATTTGACTAAACGTTGGAATGTCGGCAGTGAATAACATGTATAGAGTTGGTCCCAAGACACCACTTTGGGGAACTCCTGCTTTTATCTTAAATTCATTTGTAACGAAATTTTTCTGTCTTACTACAAACACTCGATTTGATATGTAGGATTGCAGGACTCTATGCATATTTTGGGGTAGTAAACATTTCATTTTGTAAATCAAACCCTCATGCCATACTCGATCAAACATCAAGGAATACTGCTGAGCAATATACTCGCTGTTTAAAGGCAGTTCTTATTTCCGAAGTAACTCTGTTGACTTGCTCAATCGTTCCATGTTTTGCTCGAAATTTGGGCTTCAGTTGAGTCCTTATAATAGATACAATCTCACTAGAACTTGTTTTTAATGGGACATATATACTGAATTTGTGATTGTCTGGTGAGGAAGCACAAATTTGTTAGTAGGTAGATTAGGTTGAAACACGAGCTCCAGATGGTTGGCAAATACATAAGCCTTCTCTTCATCAGACCGAGCCGAACTTCCGTTTCTGTCTCTATTAGGTGAATCCAGCTCCACAGGAGTTTTTAGCGATTTTTGCGATTTCCAAAGTGAAAATCTGGTGTTTGTGGGTGATAGGTTAGAGATATAGCGCCTTTGTGCCTCGTTCTGGATGCTTAAAAGTGCTTTGGCTAGTTTTTTTGTTGCATCTTTTAGCCCTTGTTTAGCAGTAGGAGATGTGCTGTTGCCATTCTTTTCTAAATCGTCGTTTAGAAGCAACCAGTTCTTCAATTTCCCTATTTGAGAACGATTCTCTGTTGAACTTGTGAGCAACAATCGCAGGCGTTGATACCTCAGCTGCAGCTACGAATACGGCACTTAACTCATTAACAGATTTGTCAATATCACTTTCAGAGTTGATCGCAGATGCAATTTCTATGTGAGAACTAATATACTTTTTATATTGCAACCAATTAGTTTTCTTAGATATGAGTCTATAAGGGCGATCCTCAAATATTGGAAAATCGAGTAAAACGATATCAACGGGGGAGTGATCGGAAGAGAGTTCATAATAGGTAACTGCTGATATGAGGTTTCTAGGTATATTTTTTGTGATAACAAAGGCGATGATATCGGGATTTTTTTCCAAGATCCGCCCGCCAGTATGTAGGCCTACCCGGAGAAACGAAAAGTGCTGTAAGGTTGCCGACCTTTTGGATTTACTACAGGAGAACTCCAATAAGTGTGTTTAGCATTGTAGTCACCGGCCGTCAAAAATCGTTCTCCAAGGCCATCACAGAAATTTTTAAACACATCTGCAGATATAGAAAATCGTGGAGGACAATTGTAATTGTTGCTTGTAAATAACTAGATGAGTACGACTCTAGGGTCTGGTGTTTAATACGCTTTCTTATAATAATACATGTACCACCATGAGCGTTTCCATCCAGATGATTTGTTGTATAAACTAAGTAGTCTGGTATAAAGAAGTTGGTTTTGCTAGTCAAATGAGTCTCACAGACTAACATCACATCTACATTGTTTTCCTCTAGATACTTCATCAGCTCTAGTTTGTGCTGTGAGACGCCATTTGCGTTCCAGTGAGTTATTTTTAAATGAGCCATTATGGGGAATTTAACTTATCCAAAATTTTCATTTGGATTTTCATCATCTCTTGAAAAGAGTTTTGCATCATTAAGATTGATTGATTCAGGGTCTGTAATAAATTCACCAACATAGATTCACTAGAACTTTGAGGTTGCAACACTGGCTCATTACACGCATTTAGAGTTGGGGTAGTTTGTGAGATTGGCTTATTATGTTGAGACATTGGAGCCTTAGGCATCACAATCTTTTTCGCAGTTTCTTGTTGAACGCCTAAGCGCAGTGCACCTGCATACGACCCATTTGAAGTTAAAGGAATGTTAGGTGGTGGACACATAACCGTCGCTGATTCTGTATGGTTAGCCTCACGGCTAAAACGGGCGGAATTTTTTTGTGACTGCAAACGGTTCTTCAATTCCTTATATACAGGACAACCTCTATAATTGGCTGTATGATTGCCCCCACCGTTGCTGCATTTTTTAAGATCAGGATTATCGCGACTAAGTTTACAGGTTGCGGTTTCATGCAAGTCTCCACAAGCTACGCATACTGGACGGAAGGGTGCAAAAAGATTTCGTGTGGCCAAATTCCTGACAATTTGTGCATTGCACTGGATTTACTCGTTTGTGAGGCTCCTCCACAGTTACCCTATGGTGAAGTAAACATTTAAGGTTGTAAATGGGATGCACTTCATTTTTCTTTAAGTGCTGCAACTTTGGGGCCAACTCAATTTTATACAATGGCTGTGGAATTTTATTTTTATTAAACATATTAATCACTACTTTGACAAACCCTTTTTCTGCCAGTGCACTCTTAATATCGCTACAATCTACAGAGGGTTCAATGCCTTTAATTACAACAACCAGCCCTTTACTTCTTTTAAGCTGATAGGTATAATAGTTTCTTTTAGTCTCTCTAAGGTACTTAGTTACAGAACTGTAGTTTGCTTCCGTATAAATTTTGACCTTAGTTTCTTTTATATTACCCTTGGTTATAGAGACAATATGAAAGTTATTATTGCCAACTATTCTTTGGATAGCATCTACAAGCCTATTCGAGCATATCTTCGCGGACGTATATCTCGGTGGGAGGTTTTGATGCGTCCCGTTTTGTATGCGCTGATTTTGGCTACCTGCTGGTGACACAGTTGTCTTTTTTATTGCTTTAGCTTGCATAGCAGAATTTTTTCTATTGCATGCTTGTTCTTGTTTTGGGATATTGGTATCGCTATTAAATGTTTGCGTGTTTGTTGTTGTTACAGTAACTGCATGTGCACTAGCTGTAGAAGTAAAAGCTGTGCTTTGTGTTGGTTTGTTAGCGTTGAACACGGTTGCTTCTGGGTTTGAATAACAAAACACAAATCATTTGACTTTATTGCAAAATATTGGGACTATGCATTAATTTTAAAGGTTGCACACAGATGGCGTTATTTACAACAGTATCGCATCTGGCAATACTGTAACTATATTCATGTCAAAGCCTCATCATTAGGCTTTGTTTACCAGTATCTGTCATTTCGCTGAAGTGTACACAACATAGTTTTTTTGTGCTCCGAGTATGTCAACTTCGTGCCGTCAAAACGCAATTTGCGGGAAGCCTTGCTTTTTTGCTTCAATTTGAAGAAAAATACCACCCAAGCCCGTCAATTGCTGTTGGATGCCTACCCGAACCATACTCCATCGATTTCAACCTGTGAGTACTGGTTTCGACGCTTCAAAAGTGGTGTTTTTGATACCGAGGACAAGGAGCGACCTGGCCAGCCCAAAAGGTTCGAAGACGTAGAATTGGAGGCATTGCTGGACCAAGACCCGTGCCAAACGCAAGAAGAGCTCGCCGAAACGTTGGACGTTGACCAAGCAACCATTTCCAGACGTCTCAATGCGATGGGAATGATCCAAAAGCAAGGTAATTGGGTGCCATACGAGTTGAAGCCGAGAGACGTCGAACGCCGATTTTTCACGTGCGAATTGCTGCTTGAACGACTTGGCCGGAAGGGTTTTTTGCATCGTATTGTGACTGGCGACGAAAAGTGGATCCATTACGATAACCCAAAGCGTAAAAAAACATATGTCAAGCCCGGCCAACCGGCGCCATCGACGTCCAAGCTGAATATTCATGGTTCGAAGCTCATGCTCTGTATTTGGTGGGATCAGAAGGGTGTGGTGTACTATGAGCTGCTCCAACCCAACGAAACCATCTCTGGGGAAGTCTACCGACGTCAATTGATGCGTTTGAGCCGAGCATTGCTTGAAAAACGGCCGGAAACGGTCGAAAGACACGACAAGGTTATTTTGCAGCATGACAACGCTCGGCCGCATGTTGCACAGGTCGTCAAAACATACCTTGGAACGCTCAACTGGGAAGTGCTACCCCACCCGCCGTACAGCCCAGACATTGCTCCTTCGGATTACCACTTGTTCCGGGAGATGCAGCGTAAGCTGGCTGGACACCGCTTCTCTTCATATGAAGAGACCAAAAAATGGATCGATTCATTCATAGCCGCCCAGAAGCCGGAATTTTGGAGAAACGGAATCCGGAAATTGAAAGAAAGATGGGAAAAGGTTGTGGCTAGCGACGGACAGTACTTTGAATGATGTATCAATCCATTTTGAAATCGAAATAAAGCCCCATTTTTGGTGAAAAAACCTTTAAAATTAATGCATAGTCCCAATATTTTAATGTAAATTGACTTAGAGCTGAAGGCCTTTGTCGCTATTGCTCTTAAAATTATAAACTAAGTTATAATTTGTAATTATAACATTAGTTCTTAATAATAATAATAAAAATGAACATTTTAAACATAACAGCGCTGTTACTAGTTGTTACAGCAGTTGTGATCGATAGCCGTGGTGTAATCGATGTCGGTCACGTAATCGAAAGCAACCCTTAAAGTGAAGGCATGCCACGAAGACAGGAAGACACGCGACGAGAAAAAAAGATGTCTGCCTGTCGTCAACGGTCTGAACAAAGAACAGAGAAAAAGTGAAGCCGGTGACGACACAATTCAGAAACACACACGACATAACACTTTTAACGATTAAAACAAAAAACATAACCAATTCAATAACTATAAATAATAAATAAAAAGTTTACTTAAAATTTGATTTTTTTGCCATAACACTAGTTTCATTTCTTTAATGTAGAACAGAATACATAAATTTTAATTCAAATATAACAATATCCTTAAAAACGTCGCGACAAAACGAAAGCACATTGCAATTTGCTCACTGAATCAGTTCGTTGGAAAGAAGAATCAAGAAAACTACCGTTAGAATTATATTGCATTATTCTTTGAATATGTTAGGAGAATTTTTTTTTTTTTGTTTAATGTGTCATGCGTTGGTTGTTATTCTTAGAAGTTTTGCGTAAAACAAACGTAACTTACCAAAACAATAATATAATGGCTCGAAATAAATATTCTGCCGTATTTAGAGAAAAAATTATCAATGATTTTAACAAAGAAGAGTATAAAGGATAAAGCCAAAAAATTTATCATACATCACAGTTTTGGTTCAAGAACTATAAGTCGATATGATTGCTTTGGCTCATTACAAACCAACCACAATGGTGACAGACTTCTTAAAACAACAGCACGTGATGATAAAGCAAACATTCGTATTGTTAAAAACGATCCATTTATATCGGCAAGAGCAATAGAAAGTCAAGTAGACTTAAATATTTCACGAAGAACAATGCAGCGACGTACTGTTGAATATGACTTAAAAACGTACAGGTGCGTGAATTTGCAAGGTCAACCGGACTACTGCCAAATGGCGAACTGTACTATTTTTCTATCAATCAAAGTTCAATATGAAAGGTTCCTATGGATTGAGGCTTGTACGTAGGCCAAAACAACAACACCTTAATGCTATTTGAACTCCACGGTAAAATATGGTGGAGACAGTGTAATGGTCTGGGGTTGATTTTCTGGCAACTTAATCGGTCCAATTCGTCGAATAAATGGTATAATGGGCCGGTTTATGTACAAAGATATTCTGCACAACACCATGCTCTCTCATGCGGGGAAGATGCCGTTAACAACCCAAAACACACTGCTACATGCGTGAAAACTTGATTTTTCTCAAATAAAATCGATGTTTTGAAGTAGCCAATTCAATTCCCCGATAACAATCCCATAGAGAATCTATGGAAAATAGTGGACCATAAAATATACGCGAAGGACTATTCACCCACATCGAATTGGCTTGCAAAAACATTTCTGTATGACTGGCTCGTTGGCCCAGAGGTTAGTGCGCTGGCTGACATCCCAAGAGTCGCGGGTTCGATTCCCGCTCAAGGCAAGTCTGGTCCTGCACTTTTCTAATTTCCTCCTTTCTCTTTCTTCTTAACTTTCCCCTGAGCTGAAGGCCTCTATCGCTATTGCTCATAATAAATACTAGGTTATAATTTATAATTATAATCTTAGTTCTAATAAATAAATAAACATTTCTGTAGAAATTTTATATAAATTAATGATCCACGAAATGATGAAGCAGTCTTAAAAAACAACAGCTACGCTTTTTGGACTTTATGTCACAAAAGTTAGCAGTCTGGCTCAGTGTGCAGTCACCAAAACAGGGGGCACTACTACAAAGAACTACCAACTTGCATGAAATCGAAGGCTATGTAGGGTAACCATATTTAGTTCCAACAAGTGTTGACTTGATCGATGGATGCACTCATCCACGTCCTCACAATTTATAATTTTTCGCTGTTGTTGTTGTTCAAATGAATAAACATCCATTCTACATCTGAGGTAACTACTGCGTCAGCTGTGTGTAAAAAGGCCATGACATATCATCAATATTACTTTTGGTCTCGTTATTGAACTGCCCCTTATGTAGACTTTTGTCTGACACTGTATAGTTGTACAATAGTTCAATTTTTCATTTTGCAAGTACTTTGGGCGTATACGTATGTGACAAACTGTACGTGAAAAAACCCAATAGAGGAGCGCACTAGTTTGCATTTTCTCTTCTTATTTTTCTGCAATTTTATTTGTACCTACATACCTATTAGAATTGTGCGTCAATGTGTTCAAAATGCCTTTTGAATCATTCACTTAATAAGAGTACATCTTTTGCCGAACCCATTTAAAGTGAATGTATGTTTAATTTCGTTTCTACAATGTAAATGTTGTTCCCGCTCACATGTTCCTATCTTATCTATTGTGAATGAAAATGAATGATGGTACCGGCGTATTGTGAGTACGTCATTTCATGTACTTACATTTTATCCCTGTACAAATGAATGATCGCGTGGCTTAACGAAGTGACATAACGAAAAACACGAAAGAAGACAAACGTCGGCAGAGGCATTCGCTTCGCTTCCCTTATCAACAAGCAAATGTGCGTATATGTCGTGCTATTGTTTCTTTTGTTTATTTTATTTGTATGTATATATGTTTTATTTGTCGAATTGTTTTTTGTTTGCGTCCAACTCACTTTACTCTAGCGTAGTTGTGTATAATTGAATACCCCATCGTTTTAGTTGTAGGCAAGGTTTCATTTCGAATGTCTCAAATGCGAAGGCACAAATTTATTCCACTCATTTCAGACTGCATATAGCAAATATGCATTCTCTTCTTCTTTCGCAAAACAAGAACATAGTACAAATTTCGTTACGCACATTGAATTTGAATAGACGTACCTGAATTACAACCCTTGTTGGCAGTGTGAATGTGCACGTCTATAATACGTATACATATTCAAAGATAGATCTGTTTGATACGTAGATCGATGAGGTTGTGCTTTTTTTTTCGATTCTTCTTTGGTTAATCAAGTTGCCATCCATATGATGACTTTGGCGTCAAGTAAATATTTTCACTTTCCGTCTGTACTGCAATTTCATCCAACCTCTCTTCGGAACCAAACGAAAAAAACGAATATGGGCATAAAATAGAAAGGATAATGTTATCAATATAATATTTCAGCATGGTACATGGGTGAAATCTACCTCGTAAGTTGGAGTTTCCCACGTCACAAACTCGACACTCTAGACAGGAATATGCCAATAACTATCATCGTTTGAAACGGCTCATAGGAAATGTTGTTAGTTAATTTGGGTTTTTTTCTTACCTATTTAAATGGCGCACCGATATTAATTGCTATTTTACTGTAAACACAGTTTGTTGTTGATGCTAGACAGTTAGAAATTAGGAAATAAATATAGAAAAGCGATTTATTTATTATTTATTTATTTATAGATATTGCAGTTGTAAAAACTTAACATAAGTAAAAGATGGCACTGGCTGCTATGTCCTTCAGCTCAGAAATGCAATTTAAAAATTCACTCTATAAAATATTTTTCTTTACTTACCTTGCATTATAATGGCACTGATAAAAAATCAAATTTAATTTAATTCAATTTCCACAGGTTTCTAAGAAAGTAATAGTACAAATTAGAAGAATAAACAATAAATATTAACAATACAGCACTCACTTCACTCTATTGTCTTTAAGGCGCCGGCACAAATAATGAGACGCGTGTCTCACCAAATTTTTTTCACTTCGTAAAAACAGTAAACACCACTCAAAATCTTCCCAAATGCACTGGTTCAACAATACGCCTATTCACTGCACTTCAAAAAATTCCATAAGTTTCGTTTTCACATTCCTTCTCTAAACTCAAAATTTATAATCTAGAGATGTAAAACTATCAGGATCTGAAAGCCATGGCAAACTATCAATGAGTATTGAGTTTTTTTCAAACCATCGCAAACTTTCGATGGTGCGACTAGCGATAGTTTGACACATCTAGTATTCAATACAAATAGAATTTACCTCAAATGCTGTTTCGCTTCCCGGTGCAAGCATTAAAACAACTATTTGTTATTTACACTCTCATTCAATCACACTCTCATTTTGGCATTTATGACCACAGTCCTTTTATGGTGATTAAAGAGATCATTTTGCAATCAGTTTTACAATTTCGTAGTTGAGGTGTTGTTGTTGTAAAAACAAACTGATTAAAAACCAGATTCTTCATCATAATCTCCTTAGTAATCAACATGGCTTCTAACGTGTTGCCCGGTGCCCATTTTTGGCAAGTGCTGCCAGCTTTTTGCATGATTTCGAATAGTAAACTTTTTGTTAAAATTTTTATAAAACACGCAGGAATGAAAAGGGATCTAAAAGAACGTATGCAAATAGTTATAAATCATGTATTTTTTAGAAATTTTACGTTTGAACTTAGCGCAACTTGCGCGCTTGCTCCATGTGTATGGGTTTGTTAGGAGAAAACAGATGTGCATGTGTATTTATTGCAATTAGCAATTGCATAATAACAGAAAATGAATATTGCATACAAAATTATTAAAAGTTGAATTACAAAAAATTATATATAATACTAATTTTTTTTTTAATAAAAAAAAATATTAATGTTAATTTTGGTATATAATAAAATAAATTGCAAATTTTTTTCATGCTTATTCATTTAATGAAGGAACTAATACTTACCATAAAAGAAAAAAAAGAGTATTAAAGTAATAATCCACCATATCTTTCACCTGCGCATGCAAAGAATTCAAAATAAACGAATATATATAAACATCAAACAGCTGTTTGCCAGTCACCAAAACTCCGTTCCCACATCATCACATGGTTCTTTTTTGGTTTGAAAACACCTGTTTTCGGTTCACAACACATTTCCTTATCAGGTCATCATTGCTCCTAAAACTATCAATTGCAGTAAAATCGAAAGTGGTTCAATTTTTCAACGCCCTCATTGACGTACATCAGATGTCTGCTGCGTAACTTGGTTAATAGGAATCAATACAATTCAACTCTCTTTTGACACAATATTTGAATATAGCATTTGCAGTCGCATGGTCTGGAGTTACAGTTACACGTCGCTAGAAGATATTCGCTTCAATACAATTATTCACTATGTACACCATACAAAATAATTTAATTTTTTAATCATTGTGAATGGCCTATTAAACTACAAAAACAAGTAAAAAGAAGGTTAACTTCGCCTATGCGGGAGTATGTATACCCTTCACGCACCACTAGACACAAATGTTTTTGGTTACGCTTCTATGTTAGAGCATTCAGAAATATTTGATTATTAATTTTTCTTGTACTTAGGGTATAGTCAGTACATATACAGTAACTTTAGGGTCTTGAAATTTAGACGTTTGGTGGACATTAGTTAGAAATTTATAACGTCTAAATTTCAGTTCGATAGTACGAAAAACAAAAAAGTTTTTCTAATAAGAACATGAATTTAAATGATGCTTTGTATGGGAGATACGCCCCTAGTAGTCTGATTCGGCTGGTTCCGACAAATGTACTGCGTCTAGTAAAAAGAAAAGTTCGTACAAAACTTCACCTCTGTAGCTCAAAAACTGATGGAATAGTTTTACAGACGGACATGGCTTAACTCGTCTCGTCGTGCTGATCAAGAATATATACATAAACTCTTTGGGATCTCCGATGTATCCTGTCTGTTACAAACTTCATGACAAACTTGTAATACTACTCCCTGCATGAAGTGTATAATAAAGAGTCCGGGAGAGAAAAATACTTTATATCTATTAGTACATAGCTCTATCTTAGCTATCATAAGCGCCCCGACATGATTGTGCATTTAACATCAGTCATATCGTATACGTGCGTTCATTATGCTGTATGGAAGCATGATGATCGTTCATTTTGTGTTATTTCTTGAAGTGAGCAGATGAGCGGACAGCAATGCCGATGACGACGCCGTCGGCACTTTGCAAATATTTCGTATGCCATCCGCTGTCGATGACGACGCCGTCGGCAATTTGCAAATATTTCTCATGCCATCCGCTCAATCCAAAATATTTCATAAAAGTGAGCACTTGCCTATATTTGCCTCTTTCACACGTACTTACGGCGTAAATGAGATAGCTGGTCAAAGAGAGAATGATATTGGTGAAAGAGAGCGATGAGAGAGTAAAAAGCATGATGAAATATCTAAATCGATTAGATATTTCGTCATGATTTGTTCTTGCCACGCACACATACTTATTCCACAAACACTATGATAAATTACTGATAAAATGCATGACCGTGTCGGGGACGCTATAAGGGCATGCCGTCATTAATTTTGTAGTCAACCGGCTTTGTTCAGTTACTACTACCCATTCACGTGTCGTATATATGTGCGATTCTGTTTCTTTCGTTTGTATTTTTGCGCGGGCAAACAAGATCTTTCTGTGCCATAATTACGCTGAGTCGCCGTCGCTATATCAAGAGTCAGTTCGATATTACTAGCCGGCATAGTCTGCTTCATTTTGTGACTCGACTCCACCACGTTCAGAAGTGTTTACCGCGTGTGTTTTTTCAGTGGTTATCGCTGATGTGCTTAAATCTACCAAGACGACAGCTTCTTAGAAAAATACAATATATTTATTCAAAAGAACACGTTAAGTTGAAAACAATTCATCGGCCGACTTCAAAAAAATCACGACTATACATACATACATGTGCTTAGGAAAAAAAAAGTGAAGTGAAAAGTAACAGCGTAATACATTTTTCTTTTTACTTTATCAGCGCAAGAGCAAGAGCGGTATACATACATATATAATTCAATTTTTTTTTATTTCAATGTTCTCGAAATTCAGTCAGAACAAATATGAAAAGGAAATCGAAATAAGTAAAAGACAAAAGAAGAAAGTAAACGCGCCAGTATAAAATTGTGCAGTGTTCATTTGTGTGTGTCGTTTGTACAAACGGTGAGACATAATATTCCACTCGTATACATCGCGTTGTTTTCCAAATATACTCGAAAGAAAAATAGTACATTTTTTTTCACATTCCCAAATAAAAAAGGATTACAACAAAAAAAAAAAGTGCGCGATTTTTTTGTTTTATATATAATGGTGCTCCCCTTTAATTTGCTTAATTGTTTTTTATTTTTATTTAACATGGTGTTACTACAAAACTACAATAATACGCAACACTGCAGCAGCGAATAATCATAAAACTACAAATTAGGGAAAAAAAATCGGAAGACGTAGTTAAATATAGTGATTTAAAAACAAAACAAAAAAAAAGTTTGCTACCGCGTTTTTTTTACGATTTACAAAAAGAATAATGTTCATGCACCTATTTTTTATGCTGTTAGTGATGTGATTTCCACAAGTAGGGGATCTAGGTAACATAAACAACGTCTGTGTAGAAAAATAAAAACTGCTATCGCAAATTACATAAATAGTGTATTTAAAAAAGACATTTTTAAAAAACACACACACAAGGTAATCCAACAAAGCAAAAAAAAAAATAATACGTAGAATTATATTGCGTGTAGTTTTTTGCAAAGAGCACATGCACATTCGATAATATTACAAACACAACAACACCAGCAACATATTATTCATTCTATTTCGCTTAAGGAATTCCTAAAATTTATTGATCTTCGAAAATATTCTAGAGAAAAATTTTCATTACTGGAAAGAGCGGAAGACAAATAAAAAGGAAATAAAAAAATGTAATAAGCAGCCAAGAACGAAATGGAATATCTAAGTGTAAAATTTTAATTTTGAATCCAATTTTTGTTGTTTTATTTTGTGTTTTATTATTATTCCATACCCAAAGAGCACCAAACGGAACTATTACTAAGCCCCTGTGTCTGTGTTTGAGCTCGTGAATTGTAATAGATAAAAAGTTGAAATATTCACTAATTGCGTAGTTCTATTGCGGCAACGACAAATAATAATAAAAATAAAATAAAGGTGGAAACTAAACGGATCCCCATACAAGAAACGTGTCAACATACAAGATGTGTTGTTTTATGTTTTTGTTGTATAGTTTTTAATTTTTTTTGTGGTATACTTTTAGATGTTATTTGAATATTTCACTTTTGTGGTAAAAAAGCAAACACAAATTAGGAAAAATAAAATTTTACATACTTTAGACAAATGGTACGGAACTCATGGTGTGTGAGCTCAACTCGATTTCGGCTGTTATTTTCAGTTGAGGGTCCCCAAATAATAACATCGTAAAGAGGCCGTCCGTCCGTTTTTTTTTTTTTTTTTACAAACTAATCAGTTTTGTGGAGTTCTAATTTGGTGCAGTCACGTTTTGAAACAGAGTTCCCCAACAACTGCAAGTCTCTTAGAAGAAAACGAAAATACACTGGAAATATTAAAAAATGTATAAATAAGGAATATTACAAAAAATGAAAATTGGTATTGTTTGAGTTTTCCGAGTAATTTCGACTGTTTAAAAGTTTTGTTCGAATCAGACTTTTTTCCCCCCAATTTGGCAAGCCTGAGTTTATCATATAGTGTTTTCTTCTTGTTACTCTGCTACCTATCAATTTATAGCACAACATATACGAGAATTGATAGCTTTTCTCTAATTTAATCCTATTTTTTTTTTTTTTTTTTTTCAAAAATTCCCCAAGCACAACAAGACAGTATGATCCATTTTGCAGAGCGATCGATAAGAGTACACACAAATTTAACATTTTTATTGAAGCATCTGACTAGGTTACAAAATTATTTCAATTCGAAATAGAAAGAGCTTTTCTTTCAACACCAAATGTTTGAAAAATGGTCATTTATAGCTCTGTTGAGGCTTGAAACATTTTTTATTTCGGTTAATCTTCGAAATGTGATCAGGTTGATACATCACATCGAACATTTGATTGATTATTATGTTTGGTTGATGATGCTTTAATGCAAAAAAGATTTGTGTAAAATGGAAATGTATACTTATAGCCCATTCAGACAGAGAGAAACTCTGAAGGTACTCGAGTTCGAATCTACAACAAACAACCACAGGGAAAATGAACGAAATTAGTTGTGGTTGTTTGATAGAAGCTCTTATCATCGTCCAGGTTTTTGCAGAAACTGAGTTTTGCAATGGTCACTCTGCGAAATATACAAATTTTGTGATGCTCACTACAGTGTTGAGAAATTTTTGGTAATTTTCGACTGCCTTCCGCTTTTTTTAATTTTTTTTTTTTTATAAAACTGATAAATTTTTTGGCTTGAACCAATTTTGATCATAATTTTTTTTTTTTGTTGTTCTTATGTGGTCAACAAGATGGTTGATGCTTCATTTGGACCCAGTAGATGTCGCTGTTGTCGAGAGACGGGCACTTTTTCACCAAATGTTTAACATTTTTTTTATCTAGCGCACACTATACTAAGCCGGTTTTAATAATTTTTTTTTTTTAATGACAAATGAATGCTAATGAAAAGAGTTGCATACTTATTTTTTCAGTTTCTAACTTTTAATATAATATTTTTAAGTGTGAAGTGTTTTGAAAACCACTGCCAGACCAAGCATAAAAAGTTTTGTACGTTTTTCCGTTTTTAATGCTTTGGTTGTTGTTATTGTTGTATTTTTCTTCTCTGAGTACGCCTGCTTTGTTTGCGTTTCAATTTTGGTTTGTTGTGAAGGGAAGTGGGAGGGTCGCTTTCGTTTGTTTTTTCTTAAGTGAGGGTGAGTGTAATAGTAAAATCAAAGTGGTCCCTGCTCCAAAAAAGGTTGTGAACCATTGCACTAACGAACAAATAACGTTATACAGTGGTTCCGACCAGTTATACGTGGGATCTTATATACGATCCGAAAAATAAATTAATGTTATATTTCAATATTAGGATTAATTATGTTAGTTAAACGTTTCGATTAAAGTTTATTTTTAACCTTGTGGTCCCTGCTAATAATAAAAGTAAAATCTGCGAACCACTGCACTAACAAACAAAAAACGTTATGCATGAGAGCGATAGACACATTATTTCTTCATAATATCGTGACAACTCTAGATCAAATTATAAGAAAAAATGCAAGCAATGACACGTCAAAACAACGGTCGGAGAACGCGAAATGCAACTAGACTTTATAATCTTCGAAGCAATGTGTCGGAAGAAGAACGTAGCGAACGTTCGGAGGCAGAGAGAGTGAGAATTTCTTGAGCGAGATCACTTACGGCTCTGGAAAAATCCAAAACAAAATAGAGAAACAAACGTTGCAATTACCTATGAACATTTGACGTTTGGGTATGATGCAACCTTCGAAAACGCTAGCGATAATTCCGTGAAAATTGGAACAATGAGCACAAGTTGTCAATATTGCAGTGTTTTGAGGTTTCGCCTTGAACCAACAGGATTATGTTGTCTAAACGGCAAGGTCAAGTTACCACAACTGACAACGCCACCTGAACCTCTGAATTCATTCCTTTCGAGACAAGAACCTCTGTCAAATCATTTTTTGCAGAACATTCAAAATTACAACAGTGTGCACCAAGTGACATCATTTGGTGCAAATATAATTGAGGGATGAGGTTTCAATTCAACTTTTAAGGTATTTTTTACTTCTGTAACACAGATCATACACATTCGTTCCAACATATAACCATGAATATGAATTCCATAAATGAATTTCTATATTAAAGATTCAAGCACAAATTCACCATTTCGCTGGAGCATTATTGCCAATTGATGAGGAATATAAATTTCTTCAAATTTATTTTATTTGAAATTCTGAAGCTGAAGTGAATCAACGCTGTGCCATCAATCGTGTAACTAGGTGACAGATAATATGCAACTTGCTTCATTACCATTCATTTGTTGTTTATAAACAATATTGTTAAAATCGGTTCTGTATATATTTATATAGACAGATAGATATGTGGATAGAAAATAGGTAGATGAAAGATACGTGCACCACCCGTGAACGATATCAACTCTCCAATACCTCATACTCAGCGACGGCTCGTTCAGTACTTGCTCAAACGGCAAGACCAACAACATCCTACAACGACATCATTCAATCGGGTTCCCCAAACGCTGTTAACCCACCATCTAGCAAACGCTTAGCAACGCAACCCATATCGGATCTAACGAACCTACACGCGGAAGTTCTTTCTACCACAAAGGTGAAAATTTCTGCAAAGAAAAATACAAGTACTATTAAAACTAATTTAAAAGATAAAAACAATATAGATAATTCGAAATTTAAATCTAATCCATCTAACGCAACCCTCTCACCCGACATCGTTGGTTTTGACAGCTCAATGAGCTAAACATAAATTAATCCCATTCCTCTGGTGAGTAGTAGAAGGAATCCAAATCGCGTTACCGTCCTGATAAATGTAGGAACCCTCGGCTAAATCTCTCAGCACGTTCAACGGTTCGCTTCCTTCTACTGCTCACCTGAACATCATTCTAAACCCCAGGACACCTTTGCTTCTACCAACGCAATAGCAGCCAATCGCTGCCAAATTTCACCCCCTACTTTACCACACCCTCTTCTTTCGTATAGTTATTTACCCATGCCTCTTAAAATAATACAATGGAATATAAACGGATACTTTAACAACTGCAGCGAGCTACAATAATTAATATACAAACACAAACCCCATGCTTTAGCCTTACAAGAAACTCATTACCGAACACCTAATCCTTTACCATACCTACAAACTACTCCATGTTAACCCTTAATACAGCCTCCTCTTACGGAGGGGTAGCTTTGCTTATCAACAAATCAATTGAACTCAGCCAGATCATATTATATGACAACTTTGATGCTATTTGTGCAGAAATTACATAAAAAAAAGAACAATTCGTATAATCTCAGCATACATTGCCCTACATAGACACTTCTCGAAATCTAGAATCTGTCCCCGCACAACAAACACACCACAATATTCACAAGTGATTTCAACTGCTGGCACAGAACTAACAATAGAAAAATCCTTCAAAACAATGGCTCACCAACCCATTTAAGTACCCACAGCACTCTTACAAGTATAGACCTCACATTTTGCAGTCCAGAGTTAAGTATTGATAGTTCGTGGCGCTGTTTAAGCGCAATCCGGCGGAGTTCTTGCGTCGTTTCATGACCGTCGACGAAACATGTATTCACTGGTACACACCAGATACGAATCACCGAACGATATTGCTCTTATTCTATTTTTGTAAAACTGATCGACACGCTCGCTTCGAAAGGCTATCAAAATAAAACTAATGGAGGGAATTGACTGAAACTTTGACAGTACACTACTAAAAGAATGTACTGCATGATGATAACACTCTTTTGGAATAGCAGCGCCATCGGGTGATGAGGCTAAGTACACGTTGATTGACCCTTCCAACTTTCAGAACAAGAGGCAAATAGTTCTTGCTGCAGCATTTTTTATTCCTGCTAAGTATTCTATCAAATTTTTAACAAAAGTGTTACAATTTGAAAATTACTAAAATCATCATCAGTTGGTTTAAGTTGCAGCGCAAGAAAAATCACCTAGAAACTTGGCAGCACTGGCCTAAAATTAGCAACACTTGCCAACAATGCCAAGTACAATCTGCATTGACGCACATTTGGCGTAATCTTTTTGGGAGTTATAAATTTGATCTTCCCTCGTAGTACTGAGTTACTATCGATGGCAGTTCGATGATAGTTCGATAGTGCCGATAGTGCTATAGATAGTCCTCCACCTCTAATTTGCAGTGTATTCAAATAGTTCTTGCAACACACATTTTCATTCCTCGACAGACCTTCATAAGAACGCAACATCCATTGGACAAACTGGAATAGAGAAGAGCCGCGGGACAGCTCATGGTAGAGCTATTGAGGTACCGAGCCAGCTTCTTCGACCACATGTTGGAAAACAGATATATTTAAAAAGATGCTCGTTCTGTCTTTGGAAGGCCACTTGTAGAATCACTCGCCAGTTTTTCCGACATGTCCCTATTAAAAACCCCAACGGCATATTGTGCCGATCTGACGAGAAGCAAGCCAACGCTTTTGCCGAGTGTTTCTTACGCATCTCCACTGCAACTCCAGATGAGGTGACGGAAACAGAAAAGCGATTGGCAGCGCCGCTGCAAATGGACATGTCTATTGTCCCGTTCAAGGTTCGAACGGCGAATTCAGCCACATGGCCAAATCTTGTCCTGGGTAGTGTCCTGCGATAATTTTATACAACGTATTCTCTACTGATCTCCTTATTCCTGATACAGACGAAATAGGTTTTACACCAGAAAAAACGCTTCTCGCGTCATATGCCGATGATGTTAGTGTTTGTTTACTCTAAAAGTTGCGAATAAAAGGGTGCGGATGGACTGCAGCACCTTCATACTTTTGAAGATGGGGCCAGAAGATGGAACATAAAGGTAAACGGGGATAAATGCACCAACGTTTGCTTTACCTTAAAATGATGAACGCCAGCGGCTATCAACCTTTGCGGCGGAGCGATGCGTCAATGCTCCAAGGCGAAATACCTTGCGCTTCTCCTAGCTAAAAGATTCACATTCAGGGAGCATTATCACCGTGGTAGTAGAATGGAATAGTAATACAACACTACATCGCGAGCTCAACCTTGCAACTATTGAAAATCAGATCAGCTTTTTTTCGAGCAGGTGCAATGATCGGCTGATGTCACACAAGAACAGATTAGCCAGACCTCTGGTCAATGCAGTCCCTGTTAGACATTTCAAACTTCTTATCCCTTAATTTAATTTAAAAAAACAAATATTAACATATTTTATAGCCGATTTTCACACAGTGGCGGCGTTGCGTTTACCTTTCATTTTTGTTATACATACACATGATAGAACATGCGCGCACATTGCGCTAAGATCGAATGTAAAATTAGTGTTAAACACATGATTTGCAATGTATGCAAATACAATATTTGATGCAACTCCGTCTTTTATTCTTGTTACGTACTTTATTAAAATTTTAACAAAAATGTTACAATTTGAGATAAACTAAAATCATGATATGCTGTTTTAAATTGGCGTGCATCAAAGTGTTGCCACCCTGACCAAAAAGTTGGCAATTATTACCAATGAGACTGGCAACAATGGTCCCAATGGTGGCAACACTTGTTAACGAGGTGGCATTACTTTCTGCGTTTACGTTGATGTCGATGATTTTCTTGTTGTTGTAGAAAAATGCCAGCGTCTACACAGCGTTTAACGCCGATGCTGCGTTCGCTTTCTGTAAATCGGCTATTACATAAAACTAATTAAACTAAGAATACTTTTTTAAACAGTTCAAAAATGGCGATCTTTAATTAGATACCAGACGTCTTCAGAGCATTGTTAGCTACAATTTAACACTTTATTAACCAGGGCTGCATGCCACTTAAGTACACTGGGGAAGGAACATGATACTATTTGAAGAACGACAACGAATTTTTTCAAGTGTAACTAAGGAAACCAAATAGTAAGAGGAACAACCGATTACTAGATCTCAAGAATCTGACAAATTGTCGCGTGCCAGCAACAATTTGTCGCCGAATTATTTTGTCTGTCACTTGGCGTCTTAAATCTGCGGTTGCATTCAACAACTGAGTAAAGTAAGGCTTTTGGGAGGGAGTGAGGAATCCCCTCTATCTTCAATATCGCATTGTGCATTTTGTATTTTACCTTCTGTTGGTCAGCGCCTGTTATCTGCGGTAACAAATATACCGCGCCTATATCAGAAACTTATAGTGTCCAAATTTCTGTTCAATAGTCCAAAAAACAAAAAAAGCTTTTCGAATAAGAACCTGAATTTTAATGGTGGGTTTGTATGGGAGGTACCCTCCATAGTAATCCGATCAATCTGAAATATGAAACGATATAAGTAACTGATATATAGCCACCAACCATCCAAATTTCAAGATCGTGGAATTACTGGATCGTATAGCTTCCATGCAAACCAAAATGTTTCTTGTATGAGGACCCCTTCAAGTTTTAGTATTTGTTGCTGATGTCCGGATAGAACTACATATGCTGTGAAAATTTCAACTCTGTAGCTGAGATATGATCCGAGGACGGACGGACAACGAAGTCTCTGCAATAGGGTTCCTTTTGGTACCCTTTGGGTCCGGAACCCTAAAAAAAGAATCACAAAAGAAAATTGAAAACATAAATTTTTCAGTAAATAAAAATTAAAAATTTTGATGCGCTCAACACGGCTGTCTCACAACAACTTTCTTTTTATTTTATTTATTTATTAGAACTATGATTATAAATACAAATTTTAACCTAGTTTTTAATATGAGCAATAGCGACAGAGGCCTTTAGCTCAGGGAAAAGTTAAGAAGGAAAGGAGGAAATTAGAAAAGTGCAGGACCAGACTTGCATTGAGTGGGACTCGAACCCGCGACTCTTGGTTTTCAGCCCAGCGCACTAAGCTCTGAGCCAACGAGCCAGTCGATTCAATATCATTATGTTAGAAGTATTCTTACTAAACTCAATATTTTATATAGTTTATCCTTTAAAGCGTTCTGTGACACATGGCTAAACTCTGGTGTTCGTAGTAATGAAATTTGCTAATTAAATTTTGTTACATTTAGGGCAGATCGCCCTTTCGCCGTGGTGCCGGTGTCCTCATCGCTGTTGCCTCCTACGATCGGAACTTGTTAATTTGAATAGTTCAGCTAACATTGATTTTATTTGTGTGAAATTATTGTTGCCTCATGAAGTTGGAAATTTGTTTGAGTCATGCCAATGCTATTAATACAGTTAATAATTCTTTGAGACCGTGAATCTAATCGTGCTAGGCGATTTTAACTTTCCACTCATTTCGTGGTCCTTTTTCGGTATCTCGAAGAGCATTAATCATGAGCACATCATGATTTCTTGGACACCCTACATGACCACTCTTTGATTCAAATGAACTCTGAAGCCTATCATTACTTGATCTTGTGTTCAGTAATGATTCCGTTGGTACTTTTGTTCGACCATCCCTCATTTAAAATTGAGACTAAGGCCATCAATTGGAAAAAGAACCGGTCACCAATCCAAATAGTAACAGCGCCTCATGTTTGCTTAATTTTCATGATCCCAAATAAGCGCCTTAAAAAAGAGCGATGTCCGTTTTTTTTAATTTTTCTACTCCATAGCGTGCATAAAAAAGCTTCGCTTAAATAAATAATCAATTAAGACTTCTAATTACTGCGATTGCTATTAAATGTCTCTTTTGCAATAGTACAATTTTCATGAGTTTATTAATTTAGATATATTTTAATAAGTTCAAAAAAAAGTTGTTGTTTTGCCCAGTGTTGCCAAATTTTCGGTGATTGTTGCCACCTTTTTATGTGATTTTTATTGCGCGCCAACATATTGGGTTGGTGAAAAAGTAACTTCCGAAAATGAGAATTATGTTTCAACAATTTTTTTCATATAACAAAGCAACTTTATTTCATCAAATATTTTCCATTGTTATAGATAACCTTTTGCCATCTTTCGGGTAAAACCATATTCGCGTCTTTGTAGAAATTCTGGGATTTCTGATAAAAAAAACTAGCGCAATACCGTTTTGCAGTCGCTTGGGGAATTCATTGTTCCGCCAAGCCGAGTTCCCTCAATTTTTGCTGAGTCATCAAAGATGTGTGTGGTCTAGCGTTGTCGTTGTGGAAGACTATGTTTTTTCTGTTTACCAATTGTGACCGTTTTTCCTTCAACGCTGCATTTATTCTTGTTAGTTGTTGACAATAGAATTCCGAATTTATCGTTTGCCCAGGTGGGAGCAACTCATTATACACAGGACCTTTGCAATCCCACCAAATGCACAGCAACAAATTCCTCGTAGTTAGCGCCGGCTTTGCAATAGTTTGGGCGGGAACACCTTGTTTAGACCATGACCATCTTCTCACATTATTGTCGTATGCTACCCATTTTTCATCGCCAGTTATCAATTTGGATAGAAAAGGTTTCAAATCATTCCGTTGCAGTAACATTTCGCAAATTGAAATGCCATCAATAAGATTTTTTTCTGTCAAATTATGTGGTACCCAAACCATCTAGCTTTTTTGCATAGCCCGCCTTTTTTAAATGGTCTAAAACTGTCGTATGGTGGATACCAAGATCCTTAGCGATGTGACGAGTACTTATGTGCCGGTCATTCCCAACCTTTTCAATAATTTGGTCAACGTTTTCGGTGCAAGGCCGACCAGACCGAGGCCCGAGGCGCACATCGAAATTTCCCGAACGAAATCGCGCAAATCATTTTTGAACTGATCGTTCTGAGTAAGTACCTTCTCCATGATGTGCACAAATTTTTTTATAAGCTTTCGCTGCGGAATAACCCTTTTCACAGAAATACAATATATTGTAACGAATTTTCTCTGTTTCGGCACTCATTTCCTTTTTCCTTTCCATTGTTTAAGCAGCGCATGGTTTTACCAAGGTTTCATTGTTGTATGGCATTTCCTGATGGGATTATTACTTACAGAGATGTCGCTTTTTTAATCTAGTAATTCAAATTTTCGAAAGTTACTTTTCCACCAACCCAATATATAAACTCATTTTATTTAAGTATTTATCATTTTATGTAAGTAAATTTGAAATTGTTTCATTTTTCTTAAAATTTTAAGTGACAGGAATGAAAAAGGGAGTTGCAATCAATTTCGCGGCGACCCGTCTCATGTCCAAATCATTAGTAAAAATCGAATGGCAGGAGCTAATCGTTATGTTTAGGTCCTCAGCAATTTTTCTAAAGGTGATTCGATGATTGGCTAATACTATTTTCTTCACTTCATCAATGTTTTCTTCTGTTGTTTGACGTGCTCGGACGTAAGGCATGCTCTCCGTCGTTCATATCTTCTCGTCCCTCTGAGACCACTTTGTACCACCGAGAATCGTTGCTTCGGTCTGCAATTAATTTGATATTTGCTTTCTGATGCAAATCAATAGTGGAGTAATGGCAGGGCAGGTTAAAAATCATTTTTTATATTTTCTTTTGGGTGACTTGTAGACTGTTTACAGTGATATTTAGCAAAATCTGCCCAGACTGGGGCATGTACATAACTGATTGAAAAATGGATTTAAATAGGTATATGTTATCTTCCTGTTTATGAACGGGTATAGAGAGTGGATTAAAGTGCTAATTCTGTTATTTGTGAAGTTAATGTGTTCTTTGAAGGCTAACCTTTTATCTAACATTACCCGTAAATATTTAACACTATTTTCCCATTTGACATCAACAAGGTTTAAATTTATATGATTGCTTGTGAGGTGTATGTCTACGCTTTCTGGAGAAAAAAAACTGATGTGAGTCGGATCACACGGGAGATGTGTTAACCTATAGTACTTGAAGAATTTTGTAAGCTGTAAGTAGTTATGCGTTCAGTATATTTTTTTGTCAATTTAAAGTATCTAAACTTTTAGTATTGGATAAATAGAATGGAATATGCGGGTTTTGTTTGTTTCATTTTATTTAAGTTGTATTTGTAAATGTATTAATTAACCATGGTTAGTATTGGCTTATGGTAACTAAAATAAGAAATATAAATTTTCGACTCTACTGTATTTAAAAATCTATGAAAAAATGCATACACATAAACACATAAATGTTTGCAATGTCAAAAAAAGCAGTAAAACTTCACTTTAACAATAAATTTAAACGGTAAAGAAATGTATATCGAAGAGAATAAAAACGCAGTTATGTTCTTATATTCATTTTTAATACGTATTCAAAAAACAACAGTTATGTTATTGGAAGTACACAAAAAGAGAAAAGAAAAAATAAGTCAGATTTTGCGTTAACACATAAATGTTTGCAAAATGCGAAGTAGAAGAGATAATGAAAGAAAAGTAAAGTAACTGTAAAATTTGTTTATTTTGACTAATGTTGCAATGAGCAAATAGTTAGGAATGTGTATTTGCCATTATAAATTATTCTTTCGTCCAGTTGTGTCCAATAGAATAATAGAAAAATATAAAAAATGCAAGGCCAAAGAATTGATGATCGTGTCATTGAACTAATTTATTTTAATTATTATAAAAGCAAAACTGTTAAAGAATTGTCAGAAATATTCTCTGCCAAATTAAGCACCGTTTATAATATAATAAATAGCACAGAGAAAGAAAATAGATTATGTTTAAACATTTCTCCAGGCCGCCTAAGAAAATTGTCAACAAAGACAGAATCACATATTCTTAGAGATCGTCACAATAATCCACGATCAACCAATCGATCAAGGGCTATATCCTTGAAAGTGAATACGGGTTATATGTCTCCTCTGAAACCATTCGACGACTTTTGAAAAGAAACGAATACTCAACCAGAGTAGCGCGTCGAAAGCCATTACTTTCTTCACAAAATATTTTAAAGAGACTGACTTTTGCTTCTGAAAACATTTCTCAGCCCCTAGAGTATTGGAGCGGGGTTATATTTTGTGACGACCCAAAAATAATGCTTCACCAAAATGATGGTCCCCATAGAGTTTGGCGGAAACCCAATACAGCGCTCCAAGAGACAAATGTTATACCAACAATAAAATTCGGCATATTGTCAGTGATGGTATGGGGCTGTAAATCCATGCAAGGCGTTGATGAATTAAGAGTATTCACTGATATTTTGAATAAAGAGCTTTATTTGGATATTTTAAAAAAAGTACTGATGGCCAGTGTTCAAAAGTTTGGAATGGAAGATCCTCAAAGACCTGGAAAAATGAATTTCAAATTATGTCAGCACAACGACCCCAAACATAAATGCCTATTGCGCAAAACATGGCTGCTATATAACTGCACCAAAGTCTTCCATGCACCTCCACAGAGCCCTAGTTTGAACCCAATTGAACATTTGTGGGCTCACTTGAAAAAAAGGTAGCACAACGGGCGCCAAAGGGAAAAGCTGACCTGATCAGGATTATATATGAGGAATGGCAGAAAATACCTCAGGAATACGACGTACGACACTTAATTGGATCAATGCAAAGAAGACTTCAAGCTGTTATCCAATGCCAAAGTTGGGCACACCAAATATTAGTTAAAAATCAAGTTGAAAATAGTTTTTTTCTAATTACATTTCTACGCTATATGCATTTTGCAAACATTTATGTGTTAACGCAAAATCTGACTTATTTTTTCTTTTCTCTATTTGTGTATACTTCCAATGACATAACTGTTGTTTTTTTTCTTGAATATACGTATTAAAAATGAATATAAGAACATAACTGCGTTTTTATTCTCTTCGATATACATTTCTTTACCGTTTAAATTTACTGTTAAAGTGAAGTTTTACTGCTGTTTTTGACATTGCAAACATTTATGTGTTTATGTGTATATAGTAGTGGAATTATTAGTTGTTGGGGTTTGTTAAGAATTGCTCATATTTAAATGGAAAATGTCAAATAAAAATTTCGACTGTGACTGTGGGTTTGAAAAGTTTGTATTAAAATCTCCACCCTGTTTTGGTAGTTGCTCCTGTTGTTGTTGTTGCTCGTTTCGTTGTGACTATTGTTGTTGTTGTGCAAGCATTACATCCAATAAATTTTGGCACCTTCTATAGGTCCGTTGATATGCAGCGTGTCTGGCCCTTCTTTCTTCTAATGTTCTCTATAACATTAGTTTTAATTCATGTTGTAATATTATTTAATTTTGAGTTTGTAATAGAATTAATATTACCTGCATTTTGCTTTATTTTGCTTATATGCTGTCAACGCCATTGCGACGGACGCAAACATACTTTCTATCTCTTCCTAGCTCATTACAAATCATATATTTCAAGCGTGCAATGTTCACATACTGAGACCAGAGGTTCCCAAGCCCTATACTCATCATGCTCATTTGCTTTTGCTAGTGCATTCTGACGTCAGCGCATCTATAATACACACAACAAGATGCAGCTTTTTGTTGTTTGCTCGTAACGATTTCATACTCATTGAGAAGCACTTGGTTTATTTCAAATTGCAAATCTTATTATAATTATAATGAAAGAGAGGATTTCGCGCACATAAGATCTTAGTTATTTGATTCAGCATAAATAGAGTGTGCTGCTTTAAATAAAATCATTCTTATTTTTTTTTCAGAGTATATAAATATTTTTCGAGTTTTGCACCAATTCACGTATACCTCACACCGATTTCGACTTACTCTGTTTTACATCTGTATTGTGAAATGAGATTTTTACCCCCTGAGCCGAAAGATGTATACACATTAAAAAGTTGTTGTCAGAGTTAACTAGTACATTCTTGAGGAGTCAAAAGAGAAGGAGCTTTCTGAAGTCAGCAGCAGGGTCCCTGAGCAAGGAGTAGCAAAGATTGAGGTAGTGCAACAATCCTGAGATATATGTGTTGTTACGAATGGGTGAAAGACAAGAACTTTGCGGACAGCCTGCACTTATAGCAAAAGCTTGGAATTTCGCATTACCAATATGGACAAGAAATTACCGGTGTTTTAGGAAAGCTAACCCATCATGCCAATCTGAGTCGAATGCTGCCTTTTATATCCAACAGAACTATGCCAGTGGATTTGGATCTTAAGAAGCTCGTTTTAACAATGTTCTTGATTCTGACCAACGGGTGCAACGTGCTATGTTCACGTCGAAATCCGAATTGTTGCAGTGGGAAGTCATTGTCAATCCAGAAACTGGGAGTTTTTTTTTAATGACTTTTTCCAAAATTTTACTGACCGAGGCCAACAAACTTATGGGACGGTATGAAGAAGGCTGCTCAGAGGCTTTGTTAGGTTTTCTAATGGGAATAACTTTCAAGATTTTCCATGGGTTGGGAATATAGCAAAGATGATCAGCTTAGTGAAATATTTTATTCCACGGCGAGGGAATGCTTTTATGAAAATATTTTCAATTTCGTCAGACCTAGGGGATTTCCTGGACTTCAGAATTTTTAAGATCGTAGCCAAATCTTTATAAAGTATAATTCGTCCGGAGTGGGAATCGAGCATTGTAATGCAATTGTCTATATCCGCCTTAGGTGTAAAGAACCGCCAATTCGATGCGTCTTGCTTCTTCTTTATGCCATAAAGGGAGAAGAACCTTTAGATAATAAGAGATTAGATTCATTGCGGAATATGGCGATCTTATCGCATACTCTGCCTGCCAGTTCCGCCGATGACGGTTTTATGATGCTGCGAGGGAGGAGTGGCATTGCGGTGGGTAAAATTCTTTTCATAATGCTGTATTATTTCGCAGTACAAATAGTATGGTGGAAGCTGCATCAATGTCATCTGAATTTTGAACATCGGTCAGTGGTGGGTAATATCAAGTTGAATGTGATTTGGACATGCGAGCTTAGGAAACATAGCGGTAGAAGTTGCAAACTGGTAAAAAATGAGAACTTTGGTTCGTATAGAACTGGGATGTAAGAATGCTCCGCTGGGTAGAATATGGTATTTTTATTTGAGGCTATCATCTCATGAAGTATATTACCCCAGGAATTTGGTCGACAACAGCCCCAACTCCGATGACGACAGTTGAAGTCGCCTCCTAATACGCAATTTCCGCCGGTGCCGGTCAATTCACGGATATCCGTTTTGAATTGTTGTTTTAAATCTGGACGGGAGCGACCTCCTAGGAAGTAGCAATATTAAACGGCTGTCTGGATACCGTTGGAGTTCGTAATGTTAATGCCAATAGATTCGATAAGTTTAGTATTGGGAAGCGGTAGCAAGCTATGTCGGATATTTTTCTTTATAATTATCGCCACTCCTCCCCCTCTGTTGACAACTGGATCATTTCTAAAACAATGATAGTTGTTGTGTTTTAATGAAGCTGAGCAGTTTAGCCAAGTCTCAGTAAGAAGGCAAGTGTCTACTTTTTTGGACAAGAAAATTAAATAGTTCTCCTTTTTGTTCCTGATGCCTCTGGCATTCCATGTTATTGTAATTAGCTGGGCTGACATTATGTTAGAAATTTGCACGCTAAGGAAGTAATGACCTCAAACTGGTCAGCCTTGGATTTGCAGTTCCTTAAGTGGTTTATTAACTCGAACGTACCTTTTGAAAATGTTGGTGGACTTACCCAAGTACGGTTGGCCTGCACATTAACATTGTCATGTTAGGTGATTTGCCTGGATTCCTAGCTACAGAATCCGTCGTCTTATGATTTTCCGCGCAGACTGAGCAGTATGATTTGACTGCGCAGCGGCTTGTTCCATTCCGAACATTTGGCAATTATAAAATTGAGTGAATTTGCTCACATTTCTTTTTTGGTATTTCCATTTGACCTTAACGTAGTTGATTACCGAATGATTTGTCCTTAACTCGTTTAGGGCGGTTGACTTTTTCGTGAAATAAACCACGTAAATGACCATGACGCTGTTATTTGATCTCTTTCTCTGAACACATTTAACATCAATTGCAATGTAATCCCATTTTGATAAGTTCAATTTTGACTGCCCATACAGTCGAGCTCCAACAGCAAACGCTTTATACGGTGTGTCGTTTTTACCAGCGTAGGTAAGATATTCGAATTTCCCAGGTAAAAAGCTACAGGCTGTTTCAAAATCTTTTAATTCTACACGTTGAAGTTTAATCCCTATGGAAATCTTCTTGATAGAGTACTTACTGCAGTTAATTGATTTGCAAATGTTGTGTAGTTGTTACACTGTACATGTACCGTAGTTGGCGGCACATACACTTTGTTTTTTTTTTTTACGATTTCTTCAATTCCCTCAATTTCAACTTCGCTCTTATCAGCATTATCGAGAGTTTTTAGTGGCGAAAAATAATTTGAGTCAGCGTTTGAGACTGCGCAGTGTCAATTTTTTGCAGTTTTCTCTGCATGCACGGCGACATAACGGCGCCAGTTTTTTGTCTTGCTCTCTTAATTTTGCTTGTTGGTTTTATACTTTTTTGTATTTAGTTGTATTTTATGTATTTTTTTTATATTTTTTTATACTTGTAACTTCGCGCTGATGTAGACGAACTTGCGCACGGCTTGAGGTGTCACGAAAAATTTAATAAAAATTTTTGGATCCATTTTTATGGAATATGCAAAAATCGAAGGCGAGCCAAAACATGTGCAAGCAAAAACAGCTGTCAAAAATTAACGAAACATTCAAAATGAGCGACATTGTCAGCATAAGTGAGGAACAAGAGTACCAACATAACGTCACAAACAAATCGAAAATAGAATAGAACATAGCCCGCGGAAATTCAAAATTTGCGATACTTTTTGAACAAACCTCTTATGCGCACATACGATGTATGAGTCTGCCATACCATCGAAATATTTGATTATTTACAGACACTTTAATAGCGCCTAGGGTGAAATATCATTGGACCTTGTCTCTTTATGATTCAATTCCTAATTGAACGATTATAAGATCATTTCAAGTAAAGGTGGCTTTACACATTATTATAAATTATAAAAATGCGACTACGAACTAAGTTTATAAAATACTTTCTTTTGTTGTCATTCCATTGCTGCAAAAAATGTATGGTTTTAAAATTTTTCCAAGAAAAATTTTGAAAAATCTGGTATATCATTTAATACAATACAAAATTAAATTAATTATTTATATTACTGATTTACAAATAAAAATAATTTTTTTTAAATTTTTTTTTTCTCATTTCATTACTCTTAATCTGCAACTAACTGAAGACAAGAAAAATTAATACAACGACAATGGCAACAGATCCACAAAATTCTTTAAATTTAAATTTTGGTAATTCACCACCAACACCAATGTTTTTAATTGATGATGAACTATTTAATGATGATTATCATCATGCAAGTTTGGGGCACTCAATTTCAACAGACTTTTATGAATTCATTGATTTACCATCAATACACAGTGATATACAAAAGCTTGCTTCCTCACATCCATTTGATGGTGGATTAATAAGCTGTGGCGGTGGTGTTAGTGATGGTATAATAACAAGCGACGATTTTAATTTGTGTGATAATATTCACTTGGATATGGAGGCAATTAAAAAAGAAATACGTAATTCTGATTGTATGTGGTCTGGTAATGAATATGCTGGCAATAATAATAACAATAACAACAATATTCAACAAAAAGTATCATATATTGGAAATGCAACAACAAATAGTGGAACAAATTCAGCAGCATCTAGTTATTCTGAGTCAAATGCTATGCCATTATCTGTTGTAACAGGTAGTACACCCATGATAAATAGTGGTAGCAATGACATGAATAATGTTGTAAATCAAAATTATCATCACCCTAATATTAAAAAGATAGATAAGAACAGACAAGCACCATCATCAATAACAACAACAGTTAATACAAAAATTGCTTCACGTTTAGCAACAACAACAACAGCTGTGCAATTGCCAAAATATGTTGAAAATGATTTTAATCAAACATCATCATCAGGTGTATCTTTAAATGTTCGCTCCTCAACAAAATATCAACTTCAAAATAATGATATGTTTGCTGGTGGTAATAATGATTATGAACAGCAATTACAACAACACAGCATACCAATTAATAATAATAAAAACAATCGTCCCTTTGTAACAGAAAAACATATACCACCAGGCACGTCATTGTTACGTAAATCAAATAATAATCAACATATTCAACAGACACAAATGAAACATCAACAAACTTTAAAATTGCAAATGCAGCAACAAATTGCTAAATCATTAACACTCTATAATAATAATGGCACTACTATACCAACACCATTACCGTCATTAGGACTTGGTTCATTTTTACGTCCAGATACACCACACAGTTTAGATGATGAAGGAGCAGCAGCAGCTACTGCATGTGAACTTCGTCATAATGTTGATTTACGTGCTTGTGTTATGGGAAGCAACAACATTGTATTGACGGCAGCTTCAAGTGAATCTCTACTAATTGATCATTTAAGTCGTGAATTACAAAATACAAATAAAACAAAAGTGGAGAATCCCTTTCTAAGTAATTCAAAACTGACATTAAAGGAAGTTATGGAAGTTATTGATGATAATAGTAGTGGTACAGCGGCATTATTATTATCATCGTCATCAGCAGCATCTGATTCTGATTGTGATTCCTCTTCAGATGATGGTGGTGATGCTTGTTCATCAGCTGATTCGTTGTTACTACTTCCCGATGATGCTAGTAATAGTAATCATTATTTACGTCATATAACCGATCATAGTTATACTCGGTGCAAGGACAATGCTATGGATGATTTAAGCAGAAATCTTGAGACACCTTCCGATTCTGGTAAGTAATTCTATTAAACTTATAATTACTATTTTATTATACTTAACTACGCTATACGAGGTTTTTTCAAAACTTATCGCAAATATTGAATTTATGCGGGCTACGTATATTCGAATTTCGGTTTTGTTTTTGTCATATCCATCCCTCACTTATGCTGACACGATAGTCCATTTTTCAAAATTCATTCATGTTTCGTTAATTTTTAACAGCTGTTTTGCTTGACATGTTTTGGCTCGTCTACTATTTTTTTCTATTCCAAAAAAGGATCAAAAAATCTGTATTCATATTTTTGTGAAATATAAAATAAAGAGCTCCAAAGCACTTAAAATGTTGTCCGTGGTATTTCTACCACCTTGAGCAAAAAAAAAAAATTATAAGTGGTACAATCTCTTCACAGAAGGCCGACGTGGACGACGTCAACCGATGAAAACGTTGAAGCAGTGAAGAAAATTTTTATGAAGAATCAAAAATCGAAAGCGTCTCAGTTCTTCATCTATAAAAAAAAAAAAAAACAATGTAAAAAGGCTGAGAATGACAACCTATTTTGGGGAGATATGTCCATATGTAAGGTGCGTTGCAAAATTATAGAACCACCTAAAAATTTTTGATTTCTTAAAAACGAAGGACTGTAGGGTATCACAATGTTCTACGAAAATATGTGGAAGGCAAAATAACAAACTTATAACGATATTTGGTAAAAATTTTTAGTCTAAAGTTTTTTAGGGAAATTGCCAGGAAAAATGATCGAAGTTATAACCTAATTATGGAATTTTTGGAAGATCCGGTGGGCTATGGGCTAATAAATTCTGGGGAAGAAAAAAAAATTAGACCATCGCGAAGAACGTAAAATTTTGAGGGCTGCGAGTAACTCAACCCAAAGTTTGGCGGACTTACAAAAGATTGTTGACGTTCCAGTCCATCGTTCGACTATTTTCAGGCTTTTAAAACGAACCGAACACATTACGTACGCTATAAGGAAGGCTACTCCGAGACTATTACAACGCCATAAGCAGGCTAGGTTGGGATTCGCAAAAGAAAATATGGCCTGAAACTGGGAATCCGTAAGCGAAAAATGCACCACCGCTGTGTGATGATTTTTAATAACTTTTCTTGTTTAAGGTCATATTTTCTGATGAAAAAAATTGGAACCTGGATGGTCCAGACGTTTTCCGAGGGTATTGGCATGATATTAGAAAGGAGCCGTTGGTGTTTTCAAAGCGAAACTTTGGAGGAGGAATCCTTATGACTTGGGCGGCTTTTTCTGCAATAGGCTGTCTAGAAATTAAATTTGTATCCTCGAAAATGAAGAGCAGCGACTACATTAATGTCCTCGGAATGAGCCTAGTGCCATTTGTAAGACAAAATCCGGAAACAGAATGGACATTCCAACAAGATAATGCCAGAATTCACGTGTGTCGCGAAAGCATGTCCTGGTTTTCTGGAAAATCCATTGATGTTATGGACTGGCCGGCTTGTTCTCCAGACCTAAATCCGATGGAAAACATATGGGGAATACTAGTCCGAAGGATTTACAACAATCAAAAACAATATGATTCCATTGAAGAGTTGAAAAGGGCAATAATAAGAGAATGGGACCAATTGGAACCACACTTGCTTAAAAATCTCATTGACAGTATGAAGAATCGTATTTTTCAGACGATATTAGCAAAAGGAAGCCTAATTAATTAAATTATAGTCAATTACATAAATAAAATCATGTTATTCTTTTCAAAATAAAAATAAAACGCAAGTGGTTCTATAGAAATGCAACAGTAAAAAAAGCTCTTTTCTTGATTTGCTTAAAACTTTAGACTAAAAATTTTTACCAAATATCGTTATAAGTTTGTTATTTTGCCTTCCACATATTTTCGTAGAACATTGTGATACCCTACAGTCCTTCGTTTTTAAGAAATCAAAAATTTTTAGGTGGTTCTATAATTTTGCAACGCACCTTATGTACCAACATAGCAAAAAAAAAAAAAATAAAAAAATAAAAAAAATTGAAAATCTGCATATATGTAAGTAGCCCGCGTAAATACAAAATTCACGATACTTTTTGAGCAGGCCTCGTATATAAGTTACCAGATTCAAAAACAAATTTTTTATCAACTTCTCATAAAATAAAGCTTATTGTATCTATAATAGAAGGAAACAAGTTTTCGTGACCCAATTATAAACAGAGAGAAAAAATGAGAAAGTTTCTTGCAACACTTTCTTTTTTCGCTAATGTGATATTTCTTACGCCAGAACCGTGCATTATTGTAAGATGAAAGGATTGAGTCATATCCTGCCGTGTGTCCAGTTGTGACCGTCTGATTCACTGGGGAGAAGTACTGGTCCCTTAGTTTGTATATTGACTATATAATTGCTGTTATTATTTTCTTTACAATAGTGTGCACATAAGGAGTCCCTATAAAGTGTATATGGTTATAATCTAATCAGCGTGACTAGTAGGGGAAAAGATTGAGCCCATCTTTATGACAGTGTATGCTTATACGTTAAAACGATTAACTCAATATGTATAATCAAAAATTGGGTTATAAAGGTAACAAGATATGTAAGCTTCGGCAAACCGAAGTTAATGTTCTCTCTACCTTTTGTTTTTTGTTTTCTTAGTATAGCGGACAAGAGCAATTAAAACAGCGCCGACATTGTCGTTATAATCGTCGAATCTAAAAATAATCAATGAAATTTCCACCTACACCAATACTAAACATAGTACACTACTACTACTAGTAGATACTATATTGTTACCATGCCACAGTTTCATTTAAAAAAAAAAAGAAAAAAGTGAGAACTTGCTGTTGTTCATGCTACACTTCCCCATTTGTGTCTTACTTTTGCCATCTTGTTTTTAATTTGTTGCGAGGAGCTGTTGTAGCAGCAGGTGGCTGTTGATTCATTGACTGTTGAAGGTGTCGCGACAGAGGCTTTGACCCAAATAATCGTGGGGATTTTGGATATTGTTGTTGTTTTTGGAGGTTTTGTATTAAATATGGATTTGTTCTTTTTTCTTTGTTTGTTCCCATTTTGATGTTTCTCTATACGCATATGGCTAACCTTAATGTTGATTCACCTGCAATCACATATGTGTAAAATGATACAGTTGAACCTCAATTATCTGGACCTCCATTATCCAAGAACATCTATTAACCGGGATGCTTAATGGCTGATTTTATACCTCTATTAACCGATGTTTATCTCTTTTATCCGTGACACCCATTTATGCGTGTTTTCATGTTTTTTTTTTGTTTTATGCTAATACATACAGATGTCTTTATGTATGTACACATATTAAAATTCAATGATTTGCCCTTTCCCTATAATGAGCTGCGTATTAAATTTTTTCCCATTCATTCTGTGTGTAATTTGATCAATACACACCTAGTTTTTGAAAAAACCGCCGTAACAGGCTAAAAGCAGGGACCTAGTTCGGGGGCAAAACGGGAAAGGTTCGTGCAAAATTTCAGCTATCTCAAGAACTGAGAGATTAATTTGAATAAGTACAGACGGACATCAACTCTTCTCGTTTAGTTGATTACAATTATATGTATGGGGTCTCCGATGTCTGCTTCTGCCTGTTACAAACTTTATGGCTAACTAATAATAATACTCACAGGTGCAGAGTTTAAAAATCAAAAAATTTTCTACACTCCGTAGAAGTGGCTTGGGATAGAAAGTAGAGTAGTAGTAATATTGAGTTCTTGATGTTGATCGAATTCATCCTCAGTATCGCGACTGTCAATCGATTCCGGATTCAGACTTTAAAATTATTATTAATAGCTTCCACAATGCTGTGAATCACTGGTAAGGGTACATGTGCAAATGCATTCTCTTACACAAGAAGAATAAGAATACACATTTCTTAATGCATGTGTTTTTTTTTTCAAAAATTTGTTTTCCTTAAGTTATAGAATATTTTGCTTTTGTTTAAGTTATGGAATAGTCAATGTGCAATTTAGCGAGTAGTTCAAGTTAGTGGGTGTTCAAGTTAGCGTAATACCAGTGTAATACACTATTCGACAAATTTTCACTGTTTTCCCTCCCATCTTATTTCGTTTACTAACTTTCTGTCGCTTGGAATTAGTCTAAGAATTTATTGAGTGATAGAAAGAGAACGATAAAAATAGACACTTTTCTTTTTCATTTTATACGTAAGTGTACTTCCCAATTTTTTCATGTAATTTTTAAAGCATAATTGTTTGAAATACAATAATATAAAATATTACTTCATTTTTCTTTTGTTGAAATACATATTCTTTTACCATTATATTTGACTGGGAAAGTGTGTCTTTTTGGGCAATTTTCAATTTTGAAATGTGAATAAAAATAAATTGGGACAAAAAAAAAAACAAAAAGAGAGTTTTATTCAGCACATTGTACTCCTCATATTTTCATTGTAAGGAAATACTTCTTGTCGACCAATGTTATCTGAGATTTTTGGCACAGACGACGATTGATTTTGAAATATGTATATATATCTCTAACTTAACCCTCAAACGGCAGACAGTTTACAAATCTAAACTTTTTGACTTTAAAACGCATTTTTTTTTTGGGTCTGTATTGACCGGATCTCTTAGAAATTTCTATATAGAACTACAAATTCATTTCTTAATTAAATTCTAGAAGATGAAAGTGTGGAAGCCTTTTTTCACCTACGTTTTTACGTATTCAAGACAACCCTCTTAACGGCTGACTGGTTTACATTTATAACCTATATGTAATGTATGGAAATATTGGGAGTACAAATTAGTTCGGTCCGTTTTCAAAAGGTGGCTCCACCTGCAAGTTGTTGCCGTTTTTGGAAGCGATAACCTATTCCATTGGAAAGGTTTGACATCTGTCAACAATAATTAGTGTGCATCAGCGACTGTTTCTGACAACAACACTGTTTTTTGCCTCTTCGAAAATGTTCGGATTTGTGTTAAATAAACAGTATTTGCGGGAAGTTTTGGTTTTCTTTTTTATTGGGAAGAAAAGTGCAGCTGAAGCCCATCGAATGCTTGAGGAAGTTTAAGGTGAATCTGCTCCGACCGATAAGTCATGCAGAGAGTGGTTTCGACGCTTCAAAAGTGGTGATTTTAGTGTCGAAGACAAAGATCGTTCTGGCCAATCCAAAAAGTTTGAAGATGAGGAATTGGAGGCTTTACTGGATCAAGATTCGTGCCACATGTAAACTGAACTCGCAGAATTGTTGGGAGTGACTCAGCAAGCAATTTCCGATCGGGTAAAACAATTTGGATTTATTCAAAAGCAAGGATATTGGGTGCCGTACGAGTTGAAGCCGAGAGATGTCGAAAAGCGATTTTTCGCTTCGGAACTGCTTCTTGAAAGACATCAAAGGAAGGGATTTTTGCACCGGGTCGTGACTGGAGGTGAAAAATGGATATACTCAAGAAGAAAAAATACTATGCCAAGCCTGGTGAACCCGTTCCATCATCGTCTACATCGACGCCAAAGCAAAACATCCACGGTTCAAAGGTATATGCCATATGGTGGGAACAGACGGGTGTGGTATATTATGAACTACTATAAGCAAATGAAACCATTAATACGGAACGTTATCGACTAGAACTAATGAGTTTGAGCCGTACATTGCGTGAAAAACGGCCAGAAACAAACGGCCGAAAGGCATGACAAGGTGATTTTGCAACATGACAACGCTGGGCCCCACGTAGCTGTAACGGTCAAAAATTACCTGGAAACGCTGAAATGGGAGGTCTTCCCCAACCCGCCGTATTTTTCAGACCTTGCTCCTTCCGACTACTGGCATTTTCGACGGATGCAAAACGATTTCGGGGGTAACCGGTTCGGGTCTTTTGAAGAAATAGAAAAATGGCTCAATGATTGGATCGAGGCCAGAGAGGTCTCCTTTTTTAGAGATGGTATTCGAAAATTACCAGAGAGATGGGAAAAAGTAGTTCAATAAAAAAACAATTTTTTGAACACAAAAAAATGGACCGAATTAATACGTATAAAATTACTGCGGATCAAGAAAATACAAGTTTTATTCATAATGTAATTACGCAAATTATTATAAGTAATTCGAATTGCTAAACCCATGCTTTTCAGTATACAACATGTATGCAGCCAATGCCGACAAACCCACCATGTTGAAAAACATAGCTAAAGGCCACCGGCGAGATTTCCGCTCGTACGTGTACTTGCCTAGCGTTTATGTCTACGCCAGCTTTCGTACGGTTGCATTCCATAATTATTTTTGGTTAACCAGACTCTTTATCAATCGCGCTGTTGCAATGCATTGAGGACAAGGCATAGACATTTCTTTTGACTTTGGGCAGTAAGCGACCAATGTGACATCTTGGCGGAAGGTAAACACAGATTCGCCCACTTTTCTGTCACGCGTCCAATGCATTTCCTGAGGAATGCAACGTTTATTTTTACGCATCGTGGCGACGACGCTCAACTTATTTTCGGCCAACTGCTTAGTCCATAGAGATATTTCGACCAGACCTCCAATATGTTTTGACGAGATCATGCACTAAGTGCGTGTATTTGTTGCTACTGGTTGACCAGGCTAGCGGCCATAGTATATGTCGTCTCTTAGAGGATAATTAGTGGCAGTATCGGTGGCCCACCAAATTTTTGTACCATATTTTACATGCTTCGATGGAATGTACTGCTTGAAAAAAACGCGGCCTCTTTACGGAAACAACTGCTCGTCCAATGTAACGCAAGCGTGCGGCTTATAGTTGGCTTTCAATGATGCATTAAGCAACATCCACAATTCGGAAATGGGAGCACCTTTGTCTGTCGCTAGCCGATCAATTCGTGTACATCCATTATCGAATCGAATGGTCCGCGAAATTGATATGAAGCGATCCCGGCTAAGCGAAGTGCGATAAATCGGTGGTGCTTCTGGTGCCCAAACCTCTTCTAATATTTGATCATGTGATTTATAGTCGCCAGCCGTAATCAACAAAGCCAAAAAGGAATCAAACTCAACAACAACGACTTCTACCCACTTCCGAACTTGCTTATTTGGATTCTTAGCACTCCCATGATTTTTTGGCATTATTCTTTTTATTTTATTTTTTGAATACGTGTGTTTACTTTGACCTGTAAAACAGATCTAACTCACGCTATTATCAACGAATTTGCGTGAAGAAGAGCGACGATAACTAACGGCATAAGAGATAAGCAATAATAGGAATGCAGCTGTCCCATACTAGTCAGCTTTGTACCTCTATGCATACTTTTTATATGAGTTTACAAATGTAAACCAGTCCGCCGAAATGGGGTATGGTAAACAGTCAACCGTTTGAAGGTTAGAGTGAGCGAATGCAGCATTGGCGTCCAACGTTGCGTAGACGTTTTGTACAACAACAGGATAAACATCAACATCTAGAGTTGTTGTTGGTGGTGGCTGGTTGCCAACGCACATTGAACCAACTGATGGTGATTTTAGTAAATTTCAAATTGTAACATTTTTATTAAAATTTTAATAACGGGTGATTCATTTAGAAATTTTAAGTTCTGAAAGAACATTCTTTGAAATTTACTTTTTGAAAATTGTGGGAGCTCCTGGTACGGCCGTAATAAAACCCTACATCGTGACCTACTCGTCCCATTTGTAGGTGACGAGATAAACAGACACACCCAGCACTTACAATAACAGATTACTAAGTCACCCCAACCCAATGGCGAAGACATTGGCTACATACAGGCCAAGGAAAAGACTGAGAGATCCCTATGAACTAAGCAAAAGAAGACTTAACTAATTAAAAGAAATATTTTATATGATAAACTAGCGTTACCCAACGTGCGTTGCTACACCCCGTATGCGTTAATTGGGTGTTTTTTCCAAAAAGCTTTCTTGTAAAATGTGTAAAAATAATTTTCGTGAATGAACAATATTTTTTAATATTCTATTATAACCTAAGCAACTTTAAGATTCATTTGCTCTTTTAAAAAAAATCCAATCGAAATGTCCAATTTTGGATCACTCTTTCCAGCATTGCAACCGGTATCTGCCCAATTATGCGAGTGATATTGACTTCTAAGTCCTGGCTGGCTTATCGGTGAACACTTTTGACTCTCGTGTCTTTTCAATGCTATCTTTCGAATTGGGTACTTTCCAAAGCAATGGAAGAAATCTGTTATTATAATGGTTCCAAAGCTCGGGAAGGATAAGACATGTCCTTCTTCATATAGGCCTATAAGTCTGTTTCCATGCCTTTCTAAGCTATTTGAGAAGGTCCTTAAAGCCAAACTCAATCACCAGTTACAAGCAAATTAGTTCAATCCCAGATCATCAATTTGGTTTTAGAGCAAAACATGGAACGATTGAGCAAGTCAACAGAGTAACTTCGGAAATAAGAACTGCCTTTGAACTGCGAGAATATTGCTCAGCAGTATTCCTTGATGTAGCACAAGCGTTTGATCGAGTATGGCATGAGGGTTTGATTTACAAAATAAATTGTTTACTACCCCAAAATATGCATAGAGTCCTGCAATCCTACATATCAAATCGAGTGTTTGTAGTAAGGCAGAAAAATTTCGTTTCAAATGAATTTAAGATAAAAGCAGGAGTTCCTCAAGGTAGTGTCTTGGGACCAACTCTATACATGTTATTCACTGCCGACATTCCAACAAGTAGTCAAATTGTTACTTCGACTTTCGCTGATGATACTGCCGTAATCAGTCGCTCCCGTTGCCCAGTTGAAGCTTCCGCAAGATTGGATGCTCATCTTAAAAGCCTTCAGGAGTGGTTATCCAACTGGAGGATTAAAGTCAATGAGGGGAAATGTAAGCATATTACATTTACATTGAACTGACGGACTTGTTCTCCAGTAACATTAAATGGTGTTACAATTCCTCAAACCCAAGTGGTAACTTATCTTGGCGTTCACCTGGACAGACGGCTTACCTGGCGGAAGCATATAGAATCTAAAAAGATACATATGAAACTAAGGGCTCAAAGTCTTCACTGGCTAATCAATTCTAAATCTGGACTGAGACTTGAGTACAAGGTGATGCTGTATAACTCTGTTATTAAACCAGTTTGGACTTATGGTTCTGAATTGTGGGGTACCGCGAGCGCGAGTAACATTGAAGTTATTCAAAGAGCACAATCCAAGATACTTAGAACAATCACGGGAGCGCCATGGTATATCAGGAATGAAGACACATTCACAAGGACCTGGAAGTACCACCTGTCAAAGATGAATGTTCCAAGCGTAAAGCTATTTACATGGATAAATTAGTTCGACATGTTAATCCCCTAGCCAGAGTCCTTGTCCATACAAGGAACTCATCTCGACTGATCCGTAATGATCGTGCTGCCCTTTTGATTAATTAGAGGCTCGTAGTGCCAAGTGAACTCCTTCCTCTTCATTGTAGGAGGGACACATGTGTATTAGTTTTATAAGATTTGTAACCTTATTGTTAGTCCTATGTATTATATAGGAGATTCAGTAAATACAAAAAAAAAAAAAAAAAAAAAAAAACAATAAAAAAAAACTTTTGACTTCACATAACCCCAGAGAAAAAAGTCCAAAGGTGTGTGGCGGCCAATTGACAGGTCCGAAACGCGAAATTAACTGCTCGCCAAAATGATTTTTCGATAAAGCCATTGTGTCACGCGAAGTGTGTGTCGTGGCCCCATCCTGTTGGAACCAAATATCGCCGAAAGTTATCTGTAAAAGAAACCCAATTGACAAAAAAACGTCTTAATGAATCATCTATTAGAATACTTAGAAGAAATAAAAAAGGTAGCTGCATGAACTATTTGTATACATTGCAAATCATCTATTTTTCATGAATTTTACATTTCAACTTAGCGCAACATACGCGCAAATTAAGTATTAATAAAACAACTAAACTTTAGTTTATTGTTTTATATATTTTTGTTACAACTTTAGTTTTTATTAAATTATAGTGTACAACTTTAGTTTACAACTTTTATTTAACTGTTTCACTTGAAGTCTTAAGACTTTTCACAAAACTGTGTTGGCATATGCAAATGCCTTTTCTTTTATACTTTTCCTATTGTTTACTAAGCATAAACAACGTCAGCGTAGGCTTCGCTTTCGTTGTTTATGCTAAGAAACAATCTTAATTCGGTGGCGTCATGTTTCCTACACTTCTGAACAATTATGCTGATATCATCGTCCGCATCAGCATAGTTGTTCGAAGCGAGGTTATGGAATTTGGACATAACACCTCCCCCTCTTGTCATGGAATTCTCCCGGATTCCACTTTATTTTTATTACAATGTTTGATATATTTCATTATTTTTAACATATTTTTTTTCTATTTTATATAGTCCAATGAAAAATTATATTCTCCTAGACTAATAGGCCACCTTTGTAGTCTTGGGCTTATGTCTTTCCCGGAGTATTTTGTCATGAGCCACTTAAGTGGTTGTTGATCACTCTCGAGATCGAATTCCCTTCCGAATAGATATGGCCTATAAAGTGCGTTTCTTTCTTCAGAAAGTCGCATTTGTCTGTTGAGGTTGTTGTTGTTGGAACTGCTAAAGCTGTTGCTGCTGCATCTCTTGTTGTTGTTGAAGCTGCTGTTGCAATTGGATTATTGCAGCTTCTGTCGTCTTATGGTTTCGATTTTCTTGTAGTTGCATATACAAACATAAATTGCTTGATGCTTAAAACTAATTTTATGTTTGTTTTTATATTTAATAATTTTTTAAGCTAAAACTGTGCTTTTTATTTAAGACAAGTTGACAATATTCCATTTCTTAAATTTTCGTGCTAATTTTGGGAAATATTGTAATTTAGTTTCTAATTCTTTCATTTTTCTTATTCAAATATTTTATAATTTTTAAATATTTTGTTGTTCTTGAGCCTAAGAAAAGCATTTAAACGGAAAATTACAATATTTTTTACTTTAGTATTGAATTTGGTTTTTGGAAAAATCTGTTTTTACAATACAATTACAATTTATGAATATATATTTAATAAGTGTTAGTGATTTATCTTTATTAAATTAATTATCATTATGTTTTGTTTTTATTCTTTGTTATTAATAATTAATTATATAAATATTGCTGGTTTTTTTTTTTTTTTTTTTTTTTTTTGATCGAAAAACATCTTTAAGATATTTTTTCGTTCACAATTTTTTTTCAAATCATTTAAATCTTAATTTTTTAGGATGTTTGTGTTTCTTTAGGAAATATTTTAAATGTCTTTAGCCGCTTTCACATCACATTTGCTGTTGAATTTTTTTTCTCTCAATGTCCTTCAATCGTTTCCAACAATCGAACCTCTTCCTTCTTTTTATCTTTTTCATGTTCATTTTGTGGTTATTTGTTTTGTTGTTGTTATTGTTAAAATTACAATAATATATATTAATATGATGAAGATAATGATGTTGAAGATAACTAAGTTTATATATTTATTATATATATTTTTTCCCGAGTTCGATATATTTGCGTTTATTATTTTGCTTATTTATTTAAATGTATGTATTTAGTTGTAAGAGTTGTTTGTTTGTTTTTTAAATTTTAATTGTTTTTATTTGGACATAACACGCACGTTCCATGTGTACGAGGTCTGCTCAAAAAGTATCGCGAATTTTGAATTTACACGGGCTACGCAAGTAATACAGATTCTTTGATCCATTTGTTGGAATAGACAAAAATCGAAGACGAGCCAATACACCTCTCACTTTTTTTATCTAGTTATGGAACTGCGGACCGAAGTGAAATCAAAATTATGAAATAAGACTCCGCACTCTGAGCAAAAATTACATACATTCATTATATTTTAAAATGGATACAATGGGCTTATGGGAACTGAAGTAAGAAAGAAAAATGTTTGATTGGCATTTTTTTAAAAATCGAGAACTAACCGCATCTATCGTCGTTTTATATTTTGTAGTACTGATTTTTCGATCATTGGACATAGTCAAACCTAATGCTTGATTCAAAAATTGAATAAAAGGTAGATTTTTGTCAAATAATAAAAACTTTAGAATCGATGTGGCCCTTTTTTTTGACTATGGCTTTCAAACGGTTAAAAAATGAGTTGCATGCTGCACGAATATGATCTTGCGGTATTTTGGCCCATTCCCGTACAATGCCTTTCTTCAGCGCATCCATACTGGCATATTTTTTAGTCCTCACCTTTCTCTCCAAAATGGCCCATATGGAATAATCCATCGGATTTGCACTTGGTGAATTCGAAAGCCATTGTGTGGACAAAATGAAGTGTGTAACATGGTTTTTTAACCATTCTTGGTTCACTTCACACGAGCTTTATGAGACGGTGCCGAGTCTTGTTGGAACGTCCATGGTGTACGACTGAAATGTTTTCAGTTCTTTAGCCATTTGATTACCACTACGACGTGGATTTCGTTCAAGTCGAGCCTTCAATTTCCGAAGCATTTCAGGTGATGTTGCTGTTTTTTCGTCACCACCATAGCGTTTGGCAGTGCTGCCAGTATCATTATATCGATTTATGGTGCGATACACAAACATTTTATTCAATTTGAGATGCCTGGTTTTGATTTTAGACGCAAATGCTTGTGGTAGCTTGTAAACAGTATAAACAGCTGTTATTGATATGAATTTGACATAGTTGGCATTATCGCGTTTGCCAGATATACCGCGGTGAAGATGGTAACACCCTGTAGGAAGTTTCGTTCGTATTTGTAAACAATAGCATCATAAATACCTCCCTGTGGTTTGTAAATAGTCATTGTCAAAGCAGAAATACATTAGTGGAAAATGTTTTCGTTTCGCTATAATAGTTTTATTGTTACTAAGTGGTATGATGATGTCTGAGGAGTGATTGTCACAGCATTATCGTCAAGATTGAGGCGCGCACAAGATTTCTTGATTTTATTCCCTATTTCGTCCACAATATTTTGGAAATTTCACCCAAATTCTTATAATGTCACGATTCTCATCCCTCTCTCCACTTAACCCTGCTGTTAGATTAAAAAAAATTTAACAATCTTAGATTAAGAGACCATTTGGTCCATACTGCACTTTTCATAGAAATGACCATTTAATTCAGTACTTTATATCTATTTTGTTTCAATACCTTGTGAGTATAATTATTTACTTATTATTGTAGATCGCGGTATGTGGAATGTCTTATAATACAACACAACTGATGCAAAAATTAGTTGTGTGATTACCCTTATTGTGTTTTGCTAAGAAGACGCAAAATTGCATTCCTTTGTTCAGTTTGTATTTTTCTTTCAACATAAGTAACTGAATAACGAAAGGACAAATCAACGTTACTTGAATGAAGATGATATACGTGAAGTGCTTAATGAAGAAAGTGAATCGGATATTTCAGATGCGGATATTGAATATAATTCAGATAATAGCAAATCAAGTGATTCTGAAACAAAAAGTGAACCAGATGTGGATGCAATTAGCTCAGTTGAACCCTTGCTTGTTGCCAAAAACATAATGGTATGGAGTGAAACTTCATTACCACAACACATTAGAAGTGCTGAGAATATTACTTCAACACAAGCAGGACCAACTCGATTTGCACTATCTATATGCAGTGACATGGTATCGGCATTTTTTGTTGTTTTTTCCGCATCCAATAGAAAGAATTGTCATCGACAATACTAATGAGTAAGGCAGACTCAAATTTGTTGACAAATGGAGCGATATTGATGAAGACACATTGCGAGCTGTACTCATTCTTGCAGTAGTTTATCGATGTGTACATTCTAGTTTTACTAATTTTATTAGAATATTTGACTAATTTAAAATTTGCATATGGCAAAGGAAGAAATGAAGATGTTCATGGGTTATCCGATGCAATTTTGGTCGCCCCATTTTCCTATCAATAATGTCAGAGAAAACTTTCCATATGATTACAAGTGCGCTCCGTTTCGATGATGTTTCGAGTAGCAGACAAATGCGTAGCAACGATAAATTTGCTCTTATTCGTGAAGTGTTTGACCGTGTTGGCAACTCCATCTTCCAATGTTTTACAATTGTCACGACAATGTTGCCTTCAGTGTACGATGTTCGATGTTTTCGACACTTTAAGCAATCAAAACCCGCAAAATATGGTTTGAAGTTTTGGTTAGCCGTGGAAGCAAAGTTGGATTACGTATGGAAGATACAACCATACCTTGGGAAACATAGAAATGCAAGGACTGAAAAGAATCAAGAAGAGCGCGTTGTCTTGGACTTGACGGAGGGCTTGAAAGGACCAAATATTAGGACTATGCATTAATTTTAAAGGTTTTTTCACCAAAAATGGGGCTTTATTTCGATTTCAAAATGGATTGATACATCATTCAAAGTACTGTCCGTCGCTAGCCACAACCTTTTCCCATCTTTCTTTCAATTTCCGGATTCCGTTTCTCCAAAATTCCGGCTTCTGGGCGGCTATGAATGAATCGATCCATTTTTTGGTCTCTTCATATGAAGAGAAGCGGTGTCCAGCCAGCTTACGCTGCATCTCCCGGAACAAGTGGTAATCCGAAGGAGCAATGTCTGGGCTGTACGGCGGGTGGGGTAGCACTTCCCAGTTGAGCGTTCCAAGGTATGTTTTGACGACCTGTGCAACATGCGGCCGAGCGTTGTCATGCTGCAAAATAACCTTGTCGTGTCTTTCGACCGTTTCCGACCGTTTTTCAAGCAATGCTCGGCTCAAACGCATCAATTGACGTCGGTAGACTTCCCCAGAGATGGTTTCGTTGGGTTGGAGCAGCTCAGAGTACACCACACCCTTCTGATCCCACCAAATACAGAGCATGAGCTTCGAACCATGAATATTCGGATTGGACGTCGATGGCGCCGGTTGGCCGGGCTTGACATATGTTTTTTTACGGTTTGGGTTATCGTAATGGATCCACTTTTCGTCGCCAGTCACAATACGATGCAAAAAACCCTTCCGGCCAAGTCGTTCAAGCAGCAATTCGCACGTGAAAAATCGGCGTTCGACGTCTCTCGGCTTCAACTCGTATGGCACCCAATTACCTTGCTTTTGGATCATTCCCATCGCTTTGAGACGTCTGGAAATGGTTGCCGATTTTTCACGTGCGAATTGCTGCTTGAACGACTTGGCCGGAAGGGTTTTTTGCATCGTATTGTGACTGGCGACGAAAAGTGGATCCATTACGATAACCCAAACCGTAAAAAAACATATGTCAAGCCCGGCCAACCGGCGCCATCGACGTCCAATGCCGAATATTCATGGTTCGAAGCTCATGCTCTGTATTTGGTGGGATCAGAAGGGTGTGGTGTACTATGAGCTGCTCCAACCCAACGAAACCATCTCTGGGGAAGTCTACCGACGTCAATTGATGCGTTTGAGCCGAGCATTGCTTGAAAAACGGTCGGAAACGGTCGAAAGACACGACAAGGTTATTTTGCAGCATGACAACGCTCGGCCGCATGTTGCACAGGTCGTCAAAACATACCTTGGAACGCTCAACTGGGAAGTGCTACCCCACCCGCCGTACAGCCCAGACATTGCTCCTTCGGATTACCACTTGTTCCGGGAGATGCAGCGTAAGCTGGCTGGACACCGCTTCTCTTCATATGAAGAGACCAAAAAATGGATCGATTCATTCATAGCCGCCCAGAAGCCGGAATTTTGGAGAAACGGAATCCGGAAATTGAAAGAAAGATGGGAAAAGGTTGTGGCTAGCGACGGACAGTACTTTGAATGATGTATCAATCCATTTTGAAATCGAAATAAAGCCCCATTTTTGGTGAAAAAACCTTTAAAATTAATGCATAGTCCTAATATTTGGTCCTTTCAAGCCCTCCGTCAAGTCCAAGACAACGCGCTCTTCTTGATTCTTTTCAGTCCTTGCATTTCTATGTTTCCCAAGGTATGGTTGTATCTTCCATACGTAATCCAACTTTGCTTCCACGGCTAACCAAAACTTCAAACCATATTTTGCGGGTTTTGATTGCTTAAAGTGTCGAAAACATCGAACATCGTACACTGAAGGCAACATTGTCGTGACAATTGTAAAACATTGGAAGATGGAGTTGCCAACACGGTCAAACACTTCACGAATAAGAGCAAATTTATCGTTGCTACGCATTTGTCTGCTACTCGAAACATCATCGAAACGGAGCGCACTTGTAATCATATGGAAAGTTTTCTCTGACATTATTGATAGGAAAATGGGGCGACCAAAATTGCATCGGATAACCCATGAACATCTTCATTTCTTCCTTTGCCATATGCAAATTTTAAATTAGTCAAATATTCTAATAAAATTAGTAAAACTAGAATGTACACATCGATAAACTACTGCAAGAATGAGTACAGCTCGCAATGTGTCTTCATCAATATCGCTCCATTTGTCAACAAATTTGAGTCTGCCTTACTCATTAGTATTGTCGATGACAATTCTTTCTATTGGATGCGGAAAAAACAACAAAAAATGCCGATACCATGTCACTGCATATAGATAGTGCAAATCGAGTTGGTCCTGCTTGTGTTGAAGTAATATTCTCAGCACTTCTAATGTGTTGTGGTAATGAAGTTTCACTCCATACCATTATGTTTTTGGCAACAAGCAAGGGTTCAACTGAGCTAATTGCATCCACATCTGGTTCACTTTTTGTTTCAGAATCACTTGATTTGCTATTATCTGAATTATATTCAATATCCGCATCTGAAATATCCGATTCACTTTCTTCATTAAGCACTTCACGTATATCATCTTCATTCAAGTAACGTTGATTTGTCCTTTCGTTATTCAGTTACTTATGTTGAAAGAAAAATACAAACTGAACAAAGGAATGCAATTTTGCGTCTTCTTAGCAAAACACAATAAGGGTAATCACACAACTAATTTTTGCATCAGTTGTGTTGTATTATAAGACATTCCACATACCGCGATCTACAATAATAAGTAAATAATTATACTCACAAGGTATTGAAACAAAATAGATATAAAGTACTGAATTAAATGGTCATTTCTATGAAAAGTGCAGTATGGACCAAATGGTCTCTTAATCTAAGATTGTTAAATTTTTTTTAATCTAACAGCAGGGTTAAGTGGAGAGAGGGATGAGAATCGTGACATTATAAGAATTTGGGTGAAATTTCCAAAATATTGTGGACGAAATAGGGAATAAAATCAAGAAATCTTGTGCGCGCCTCAATCTTGACGATAATGCTGTGACAATCACTCCTCAGACATCATCATACCACTTAGTAACAATAAAACTATTATAGCGAAACGAAAACATTTTCCACTAATGTATTTCTGCTTTGACAATGACTATTTACAAACCACAGGGAGGTATTTATGATGCTATTGTTTACAAATACGAACGAAACTTCCTACAGGGTGTTACCAACTTCACATCTGTATATCTGGCAAACGCGATATTGCCAACTATGTCAAATTCATATCAATGACTGTTTATATTGTTCACAAGCTACCACAAGCATTTGCGTCCCAGTTTTATGGAACAAAATAATTCGAAATGTAATTCAAACGTAACAGTGTGATTGTGTTATATTTGAGTGGAAAATCACAACCAGCTATTGTTCGTGAGCTCAGGCATCTCAATGAAAAAAATGTTTGTGTATCGCACCATAAATCTTTATAAAGATACAGGCAGCACTGCCAAACGCTATGGTGGTGGGCGAATAAAAAACAGCAACATCAAATGGAATGGTTCGGAAAGTGAATGCTCGTCTTGAACGAAATCCACGTCGTAGTGGTAATCAAATGGCCAAAGAATTGAAGCATCCGACACATATTCCAAAATAAGCTCAAGGTAAAGACTTACAAGTTCCAAAAGATACATGATCTTACACCAAAGCAAAAAAAAAGTTAAACTCGAAAGAGCAACGGATCTGTTACGCTTGTACGAACGTGGCGAATTTCCAAACATTGTGTTCTATTGAGAAAAATTTTCATATTGAGCATTTCATAAACTATCAAAATCATTGTGTTTACTTAACTGAACGCATGTCAATGCGACGTATTATCAGGAAAAATTTTTGGAAGCTGCTTTAAAGCCGCGGGCACGCAAACATTTCGGTCGTACACCATGGACGTTTCAACAAGACTCGGCACCAACTCGTAAAAAACCAAGACTGGTTAAAAAACCATGTTCCACACATCATTTCGTCCACACAATGGCTTTCGAATTCGCCAGATGCAAATCCGATGGACTATTCCATCTGGGCCATTTCGGAGATCAAAATTAAGACTAAAAGATATGCCAGTATGGATGCGCTGAAGAAAGGCATTGTACGGGAATGGGCCAAAATACCGTAAGATCATATTCGTGCAGCATGCAACTCATTTTTTAACCGTTTGAAAGCCATAGTCAAAAAAAAGGGCCACATCGATTCTAAAGTTTTTATTATTTGACAAAAATCTACCTTTTATTCAATTTTTGAATCAAGCATTAGGTTTGACTATGTCCAATGATCGAAAAATCAGTACTACAAAATATAAAACGACGATAGATGCGGTTAGTTCTCGATTTTTAAAAAAATGCCAATCAAACATTTTTCTTTCTTACTTCAGTTCCCATAAGCCCATTGTATCCATTTTAAAATATAATGAATGTATGTAATTTTTGCTCAGAGTGCGGAGTCTTATTTCATAATTTTGATTTCACTTCGGTCCGCAGTTCCATAACTAGATAAAAAAAGTGAGAGGTGTATTGGCTCGTCTTCGATTTTTGTCTATTCCAACAAATGGATCAAAGAATCTGTATTACTTGCGTAGCCCGTGTAAATTCAAAATTCGCGATACTTTTTGAGCAGACCTCGTACACATGGAACGTGCGTGTTATGCATATGATTCGGCCTTTTTTTGTGAAAACAAAACAAATTTGCTTGTTTAGAAAAAGGAAAATTTATTTATTCAAAGTATGCCCCATCTGCAGCTACAACCTTTGCCCATCTTTCAGGCAATTTACGGATTCCGTTTCTCCAACAATCGATCCATTTTTTGGTCTCTTCATATGAAGAGAAGCGGTGTCCAGCCAGCTTACGCTGCATCTCCCGGAACAAGTGGTAATCCGAAGGAGCAATGTCTGGGCTGTACGGCGGGTGGGGTAGCACTTCCCAGTTGAGCGTTCCAAGGTAGGGGCCGAGCGTTGTCAGGCTGGCAAAATAACCTTGTGCTCTTCGTCCGGCTGTTTTTCAATGCTCGGTCAAAACTGATCTATGTCGGGTAGACTTCCCCATGGTTTCGTTGGGTTGGTCATAGTACACCACACCCTTATCTCACCAATAGAGCATGAAGTTCGTCCATGGCGCCGGTTGGCCGGGCTTGACATATGTTTTTTTACGCTTTGGGTTTTCGTCGCCAGTCGCAACACGATGCAAAAAACCCTTCCGGCCAAGTCGTTCAAGCAGCAATTCGGCGCTCCGACGTCTCTCGGCTTCAATCTGAATTACCTTGCTCTTGGACTCCATCGCTTTGAGACGTCTGGAAATGGTTGTCGTCTCGGCGAGCTCTTCTTGGAACGCCCCCGGTCCAGCAATGCCTCCAGTTCAAATTTTTTGGGTGGTTTTCCATGTCTTGCGTCAAAATCATCATTTTTAAAATCGTCTCGGCAAGTTGTATTCGATGGAGCATGCTCACCGTAAGCAAGCAAACGATAAGTTTCCGCTGCACTTTTGCAACAAAATAGTGCAATAAAACCTCCCGCAAATGATGTTTACTTGGGATAAAACTCGACATTTTCAATGAATCAGAAATATTTGTTGTTTATGCTTCTATCAGCTGTTATACACT